>VXBR01003469.1:143273-205046 GCA_013400215.1 Cisticola juncidis
GCTCCCCCCCCGGGCCTACCCCCCCCCGCCGTGCCTCCCGGGTGTCCCTCCGTGCCCCGCACTCACCTGCGGACGGCTCGGGGCGGTGGAGCCGGCCGGGTACGGGGATGCGGGAGAGTCGTCCCTCCATGGCGGCGGCGCTCCCCTCACGACTTCAAACTGGACCGCGCAGGGGCGGTTGGGCGGGTACGCGCATGCGCGGGGGGCGCGGCGCGGGCAGCGAGAGCGCGGGGCGGCGCGGGGCGGGGCGGCGCGCGCCCGTGGGGCCTGAGGGCGTGGTCGCCGGCGCTCCCGCTCCTTCGCGCCGTTTTTCTGCCTCGCGCCCGCTCCCTCAGGGAAGGCGTTGGCGGCCATTGCGCGGCACCGGCAGCCCGCGAGGCCCCAGCGGAGCGCAGTTCCCTCCTGCCTTCCTTCGCTGCTTCCCCCTGCACCTCGCTGCCTCGCCCCGTGATTTGGGCGCTCGAGGCCCGAAGATCAAGGGGTTCTGTGGCCGTCTGTGCCACTCAAAAGGTGTGAGACTGCCGGTGCTGCTGGTGTGTGAGGTACTAAAATTGCCCCCTAATGCCGCAAGGTGAAATGAGGCATCTGTATGAAATGTTTCCCGACTTAAATACATTTTTGCAGTGTTTGCTAACATGGTTTTCATAATGGGTAGGCAATCTGTCCCCATAACAGCGAACAACAGCTCCTTGAGCCAGATGCTGTAGTTCCAGCCTGAAGGTGGCTTTGACTGCTTAAATACCCACCTGAACATTCACTACGAGAATTTCTGGATAAAGCCCTGAAACTGAAACATGAAAAATACAGAGCCACACAACTGACGTGTTTTACATATTTGGAACCCTGGTATTAGCTTAAAAGTCCATGTCCCTAGTGGATATCAGGGGTTTGTTATCTTTCCCACAGTGCAGGGAGAACTCATGGATGCCAGAAAAATGAGTATCTTAAAGATGTATACTTCCCTTTGGAAAATATATGAGGCACTTCAAAGATGAATAACCACAGTTCTCTTGGTGAAAATGAAGCATCACACATATTTTATGAAAGGCTGTTATAAACATTTATTGTAAGTCAACTTGTAGAGAGAATGTTTTATTTTTTCAACAAATAAGGGCAAATAAATGCTTGTTTTCCAGTTTGTTTCTGGTAGAGGGGGAAAAATGCTAAAATTCAAGATTCACCAGATTTGTGAATTCTAAAACGTTTCATATTTGAGGGGAATGCCTTGAGTGCAAACATGCTGTAAAGAGAACACAACAAGGCACCTGAATCTGGGGGGGACGAGGACTCTTTTCTGAAGGGGAAAATTCACACTGAAAATCTTTGGCAGTATTAGAATTCCTTTGGATAAAACAAACTGCAGTTGTTGCTGGAAATAGATTTGGGCTGGATTCTGCAGCCTCTTCCATGGTCAGGAAGAGGCTGTGTCAACTCAGAAGTCTTGACAGAACTTTTTCTAATATCTGAGCTATTTTGATGGGGTCTGTGGATCTGGCCTTTGCATAAAGTAGAAAATGAAATAATTTATTTTTTATTATTCACAATACACTTCACTTCATACCTAGATTTTCAGTAGTTCAGTTTTGGATTTTTTTTTTTACATGAGCTCTCTCTCTGTCGTTAAGTACCTGAGGAGGTTCACCTCATTATTTCTCTCAAGCAAACAAAACCTAATCACCTTGTGGGAAATGACAAACCAGGTTTACTTGGTAAGTCCTGTGAACAGACACTTGAAGTCAAAGGGCTCGTAGTCCATCACGATGGCCCTCACATCCTCTCGCTGGCATCAGATGTGCTGATTCCTGTGAAAACACACGTTTTGCACAGCTGAAATATTAAGAAATAGTCTCAGTCTCAGCTCTAGGAGAGGTGGGAGGAAAAAATTGATATTTACAGCTCTAAGGACATTCAGGCTTCCCCTTTCCCTAGCAGCAGCTCTGCTTTCTGCAAGGTCTCAGCTGTTGTAACCGGAACTTTGTGCACTGGATCGCTTGATCCAAACGTCAGGCATGTCTGGCTGGCTGTTGGGCAGCACGACCGGCCCTTCGTTCCCCAATCCAAACCGATTTTTCCACGAAGAGCTGTTCTGCTGCGATGCAGCTGGAGAGACATCAAAGACAGTCTCCCTCAGGTCCAGCCGCAGGGTATCTCTCTTGCCGTTCAGGTAACCTCGCTCTGCGTTGCCGTAGGAGTCAGACAGCTCTAAGGCATCGGGACAGGAGCTGGCTGATTCAGCGAGCTTCAGGCCTTGCTCGAAATCACTGATTGATGTCTCGCTGGAGATGTTGAGCATATCAAAAGAGCTGCCAAGAGAACAAAGGCATCTGTGAATTTTGTAGATGTCAGCAGCAGGGAGAGGGCTGTGGTCTGAGGTATAATCTGACTGCTGCTGGGCAGTGTCACTGGAGCACTGGGATTTATTGAGCTGCCCTTCTTCTTTCATGCCGGCTGGCTGGATGTGGTCCAGCCCAGACCCATCCCACGCCTTCAGACCGTACTTTCGACAATGACAATCTCGGCAGAGTCTCTCCCTGTGGATTTCTGTCTCTGAGGTGCTGTGCTTGTAAGGAGAGGAAGTTTGCAAGGCGGGACACTGGCACAGGCTGACCTGCTGGTCTCCGAGGGTGTCCTGCAGACTTTGTCTCTCTCTCTCCAGGGAGGGGTGCGTTCCCACTCGAGGGCATCTGCTGTCTTCGACTTGTATGTCTTCAGAGAGCACAGAGGGCCGGTTGGACAGCTTGCTTGTGGAAGTGCTGTTGTCAAAACTGTCACTGAGTTTCCTGGACAAGGGTTGGAGCTCGTATTGCTCATTTGCAGTGTTGGACTCCTGGACCTTCCGCAACCGGTTTTGCTTCTCGCTGCCCCCACAGGCAAAGTTTCCGTTCGGCCCAGAGTCATCGGAGTAGTCTTTCATGGTGTGGGCACAAGGCCAAAGGATCTGCCCGCAGTTCTTCTCTGGGCCAAAGAAGCAGCAGAGCGACTGGAAGAAGAGGCTGGCAAACCCACAGCTGATACAATTGATCATCATGATGAATATCCCCAGCTTCCTGTACGCCAGGACTGTGGCAGGCAACATAATGATCCCTGCAGAGAAGAGAGCAGAAGCTGCCATGGCTGTGGCACAGCTCATCTGCTTCAGGGAAAAGGCCACTCGGCTCAGGCGGTCGGAGTGGGGGCACAGGTGGTAGGAGATGCAGTAGTTTACAGTGAAGTCAACAGAGAGACCCACTGCAGCTGAAATGAAGAGAGACTCCACTGCATTGAGCTGCCACTCCAAGAGGACCAAAAGGCCAACGGTTACCAGGACGGTGCCTGCAATGGCAGTAACGGAGAAAACGCTGAGGAGAACGTTCCAGGTCGTGAGCAGCAGCACCACGAAGGAAACGGCTATGGAGAGCCCCATGACCACCATGGTTTCTGTGCTGAGACTGTGCTGGAGGTTGTACAGCTCTAGCTTACTGGTAAACCATCCGTTCTGAAGCCCCACAGGGGCAGTTTTCATTTCCTCTGTTATCCAGAGGCTGATCTCCTCATAGAATTGTTTGGCTCTGCTGTAGTTGAAGGTATAGTGATAAATAGTTTGAAACTGCAGCACTAAGGCTGCGACATTTCCCTCCCCGTCAAACCTGAGGCCCAGATCATAGGTTTCTGCCCCTTCCCTGCCCTCTTCCAGGAGCATCATTTTGATGCAGTGCAGGAAGACTTCGCTTCTGTAAGGGAAGGAGAATTGGTTACAGCAAAGGTTGAAGCTGTGGTCTCGCTGGGAGCACTGGCGACTGTCCATCCACCTGAGGAACTCCTCCATGAAGCACACAGTAGATTTGTGTTCTGCATCAGAGTAGTAGAAAGTTTTGTTCTTCACTTTTTGACAGAATTCGAGGAGCCAGTTCTGGGCATCAGGGGTTTGGATGGTGAAGGTGGTGTCTGTCACGAGGGTGCCGTTGCTTTTTGGATTGAAATGGTCCCCATTATCCACGGGCAGAATGCCCCAGACTATGGTGACAGGCATACGCTGCCCTTCTCCGTGCTCCAGCCTCTCAAACATGAACTGGTGGCAGTACTCGGAATCGTACCTCTCAAAGGGGTGGCTCAGCCTGAACACTTGGATGGACGATGTCTCCAGAGTCGGGAGTTTGAGTTTGGGGTTGGAACAGGAAATGTAGGCACCTCCTATGGCTAAGGCAGCAAACCAGCAGATCCAGATGTACCGAAACTTGATGACCCCACAAGGCAGAAGCTTTTCAAAGAGCAGCTTGGAGGTTTCAGAGAGTGTGTTCTGGAGAGCCCGGAGGACGTAGTGGATGGAGAGAGCGACCCTCTTGTGGCTGCTGTTGTTCCAGTAGGCTTCTGGCTTGTAAAGGCAGGTGGTTGCGATGTAGCGCTCGTACAGCGTGGCAGAAGAGGGCAGCCAGGTCATCATGAAGACCAGGTTCACCAGCACCGAGGTGCCCATGTAGACGGCGAAGCAGCGGATGGCCGTGATGTTGCTGATGTAGCTGGCGTAGAAGGCAGCACCAGTGGTGAAGCACGAGGCCAGCATGAGATAGGCAAAATGGTGCATGGTTTGACTCACCCACTGAGCAAGCCCGGCGGAAGGGTTCTGGCTCTTGCTGAGGTTCCACAGGTCGAAGAAGACAAAAGTGTGGTTGGCACAAATGCTGCTGAGAACAATGACTGCCGTCAGGTTTACAAAAGGGAAATAGGTGAATCTGAAGGCCACCTTGTACAAGAAGTAGGAGATCATCAAAGAGCTGACAACGGCGAGCAGGACCATCAAGGTAATAAACACTGAACGTAAATAAAAAGAAATGCTTAGAAAAATAGCTAATATTGCCAGCACCGGGTACTTGGTATCCAGTAAAAGGTAGTGTTGGAATAGTTTCTGTTTAAGGCCCAGGTCCATTCCAGTGATAGACGTGTAGTTATCAAACAGATCCCAGGTTTCAAGGTTGTCTAAGTAGATCCCCATCATAGATGCACCTTTTCTCGTAGGCAGGAAAAGCAGGCTGTATTTGAGAGAGGGCACTTGGTACTCCATCGTCTGGGGACTGAGAAAATCCCTGTCGACCAGGAAGTGAAGCAGCTGGTAGATGGCATTGAAGCGGGTACACTTTTCTGGAACTTGAGCGCACTGAGAGTGTTTCTGTCTGACAGCCTCGGGACCTATGCAGGACGGAGTGAGGACACCTCGGTGGTAGTCTGGAGCACAGGCACGGAGCAGGGCCAGAGTGTGGGAGATGTCTCCTTGGGTTATCTCCAGACATGAGGACCGGTTGTACAGGACAGCAATGTAGTTCCCCAGGGACCAGCTCGGGCAGCATTCATTGGCTTCAGTGCGCTGGCAGAGGTCTCTGAAATGCACATGTGAGCGTATCTGAAAATATATGAGGAGTCATCAGGTCAGACACTCTCTTGCAGCTCCAGTGTTCCTTACTCGCTGCAGTAATTCTCCTGTCCTGTTCTGTCCTCTCCCCTTCTCTCCCCCTTTCCCCTTTTCCCAAGGTATACCACCCATCCCTCGCATCCTTCTAGTGACAAATCCCAAACACCAAAGCTATGGAAAGTTGGTAGCCTTTTGCAAAAATTAAACCTTGTCCATTATTTATATTTTATAACCACAGATTTGAAAATTTGTCTCCTATGGCAAATGCAGCTCCTCCAATTAAACTTCCCACTTGTAAAACTTGCCACCAAGCTGGTAGCTCTATTTCCATAATTATGTTCTGCTGCCCTAAATCTTCAGCAGCTTCTGATGGACACCTTTGCCTTCTGGACCAGCTCCTGTTCAGTCTCCATTTATTCTTGTTTTATTTGCAACTGGCAGGTGGGATCATCCCTATATTGCCAAGTAGGTGAAATGTTTTGGATTCTTCCAGGTGAAACCTGTTGCGTAGCTTACATTGTTTTCTGTCTGGCATCGTCTCAGCAAGACATCAAAGATTGCAGCAGACAGAAAAGAGACAGCCCGTACATGTGTTCTTCCTGCCCTCACTGACCTTGTCTTGTTCCATTTGACACATAGACTGAATTGCTTGCAAGTTCCATAAGCTCCCAGCAGTTGTGGACATAAATACCAGCTGGGAATAGCTCTTTTCTGAAATAAAGAAGAAGAAAAAAATCATAAAATGATTAGGTAATGAAGATGAATCAGTTAGGCTGTTTGGAGTAGACTCTCTTCACAGAAAAAAGAAATATCTATCTCTGTCCATAGAACTGCTCTGGAGGGCTCCCTGGGGGGAAGCAGGTCACAAGACAGTAGTGACCATGTGCCTTGGGTGACCTCACCCTTGGCCCTTGAAATTGGTCAGCAGCATCAGGGCATTTTCAAATCAAAGGTCAGCTTGCCTTTAGTGATTGCTGGCATCTGGTTCTGCATCCCTGGAACGAGGGAGGAGCTCGAGCTCAGCCAGAAACCCCCAAGGACCTGCGGGTTTGGTGTGTGACTGGTTTCAGAGATGGATAGAAGGCAGGGAAGAGAATAAAATATCTGCATGCTCTTCCTCTTCTTTCTACTAACTAGTGCCCCTTTTGAGACAAATTTGGGGAGTGTTGGGAGTTTTCTGTTTTTCTCTCCAGATTTTACTGCCATTTACATTTTCCAGGAAGAAAAGGAACACAGAGGGAGAGGGAGCAGAAAAGAGAGAGGGAGCAGAAAGGGGAGAGACAACAGACTGCAAGGGGGCATAAGGTGTTTGTTCAGTGTATTCATTTTTGATATGGGTAGATGGTGAAAATGTTAGTCCATTAATGTGTGCTTTCAAGGTGTATTTCTAAAGGGAAAACAAGAAGTATAGCAAAGAGTTAAGAAGGAGAAGCAACTCTCCAGAATTTCTGCACCAGCTTTTTCTGACCACTGAGGTATGAAGTGCTGGGAAGGGCACTGTCAGAGCTCTCATACGTGGAATTGTACCCACTGCTTGCATAGAGCAAATTCAGAGTATTCCCTGTGACCTGAATTCTTAACAGTGGTGTCAGCTGAGCTCTGGGTGTGCAGTGTTTACTGCCCATCAAGATTTCACTCACCTGGTGGACCACAGAAGAATCCGTCAGCTCCGTAGATGGTTTCCACCATTCTCCGTGTCCTCGCTGCCTGTTCTCCCTGAGCAGCCTTCTGTCCTCTGCCAATGCCAAGGTCATCATAGCTAGCAAGAGGGCAGATTATTGTTAATAACTATTATGATTAACAAGAGAGCATCTGGCTGGGAGTTACATCCACTGGCAAGGCTCTGGTGCCACACACAGCAGTAGAGAGCCCAAATCCATTGCAGGCACACAGACTTCAAACCCTCCAATGCCGCAGTTGCTTTTAAGTGTAGGATGTATGGAATTCACATAGATATTTTGGAATATTGAATATGTGACTTTACAACCAAAATGTTCCTCAAACCCCCCAAACCAAGCTCAAGTACCTTTTCTTCTTGGCATAGGGAGACAGGGAAAGGGTCTTCTTGTAGCCTGTATGGCTCTCAATATTCCTCCACACAATGAGCTTCCTGCCAATGTCAGTGTCCCGTGGCTCGAATCCCTGCACCAAGGAAAAGGGCTTTGTCACAGCTCCACTTCAGCTCAGCTGTCATTAGGCCTCCTCTGACACATGGAAACTGTATGAGGTCATTACTGCATCTTGGAGATATACATGTATTGAACTTTCTCTGGAAATACTGCATTCCAGAGATGAGAGAAAAAACAGGAACCTTTCCCTTTCCCTTTCCCTTTCCCTTTCCCTTTCCCTTTCCCNGAATTTCTTCTCCTTTTCAAGTTTAGTAGTCCCTTACAGAAATGGCACTGATTTTCCTTTTTGTGGACAAACTCTAGTGTATTCTTATTTTCTCAAGATTTCTCCAGCAGGGATGATTTTAGGGAATGTGGTATCCCACATGGAAAACATTCCATGTGCATAGTGCTCAGAACAGGGCACGCTCTCCAAATCAAAAGCCTGATGCACAGACTGTAGGAGCCAAAGCCAGCTCCTCTATCCAGTTTCTGCCAAGCCCAGCTATTCACTGTGGGCAATCCCAGCCTTCCAGCTTGGAAGGGAAGCAGAGGGAGCAATCCCAGTTTGTGTTGGCAGTGTCTCCACACCGGAGTGAAGGCACTGGTGGGAGTGCACAGCACTGAGGGATGTGCTGGTGGCTGCCACCGGCATGGGCTTGTTTTTCCTGTGTGTCAGGGGCAGCTGTGCAGGACTGGCACACTCTGCTTGTCTTGGAGCGATGATATCCCTGGCTGGGTGTGGATTTTCCTTAGGCTCCCATTGATACCCCAGCTGAAGAGACTTACCATTAGGGGTTCTGAAAAGTCAGGCAGATTCCCGACCAGCAGCCCAGCCGCGGTGCAGATCGCCGCCGCCACGGAGCACAGCACCAGCATGGCCAGCGGCCACTCCGCGATCAGCTGCGAGTAACTGCAGCCAACAGGAGGAGGAAAAATGCAGCTGGTAAGATGCTCCTGTTCTGGGCACAAAACCTGCTCCTGAGCCAATGAGGTGTGAGTAAGGAAGGAAAAAAACAGGGTCTCTGCTTTGTGCAGTTATTTATTGTGAAGCTTGGAGGCTCTAGTGCAGCTATTAATGAACATATTACACCTCTAACTGGATATTTGCAGGCAGCTCTAATTAACTCGGGTAATTACATTTTGCCTCCCTGCGTTTTGCAGCTTTTTCAATCAGAAATAATAAAAAACAGACTCATGTGTCCTCGAGCAAAATGAAGCTTTAAACATTTAAGTTCAAAGATTGCATTTAGGAAGAGCCTCTTAATTTCCCCTGCATTGTGCAATGTCAGCTGGTGTCTGTAACAGTTTAGGCTACAGATTGCCAAACTGGACCCCGAGAAATCTTTGGATTATTCTGAAGAATCCCTGAAGGCAACTGAACCAAGCAAGCCCACTGTCATTGATCTAAATGTGTGTATTTAGACACTGCTCTAAATTCATATGTATTCACTAGAATACCTACAATTTTAATAATGTATCACAAAATTTTGATGACATCAAAACCCCTCCAGGGAAGCAGCTTACTCTGACCAACGTGTTATTTGCCAGTTACTTTTGTTCTTAACAAGTTGGTGTAAAATTTTCTATCCAATTTTCCTTATTGCTCCTCTGATAGGACAAGTTGGATTAATCTTGCGTACATACACACACACACACACACACACAGAGACACATGTAGAATTATGTATATAAAGCTCCTGTATGGGTTAGAGCCAGGCACCTGCCCAAGAACAGCTACCGAGACAGTGTTACTATTCATTAATGCAGGTTAAATTGATCTCACAAGCAAATGGAGATTTTTCCAAGGAGTGGAAAGCCCCAGGAGCGCTGACCTCGCCTCTGGAGCTGGGCCTGCTGGGATGTCACCAGCAGTAACACTCTGTTTCTCCTAGTAGCAGGACAGGAGAGCACTGATCACAGGATACAAGGACAGGAAGCTTTTGCTGTTTAACATACCTTTTTGGCATCCTGAAAGCTTTGTCATGTCTGCAGACAGAAAGGACAAAAGATATGTTCATTTATTATTTTTCTGGGAAGCTCAGTGCTGGGCTGATCCCTGAGCAGGTTAACCCTTGCAGGGTTGTAAGCACCAGGGTGAGCCAGTGCTGACACAGTTCTGTCACTGTGTGAATTAGTTTAATGAATAATAGAGCTTTTCCTCTGCCATTTGAACTAAACAGGATGGGAAGCCATGCAGTCACTTCTCATTTTGCCCCTCTCAGAAAACCCTGCGGAGAGTAATGGACATTAGCAATGCAGTCCTACAGAGATCTCGTCCATTAAAATCTATCTGGTTTAAGTGCTTTTCCTGCACTTCTTAAAATGTTTCTTGACAAAAGCAAACCTTTTTATCAAATCTCATGAGCTGGGCTAGCAACATTGGTAGATAGTTTTTATTTCCTGTTTATCTCAGTGAGGATTTTCCCAGAAGGGTGACTCTCATTTGCTTCCTGGGTCCCTCCAAAGACAGTGTCTTTTCAGGCTATAAGAGCAGAAAGCCAGTGGAGCTGCTAAAAATATTTTATCTGGATTTTCTTCACAGAGGAGCATTTGTCACTCCTACGTGAAGGGCTCTGAGGGGGAAATAAAGAAGCCTTCCCCAGGGTTAGTTAATGAATCCCTGAGGACAAGCCTTCCACTGGCATCCTGTCAGAAAAACTGCATCTTGGTGGGTCAGATATCTACAGGACCTGCTGGTCTGGTCTCTCTCTGCACTGAAATGTCCCCTTGAAACATGCCCCAGTCTGGCCTGGCCTTGGCTTGGTCACAGCTTCAAGAGAAGTGCTCCCACCTCCTCCTGCAGCTGTGCCAAGCTCCGCTCAGCCAGTGCTCCCTCCTCCTCTCACCCTCCTACACCCCTGCTTAAACTGGAGAAGGTCCTGCTGCATTCCACTATCTGCTGGGCAGACGGCCCCTCCTCCCTGCAGCAGCCAGCTGTGGACCTTGAGGCAGCTCATCCTTCCCAGCCTTGTTATGAGTGGGAGAAATGGAAAAGCAGTGGAGGGGAGCTCCCCATGGCACAGTCGCTCCGGGTGGCTCATGTAATAAATGATTCTGTGTTTTGCTCGTCACGCTAATGCTCTGTAGATTTGGGACAGAGAGGAGCAGAGCAAAAGCCTCCCCAGATTATCAAAGCAAGGTCTCTCTCCAGCAGTACACTGCCCATCCTGTGCTAATTCCCTCACAATAGCTCTTCAAGCAGATTTGCTTGGATTAAAAACCTCATTCTGCCATTATTATGTTATCACTTTTCTGACTGCTGCTGCTGCACACTGCCAGGGATTTACAATCCAGCTGTGCTTCCTACTTAAATAACCTGTTACAGAGGACGTAGTTGGCAATTTGCTGATAGCATATGAGTGAAAAAGGATCCAGGAAAAGGATCCAGGAAAATGATTCAAAAAAAGAAGCCAGGATCCTTTGACTGCAGTTCCTCTACACAAACACAAGCAAATTAAATCCCGTGTAAATGGCTGGAAAATGAGACTCTAAAGGGCTTTTGTGCCTAACACTGCAATGCCATACACAAGCGCGAAAGGAATCCTGTGCCATCTTTTATCAGGATTCAGTGGCTACGGCTACACCCACTGAAGGGATCATGATCTCTTGTGCCAAGAGTGGACACTAAAAGGCACATTCAGGAGGAAGGATGGTGCTGGCTGGAAGGAGTAGAGGTTGTAGCTCAGGTGGTTGTTACCCAGGCACCACACACAAATGGATTCTGTCATGGACAACAAAGAATTCATACCCTGGTTTGCTGTCCAACCTGGAAAGCCAAATAATGTTCCCCCTGTTTGTATCTCTCATTGCTCAGCCAGTGCTTACCCTCTACTGCCACTCCCTTCCAGCATTAGCAGCAGCTTCTGTGAGGACAGGAAAAGAATGAACTCTGTTCCCATCACTGAGAACTCCACCAAGATAAAGGACAGGCAGCTGGGTGGCTTGGAGTGCAAAGGGAGAAAATACAAAGGTAAAGGAAGATAGTCATATTCACAGGTGCGGGACCTAGGAGTGACCTTGGCTTTAGCCAGCTACTCCCTTGAGAAGGAAATCCCATGGCATGGGAATGGCAGCTCTCTGTATGCTCACACAGAGGTAGAGAGCAAACTGGATCCTTCTGTGTTTTGGAGCAGCTGCTGCCCCGAGCTGAAGAGCAAACCCATGTTTCATCCATCCCAGCTCAGACCCTGCTCATCCCTCCCACTTCCCCCAAGCGTGGAAGATGCTCTTTTGCCCGCCCTCCACGTGTCTCTTACCTGACTGTGACAACGTGATGTTGCACCGGCCGCCGCTGCCCGGGGGACCACTGCTTCCAGGGCGTTTCCGAGGCCTCACGGTGGGAAGCTGGCACAAGATCACCACTGGAAAGGTGGGAGCACAGCACGGGCCTCTCGCCATGCCCAGGGAGTGAGGGCAGGCCGTAGCTGCCTTGGGACTCCTCCTGGCTGCAGGGGTAGTAAGGGTGGTGCTGCTGTGAGTCCTGCGAGCTTGATGGCACCTGGCCATTGGACTGGGTGGAGACCGGCCCGAGCGTGTGGCTGGAGGAGGGCGAGTTGTCTTCCCCCGCCCCGGGGGATGCAGGGATGGGGCAGTGATGGACTGGGCAGATTTTTTCCCAGGAAGTGCCACTGTAGCTGAGCTCGGTGTTCCCAATCTCTGGCATGGCAAGGCAAGTCTGGCAAGGTCCTGCATTTTGTTTTTCCCTGTGAGAGAAATGAAGGAAAAGGTAAATGGGAGAAGTTGAAAGGCTGTGCTGGGGAATTACATCCCAAGAACTGGAGATGCGCACAGACCTCCCACGTAACATAAATGTCAAACTCACCCACTGTATCCTGTACCAGAAGTCAGCCTAAAGGCTGGACTGGATTATGCTTTTTATAATGACATCCATGACTCACTCAGAGATCTCAAGTGATGGAGAATCCTGTATTCCCTGCTTTGTGTGTGTTGCTCCAAAAGTTTGAAAAATTGGGTAATATCCCACCCAAAAATTCTCCAGGATATTTCACTGTGGAGAGGGGTCCTAACTCAGGACCCAGAGAGATTACAGAGGCCTGGGCAAACAGAAACCAAAGGAATCTGCATGTGAAGGAGCCACTCAATTATCTGCACTCCTTGGGAGGATTAATTAGCGTGATTGCTCTGCAGGAGGACTGGCACTGCTCCATGTTGGGTCAGCAGGAGAGTGAGTCATCCCTGGCACTGACACAGCTGAGCACTGAACCTGAGGGCTGTGACATCTAACAAGGCCTTCAGCCTCCAGCCTGGCACATTCCTTAATGGATCCATGTCCTGCATGCTCCACTGGGCTCTTCAGGAACTTTTTAGACACACATCTCCCAAGGATGACAGCAACAAATTTTATTGGTCTTATCTTGTAGGAAGGGATCTCTATAGATTCTTTGTAACTTGAATGTCCTCTGGCTGCTGAATTTACTAAGACAAAAAGTTTGCAGACTCCAGTTCCCAAGTAATGAGGTATCTGCAGGATACAATTTCTTCTCTCCAAAGAATTTAAAACATTATTTCATCCCTATAGTTCTTGATTTATGGAGCCTGAGATGTTTTTCTAGCTTGGAGAAAGTTTGAATAATACTTTGAGGGACTGCTTAGTCTGTGTGACACCAAAAACCTCTTCACACACAATAGACTGAGGTCCTTCTGACCCCAAAAATGCTTTAGGAATTGCTGTCCCAAGAGATGCAAACACCAGCAGTTTCTGGCCCTTGTTCAGAGCACGTGCCATGGTCTCTTACAGCTGAATTATGTGTCTTGCTGCAGTGCCTGGCGTCCAGGATTAAAAAGGACAAACAGTTCAGGCCAGCCAGAATCACAAAGTGTCTCAAGTCGTAAAGAATTATGAGTGTTGGAGCAAGACTGCAGTGAGATGAACTTTAGCCTGAGGCACTTGGTGTGATGTGGGAAAAAATGAAGGTAAAAAGTTGGGTAGAGGATGTTTTTTATATTTTGTAGAGTCCCTCTCATTTATTTTTCTCACAGGAGAATTTTAGTGATTACACATCTCTGGAATTGCACCCAAGATTAACTGGCATGAGATTGTCAAAGACAAAAGAATCTGGTGAATACTATTAGCTCAGTATTGCTTGAAAATTGCTATTTTTTTCCAGAAAGCAGGACATACTGGCCTTGGCGGTCTGTGCTGTGTGCTTTCCAACATGGGCTGAGTTTATCAACACTGATAAACTGTATTTCATGACTGTACAAAATGGGCTTATTTCATTAAAATCATTCCATCAGAGTCATGTTTGTGGTAGCAGTTACAGCAGTATGTGGACACTCATGGGACAAGCATCACACTTAGCTTCTCTTGCACACTGTACCAGTTCAGGGACCAGTAACAGAGAAATCCTGACTGAGTAGGTGCTGCCCAATGCTACATTTAGTTCCTAAACCTAAAGAAAGCTGCAGCAGTTACAGACACAGATAGCACATTCCTGGGTCCTGACTTCAGAAGCCATAACTGATGTGCAATTGCAAAGTAGCCAGAAGTCAGCGTCTGCTGAAGCAGGTGCCAGAAAAGCTGCAGACAGGTGTGTGCACACACCTTATCTCACCTCAGTGAGATAAAGCTGAGATAGGGTTGTCCCCAGCAGTTCCAGTGCTCATTTGCCTCTGAGCTGCAAGGCAAGGTGATGGTAAGACTTGAGCTGGTTCAATGCAGCAAGAGGGAGAGCAGCTGGCAAAGCAGAAGCTTCTGAACTGTGACAATGATGTCCCAGTCACCCACAGAACTTGTCAAATAACATCAACAATGGGCTTGAAGTCCTTGCTGTCCTGTCCCAGGTGGATTAGTGACAGGATTACCTGGCCTTTCAAGCATGTGATTTGTGTTGGAGTTCTGTGTAAAGGTAGCTCACAGCAGGAGACTCCACACTTGTCATATACGAGATTACAAATGCAGCGCCGGCAAAGCTGCTCAGGAGATGCAATCTGCAATCTGAACCCTTGTCTGGGGCTCTTACAGCCTCATCAGAGCTGTCCCTGCACGGGGAGGGATTCAGGTACAGCATGGAGCAGAAGCACTGCAGACAGACCAGGGAAAGATTAGGGTCTGTGGCAGCCAACACATGGAATTACATCTTTAATTAGTCATTGCATTTCTCTGCTAATTATAGAGGCGACCTGATGGCAGGATGCTAAACCACCATATTCCCTATGGTGGTGGTGAGCTGCAGGGGCAGAGGTTGTTTGGGACAGCTCACCTGGAGGGTCCCTCAGGCCACCCTCCACACCTGGAGGGTCCCTCAAGCTTGAAGTGTAAATCATTTTGCTCTTCCCATGTGTCCAGTGACTTGTCTGTGGTTTGTAGTTTTGTACTGCAGGGAATTTTCATCAGAGAGCTGAGGTCAAGGCAGTGTTATGCTTTGACATAGAGCTTTTCTGATTTTTTTTGTTGCCTCTAATTTACTCTTTTTCCTCGACCTTGATCCCATTGTTTTCCCTAGTTTTTGCACACTTTAAATAGGTGATGCTCTCCTACAGTGCATAATAATTCATAAAGACACTGCTGCACTGACATCTTGTGTTTTGGTGTTCCTACACCTGTACTATATTTTCAATTTCTTTTTTTCATGAAAAAAAATATTCTTATCCCTTTAAACTACTGTATCTGCACAGTAATCTGGGACCAGAGGCTTTTCATAACTTAATTTGCCTGTCTGCCTCATCTGAAGGCAAGTTATGTGACACTGGACAGAAGAAAAGGGCTTTTACAAAATACTTTGAGCATGGTCAGGGAGAGGCAGGAGACCATGCAATTCTTCCTCCACAAGCCCCTCGACTACAAAACCTCCGGGTGGGGAAAGCAGATGCCAAACTCTTGGATATCGCAGATTGCCTCCGGGTTTTCTGCACATACGTTGGTACCGTTGAGTCTAATATTTCACACAAAATCACACTCTCCTTGTTTACCATCTTTGCTGTGAAATGCTGTCAAATTCTGCTCTTCCCCCGCATGTCGTTTCCTACCTCAATCCCTGGCCCCTGCTCAGTGACTTCAGATTCTGGAATAACTTTGGCAAGTTTGTATCATTCACTCGTGACTTCTCTCCATTCTCTCTTTTTCAGACCAAACAATTACAGCTCTGTCAATCACTCTCCGGATATGAGTTCCCTTATGCTCACCCCTCTCCAACTCCATGACGACGTGACCTTGGCTATCTGTAATCTCCAGGGAAACCTGGAGCTTGCAAATAATGATCGGTTTGGATAATCACTGCTGGCAGCTCGGCAGAGTTCGAGTCTCCACTTGCTGCTCTCCCAATTAGCTGTAATGCTGGTGAGCTTAACCTTTGGTCTGCTGAGGTCTGCCCCGGACACATAGGCTGCTCCTTCTTGGCCTGAAACCATGTCACTGTTACTTCTCTGGGCCCTCAGCACCCTGAACTATGCTAAAAAAATGTTTCTGAGGATTTCTGATGTCTGTTTGCTGTCAGGCATGAGGAGAAGAGGGCAGAGCACCACAATGGACTCTGCTTGCCACGCTGCCACTGACAAAGACTTTAATTTTTAACATTTATTCCCACTCTGGGCTGTGTCAGATATTTGATATCTTTGGGATTAAATGAGCAGAAATGGTGTCTTGGCTGCTGAAAAGTCTACAGAGGCAGCTGACAGCCTCAATTTTTTTTTCCAAACTCAGCTGGATGCAACCAGAAAGATGCTGGGAAAGGAGAAAAGAAGGAGTGTAAAGGAAGGGATGGACCAGGGTTAACTGCTCCTGTTACCCATGGCAGTGAGCTGTGTTGCTCTCGCTGTCTGCTTCCCCATCTCTTGCCCTGAGATGTCTAGACAGAATAATAATCCAATTTATGGACCTGCCTGAGCCACTCTGAGTGCAGCAGTGCTTCTCTGAGACGAGTACCAGGGCACAAACACCCTACCTTGTGTGGGGGACCCAGCAAAAGGACTGGAGCTTCCTCCCGCAAGGAAACAAGAAACAGAGGGTCAGGATTTCCAAGGAGACAGCTTTCTGCCATTCCAGGTCTGCAGGGATGTGGAGCAGTGGTGGGATACAGGGGCTGTGGCAGGAGCCAAGGGCTGTACGCTGTCAGTCCACCCCCCTGGCAGGGATTATCTCCCTCTTCCAGAGACCAGCATCCTTCTGCTCCGCAGAGAATGGCTGCAGAACTTGGCTTTAGGCTTTACCTGCTCCCTCGGCCCCAGCAGGGTGGTTTACTGGAAACATGCCTGCTCCCAGCACATTCCCCTCAGGATGGTTTTGTTCTGCAGCACACAGAGCCGAGCTGGGGTGGAGGAAGCTTTGTGGGCAGGGAAATAGTGGCATACGGTCGCCTTCCTTTTCCTAAGCCACTCCAGTTTTTGGCACTCCCTGATGTTGCTGTTGCCCCCAAGCCACGCAGCAGGAGAGCACATGTGATTCGGAGAGGGTAATGGGCCAAAAATATTCAGCCTGTTGCAGGAATGGCTCCTTTCTATGTCTGCCTAATTCCACCCTCATCCCCAAACCCATTTCTATAAGCACTGCTTTTTACTTTTTTTAATAGATCATTTCCCCCTTTGCATACTAAAGAGAGGATCAAGAAAGAAGCACTTTGCATATGAAAGATAGGAAACACCTTCCGAGTGAATGGAGCTTTCTGATGCCTGACTCAAACTACAACTTCTCCTGTTGCCAGAGGAATCTCAAGGGGGAATAAAAACAAGGAAAAAAATGACAGAAGTCTGTACCTTGCCTACAACCAAAGCCCTTTTTCATGAAGAATCTTTGCTCAATTAGACATTAAGTGGCACAAAATTTCATTCATTAAAAAAAGAAGCAAGTTTGATTATATTTCCCCTTTTTTTTCTTCCTCTAGCAAAGTTTTGTTTGCATATCAGCTGTACAAGTGTTCCCAAATGAAAAAGAAATATGAATTCTTTTTGGATTAAATCCATGTGCCATAGGTCAGCTTCCATCTAGACTAATAGCTTTTTCCTGGAGAGCTGTAAATGACTTTTTAAGAATGCGCTTTTATAATGGAATTTAAATTTCTCTTTGAACATACCACCAGCAAAACTGCAGTGGAGCTCTTGAGAAAAAGAGCTTTTTTCCTTGTATTTTCTAAGGAGATGAGAATGGCTTTTCCCTGGGATTAGGGAAAGGTTCATTGCATTTCACTGTCACCTCGTTATCTAGCTCCCTGTCTCCCTGACAGGGAGAGACAGGCACTCCTGAGCAATCCATCTCCTCCTTTGGCTGCGGCAAATTCTTGTGCACTGAACAGTTCCTGCTGAGTTCTTTTGTTTTGCTTTTTCAGTCTGGCAGCAGGATCGTGCATACCCTTGAGAAGACCTACAGTCTTTTTGTTAGTGAGACTCCTGAGTATGTTAAATCATCATGAAAAATTAATGAGACTGCAAAACTCTGCTTCCCACATAGTCTGCCAGGAAAAGTTTAGTTCTGTAATCCTTTCCACTGACTCGTGCGAACAGCCTTACCTTTACCCCAGGCAGCTGTTGCTGCTGCCGTGGGTACAGGTGTATGTGCTGGGACAGAGCCAAACACGGAGGGCTCAAGGTTCCCACCCAGCCTTCAGTGCTGGAACAGCTATGTCTGCACTGGGAAAATCATGTTTGCTAAGCCTTGTTTTGAAGGAAAAAAAGAGGAGTGAAATGGAAAGGAGAAGACAATTCTCACCTTGGTGTCCCAGGCTGAAAGAGGCCAGGAGGAAAGTGATGTTTTCTGATATCTGTGTTTTTCTGCTGATGAGGTCAGCATTGATGATGAAGAGCCTTGGCTGGGGCAGAGGGTGGGGACCACAGAGCTAAGACTGAGTGAGCAGCATGGGTGAAGATCGAAATACACCTGTGTCAAGGTGTCATAACTCTCTGTAACTTACCTTTCACAGGCTGAAGTGTTCATTTCAAGACCTGTCTGAACAGCCAAGGAGTACTCAGACAAGCAAAGAAAATGGCTCCAGTGACAGCTCAGCCCCCATTGAATGCGTGAGGTCCAAACCAGTGCTGAACTGTGTGAGAGTCGCTGAAGACTGAGACCCACAGGCACGGCAGCCTCTGGCCGAGGACATCAGAGGTGTCTGATGAGCAGTGAGTGCCCTGTCAGTGCCCCCGGGCGGGTGGGGCTCTCTCAGCGTGAATATCCTGTACCAGACAGAAATGAAACCCTTGGGCTTTCAGAAAGGATTTGTGTGCTGCTGACCTCGGTGTATGCTCTGGTCAAGCAGAATCAGAAGAGCTTAGGTCTGTTACCCTATGTGCTTGTGAATATGGGATGGCTCCTTGCCCATGATTATGGGCTTGTTGATGTTTCCAGAAAATGTTCATGACTGTGGCTGCTAACCTGGCTTAAGACACCAGGTAGGGGAGGGATGTGGGGGTTTATGGAGGAGATCTTTGCACTGAAACCCATGTTTGCCCACAGCCGAGTACAATAATGCTCTGTCTGAAACACGCTGAGCTTTCCAACAATAGCTCTCCCGTTGCTGCAGAAGGGAGAGCATACCATGTTGCAGGATCGAAACCTGCCCGGGAGGCCAAATCAGGCAGCACCCCCGGCAGGACTGGCTCTGCATGGTGTTCCTGGTCCCAGCGCGGGAGCAACCAGGGTCCCGGTTGTGCAGCGCACATCGCCAGAGCCCAAATCGCAGGCGGGCAGCTGGACAGGCAGCGAGGAACTCTGTCTGCACCCCCGGTGGGAGGACGGGACACACCTCGGCGGGACCGGGGGGCCCTGGTCCCAGGAAAACACGGTGACACCAACCACTTCCACCCCCAGAGCCGCGGGTGGCTGCAGGGCGGCAGATCCCACCCGCCGGGGCACCGGCTTCGCGCCCCTGTCCCGGTCCCGCAGCTCCTACCTGGGCGAGGCGGGGTCGCGACCTCGGCGGGTCCCCTCGGGCCGCGGCTCCCGGGGNGGCGCAGCCGCCGGCACCAGGAGAACTGCGGGGGAAACTGCGAGCCCCGGGGCCAGCCTGGCTGTCGGGGATTGACTGAGTGTGTGGGCGCGGAACAGGAGCTCGGGGCACCGGACATCCTTTGGGTAACAATTCCCTCATACCCGGAGTTATGCTCCTGCTTGGCCCGGGCTGGGAATGCTTCCAGAAGTGCTCCTGGCCCTGTGTGGCAGGTGCAAGGCAGCATTTTGAATTGTTGGCTTTTAGAAGCATTAAATAAGTAAATATTTTTTTAAAATAGATGGTAGGTTTGAAACAACTGAGTTGAAAGCATGGGGAACACAGGTAGGTCAGGCATGTCCATCTCCTTGCAGGATCCTTTGGTCCTTGTCTGTCCATACCATGACATTGCTCTGAGCTGGGTGTGTGAGCCACATGTGTCTCTTTGTGCATGGGGATAACTTCCCACAGAGCTGGTGGAAGATGGCTGCTGCTTCTGCAGCTGCTCTCATGCCAGTGACCATGCCAGTGACTCGTGTAGGAAGGGCTTGGGGCTTTCTCATGGCTGTGTGTATGGCCATGAGAGTGGCAGCCACCCTCTCTGCCTTGTCATCATCCTTTGTGTGGCTGTGACCTTCTCCTTCCTCGTGGCCATGTCATGTGGACCTCACAGTGGCAATGACCTTCTTTCTTATGAGGGTGGCATCCTTTTTGCTTCAACATACAGAACAGCTGAAGCAAAAAGGGAAAGTATTAGAGCAGAAAGTATCCTATAACTCCACTAATCCTCCAGCTGCTTAAAGTAAGCTCTTCCTGCCTTAATGACTTAAATGCCCGAGGCAGTTTAAAGAAGAAAAAGCTTTTCCTAATGCCAGGGTGGGTGACTCTCCCACCAAGGGCTGACACCTCTCCAAACCCAGCAGGAGGGAGTTTCAAGGACAGGCTGTGGGCAATGCGCTGGCCCAGTGTGGTGCTCTGTGCTGGGCTGGGCTGCAGGGGACCAGCCTGCTGTTCTGAGCCTTAGCCACAGAAATGTCACTTGCCTGACAGGATCAGGTCCACTGCGAGGAGCAGCTCCAGAGCAGCTTGTATTGTGTGGCCCAGCAGGAAAGACTGAAACCTGGTATCTGCTGAAAAGATTGGCTGGCATTAATGTGGTGACAAGGACATGGGTGATAATTCCTTTTCATTCTTCCCGATGCTAAATAATAATTCTTGCAACAGTGATGATAATAATAGAGCCATGGGAGCTGCAAGGATGGTGGGAATCCAGCTGGATTACAAACATCCCACTGCTTCTGACAGACAGGCACATCTTACAGCTTTAGTCTGGCTCAGCCCGAGGTGTGAACTCCTTGTCTGGTAAGTGGGGGTGATCATGCTTTCTCACTCCCACAGCTTGGCAGGTTTCCTCCATACTGCTGCAAGGTATTCAACACATGGACTAATTATTTTTCATTGCCCTTGGCCAGGGGCAACAGCAGGGCTTGTGCTCCTGGCTGGCTGCAAAGCATTGCCCGAGGCAGGCAGCGGTGCTGCCCCAGTCCCTTCTGAGGCTGCTGCTGCACAGCCAGGGCTGGGAGGGACCTGCTGTGGTGGCCAAATCTGGGAATCCAGGAGTCCCTTACTTGAAAACCTGCTTAGCTCTTGCCCCTGCAGTGCAGCAGAGGAGGAGTTGCCTCTCCCATCAGCCAGAAGCTGATGCTCTTCTCAATGCATTGTGTCATTTGGAATATTGCCCCTCTGCGACCTCCCTGTGTGTGGCCAGTTTGAGACTAGTGGGAAAGATCTCAGTGTCATTCTAGGGGAGGCATGTGCTGATCCCAAAATTTCCTCTCCTTACAGAAACAACCTAAGGGTGAGCAGGAAGTAAATGGGGTTCCCAAACTGTTTTAGGAACATAAATGCTTCTCTCAAGACAATTCCATCAAGATGAGAACATCCTTCATCCAGAGGAACTCTTTCTTCCACAGTGCCTGGCAAACCACAATGGCTGAGTCAGCAGGATGGGGGCCAAACGGTCCTGAACAGTCTCTTTGGACTGGTATGCATCCCTGCCTCTCTGCAGTCAATACTACCCTGCATCTCACAGAAACCATGCTCAAAGCTGAGAGCTTGCAGTGGTGACACCACCATGATGTTTTGCACAGTGCAAAAACCCTCACGTCATGGTTTTCTTGGACACCCAAGCCCTTGAAGTCATCGTGGCCAAAGCAGGGCTGGGGATCATTGCGCAGCTGCCTCGGATTGCAGCAGACTGCTGGTTTCCAGGCAATGTGCAATGACTCGGGGATCTGCAGCCAGCTTATGAACCCTGGTTTGTCACTGCTCACTGGAGCAATGAAATAGCCAGGGTATTTCTGCTGCTCGAAGCCAGTGACAGTGTGCCAGACACCTCCAGTGCTGGAAGATTTCCATGGGTAGAGCGGCAGTCCTGGCTGCTCCTGCTGCATAAACCTCCCATTGTCTCGGCCACTGAAATTGCTTCCTTAGAGAACAGCTCTCTGGTGGGGGCAGTGCTGCATTAGCCAACTAAGCCCCAGTCGCTTCACTGTGCAGAGCTCATTTTACAGGTGAATGTAGATGCCCACCTTCTGAAACTTCAGGAGGGGTTAATTTGGAGATGTAAAGTGCTTTAGTCATGATTTCAGTGCCAGGACCTGAGTCAGAGCTCTTTGAATGTTTACATTTTACACCAAAGCCATTGGTGCTGGGTGCCTGAAGAGAAAGGCCCAGATGATGCTGGGTCTCCTCTACACAGCCAGTTTGATTTGCTGCTGTCCCAGCAGCACAGCACAAGCAATGTCATTGTGCACAGAAGGACGTGTGTCTCTGCAGGTGTTTGCACTCCACAGAACCCACCCTTTTCCTCCTTGCTACTGGTCCATGATGACCTTTTTCTGGTTCGTAGGTGCAACAAAATGTTGAGTTTTTAGGAGTATAACTCCCTAAAAGAACAAGATTTACAACCTATTTGTTCAGTGCCATTTGTGACCACTCTGTAGTGGGATTGGCTTGGAGGAGCCATCACTTGCCAATATTTGTGCAGTTGCCTGTGTTGATAAAAAGCATCTTCACCACTGTGCACCATTTTAAGGCACGAGGTTGAAAGGGGCTCAGGAATCAGGGTCACAAGCTGTTTTGGATTGTCAGTCATTATTTCTGCCCAGGGTGTGTGCTGGAGCATGGCCCACACGCTGCAGAGAAAGGAGAGATCCATGCAGGGCCTTTCCCTCTTTCTCAGGCTTCTGCAAGGCTCCTGCAGTGCTGGAAACCTCTGAATGGTTGTTGACCCAATACCAGGGCTGAGAAGGTTGCAGGCATATGGCAGTTATGTTTCTGGGCACTGGTACATTGCAAACTGAGGCAAATAAGGGATGTGCTGGATTTGCAGTGTGTTTGAAGGGGGAGGAGGCCCACGGAGACCCAATTCAGCTTCGTCTTGGCAGGGGAAGTCTCACTGTAGCAATATTGTCCCATTTTCCCTGGTGCTGTGTGCTGGGAGTGCAGCCACATTCGCTCTGAGGCCGCCCATATGTTCACACCATTTCCAAGCGTGACTGACAGTGAGCCAGTTCCCTCCAAGCATCCTGAGATATCCCAGACTAATTCATCCCTTGCACATAAATATTCTTCCTGTGAGGATTTGGGACATAAATCCTCAGCCTGGGGAAGGCCAGAGAAGGTGCTGGGATATGCGATGCACCTTGACTAACTGTACCTGTTACAATACCTTGACAGCCTAAACAAGGTCCCAGTGGCACCAGTGCCAGCGAGTCAGTGTCATTCAGAGATAGCCCAGCTGACATTTTGGAGAGGAAATTGGACAAAATGGCTCATTTCAGGAAGATCAAAGCCTTGAGGGGATGAAAACCAGTTCTTTTGGCTCAAGCAGATACATGAGTGGAGTGGCAAGCTTACACTTCTCATATTGTTGAAATGTTTCTGCCTTTTTTTTTTTTTTTTTTTTTTTTTTTTTTTTTTTTTTTTTTTTTGTTTTTTTTTTTTTTTTTTTTTTTTTGTTGGTTAGTAACTGAGCTTCAGAAATGCTCCAAGTATTTAATCTGGTGCTTCCAGAAAAAGGCATCTTTAAGTGTTTGCTCCAAACCTTTCTCATTAAAAGGTTTCAACAACAGCAGGGCAAAGGAAGAGTGTTTTTAATCAATTCCTTCTGAAGATACTGAAGGGAACAAAATATTCCCAGGAAAAATGAAATGGAACTTTTCCTTTTTACAAACCCAATTCTAAACCCTGTATTGTAGCCCACCCTAATCCCATGGGTTTGGACTGCACAGTGTCCCCAGGCCTGAGCCACACCTCATCCTTGCTGCAGAGATCAAGTCAGAAGGGCCAACAAAATATCCACGTTCCCAAAGGAGAATCCCCTGGCTCAGGAGCTCACTCAGGGACCCCAAATGGTTCCCCAGAGGAAGGTATCACCCTCTTGAATTATGATTTCCATCCTGTTGGAACAGGGATTATTTGCACTTTCAGAAGTTTTTGGCCACTTGAGTGAAGCACTCAGCAGCCAGGCACAGCCCATCAAGTCTGCAAGTGCTTCCTGTGATGTCTAAGACTTTTATCTTCTGTTTTTCATATATTTGTAGCTTTGTGGATTGCTAAAGCATGGCTGTAGCTTCTAGCATTTTTCCTATCTTTCTTCCCTACATTTAGGAACAATAATATAACTTTGTAAACCTAAATATTGTTTAGTCTTACTCCAAGAGGAGAACCAGCTTCAAGGATGTTCTGTTTTCCAACCAGAATCTGGACCAGACATAACAAAAGAGGGGCAAAAGAAAGCTCTGGACTGCTTCCAGTGGGCATCCCAGGAATTATTACCTAACCAACTAACCTTTTAATTGAACAGTATATGATAAGAATACTAATTGATTAACCTTGTAAAATTTGTAGAATTACTGCACCACGTGTGATTTTTGCCATATTGTACTTGAAAGCTTTCGAGTAAAGGTTTGCTTCTATATTCATTCTAACATTGTTGGAAAGATCTATTCTATTTTCCAGGCACCACATGCACCTCCACCCCTTCCCTTCACCCAAGTACTAATTATTGTTGAACTAGTCCTTTAATATTTAATTGCCACCTTGACTCCCCTTTTCATCTCCTCCCTTCCCAGGTGCCTCTGAGCCCCGTGCAGGCCGGTCCTTCCTGTGTTTGTCCTCCCAATTGGCTGCACACCTTGACCCTCACACAAGAAAAGCCAGTCTTCCTGCTGAGCCCAGCCAGAATCCATGCAGCATCCGTAGGAAGTAGCGCCGCCGGAGCCCACGGAGAGTCTTCTGTCCAGTTCAGACCCTGGAGCCAAGGTTGGTCTCTGGAGCTTGCTTTTGAGTTCTCCTGGCTAAGGGAAATGAGATGATTTGTGGCTTTAATGGAGTTTGACTGGGATGAGAGGCACCGAATTTGCCACGTTTTTCTTCTTGCATCAGACTCAAAGTGGGTCACTACCATTCCTGTAGCCCCAAAGCAGCCATACATGGAATAATTTTGACCTTTTGGAGTTCACAAAAGTGAATGTGACCATGTCAAGAGCAAGCTGGCTCCTGCCTGCTCATTTGCAGCTTGTGAGCCCAGGCCACTGGGCTGTCCGTGTCCTCCTAGATCTGGGGTGAAGCCATGGGGAACCTCCCTGGGTCTCTGCTGATGACAGGGCAAACAGGTTGCTGTCTGCAGCATTCTATGCTTTCCCCGAGGACTACATTTCCATCAAAGATGAAAAAACCTGCCTGACTGGCTGTCCCAGCCACTTCCCACAGCCTCACACCCTCCCAAGGCTGGGTCCTGTGTCCTACATCTGAAGGCTGGGTAGTGAACAAGCCTGTATTTGTCCCTGCTGAGTGTGTCTGCAAGTGGCAAAAACTAAGTGGACAGATTTGGTTTTCATTTGCTCAGCCTATGACGGTTCCAGAGGTCTTACACTGGAATGACAAGTTTTCAGGAGCAGAAAATACTGGGAGAGCTGACAAGATCATGGGTTTTTCAAGGTGGCATTAAACATGGGTATGCACAGAACTCAAGCACAGGACTTGAGGCAGGACCCTGCAGGCTGGGATGATGCACAGGGAAGGGGAAAAGAAGGGATGTCTTGTTCCAAATGGGAAGAGGGCTGCTCTGCCCATCCTGAGAAGTTTCTGTGCTGTGCCATGATTGGTATCTCTGCAGGAAGTACCAACAGGCAGCTATGATCCTTACTGCTTTTAAACAGGACCAAGCTGCCATTACACCTTTTAACTGTCTTTGGTGGTCTTAATTTTAATTGTATATTAATGCATTTAAAAACAAATGTCTCAGCAGCACTTTGATCCCCATGAGTCTCTCCAGCTAAAGCCCATTTCTGGTTCCTGCATGGTCCCTCTCTCAGTCTAGGGAATATGCTGACCTTTCCCCTGGCTGGAGAAAACACCTCAATGCCCTTTTTTATGCTGCAGTGCTGCTGCTTGAAGGACCAGAGCTGGGAGAGGCAAGGAAGGCGAGAGGAATTGCCTTACTGTGGGGAAGTTTGCTCTGTGTTTGGTAGGAAGTATGCCTCCAGGCCTCCGGGAACTCTCCTTTGATACACTGTGTTCCCATCCCTCCCTCTCTCTGAGGCCTGGAGAAGGATTGCTGGTTCAGCTCAGGAGCCTCGGGCAGCGCATCGCTGCACTCAGCCGTGCCTTGAGACTCGGCCCTGTGCCTTATCTGCAGTGCTGACACACGGTACAAAAACAGCCTCCCACAGCAGCCAGACTGCAGCTCCTTCCGTGGGCTTTTGGCACTGCCTCCCAGATCCTCCCAGCAGTTCCCGAGTGCCATCTGTTGACTCGATAGCGGTCATGCAAAAAATGGAGAGGAGCCAGGATAAGGCTGGGTGAAGTGCACTTGGGAGAAGTGGCAGCGCGGGACTGAGTAGCTCTGGAGGAGTTTCACAGAGTGCAAAAGGAAAAGGAGGGAGGGTTCCAAGACAAAGCAGTTCCTGTTGGTGAAAGGGCTGATGGAGGGATGCAGGAAAGCTTCTCGGGGCAGGCAGGTCTGTGGTTTTTGAAGAATCACATTTTTTCCTTCAGTCTTTGTGTAAGGCAGAGAGACAGAGTCTTACCAACAAAATATGGGACAAAACTTTGTTCCAGCTGCTGAGTGCTGTCATGGAGCAGAGAGATGGCAGACTCCTGACAGGGATGATTCTTTGTGCCAAAACTGAAAGGCCTTGCTGCACACAATTAGAGAAAGGGACTATTTCACTGTCACAAGCACAAAATGGAGAGGTCATTGCCCTGCTTTCCTTCCTTGGCCCCAGAAAAATCTCCAGCAAACTTTGCCCCGAGTGGAGAGCAAGGACTCCAAGTAGGCAGCTGGAGGCTGTGCTTAAGGACAGTCAGCTGAGTCTCTGTGCAGCACAGCCACAGTAGGGCAATGCAGTAAACCCCCCTTTAGATCCTCCTGATTCCTTCAGCTTCCAGGCCTTCCTGAAGGAAGCTGCTGTCCACCCCAGGGACTGCTCCTTCAGGGGCAGCCCGAGGTTAACAAGAGGTGACAGATCCATGAAGCAGAAATCAGAGCCAACCTGGGTACGCTCCTTGTGCCCACTGAGCTGAGCAGTTTCAGAGATGGCACCAGCCAGAGCACAAGAGACCCAGAATTAGATTAGATTAGACCTATGAAAGGTCTTCTGGGACTCTAAAGAATAAAGAGATTACCTCTACGTGTGCTGTACAAATTGCTGAGTGAGTAAGGAGGCTGGTTTCTCCAGATGTCCTTCCTGTTGCACATGGATGCAGAATACACTCGCTGTCTGAAGTGCTCTGTCAAGCTGCTGCATGTTGGAATCACTGCCACCAGTGGCTGGAGAGAGCAGGATTGGGGTGTCCTGCAGCCACCAAGGTGTCCTGAAGTCCTGCAGGTCTCCCAAAATGTCATGCATCCCGCTCATTAGAGCAAGAGACTAGGAACCTTCTCTGGCTCCTCTCCTTCCCAAAAGCAAACCACTGGGTATTGGAATCCCGGGTTGATGGTCCAGAAGGATTGCCCATAGCTTGATGTAGGCACAGACCTCATGGGAAGGCAGTGCCAGTTTTGTGGTTGACACTGCACTTCAGAGAAAATCAGGGGTTTTGACAGTTTTTTACTGGGACAGCTGTGGTGTTACTGCAGCCCTTCCTGGCCACAGTGCTGGGAATAATTGAATGTACATGCATATTCATAACCCCATAATTCTTGGCACATTTATAGGGTTCTGTTTTCTCCTCCGACTGTCCCAAGGGCACAGGCAGGTACCCAAACCAGCCTGTTTTGCCCCACTGCTGCAGCTGCTGCTCCCTTGGCTGGGCCCTTATGCCCCAGGTTTCTGTGTCTGCAGTGTTCATTGAGGTTCCCATTGATCTCAGATAATGATGCAGAGGTAGGTGCCTGTCATTTGTGCCACTCAGACATGGTAAAGGGCAGCTGAGACATGTCAGCTCTTTGTACTGAGGTCAGGAGCAGCCGACACTCCCTGGAGGGAAATGCAGCTCTACAGTGACATCAGCAAAGGCAAAGGTATTTTAGGGATCTTCACCCTTGTTCTTGGCACTGCTCATTGCTGGAAGAGCATGGCCAGAAATGGCAGGGACATAGGGTGCCATGGCTGTGAGGTCTGGAGAAACTCCTTGTGAGCACAGCCTTGATAATTTGAGCAGGACATGGACAGCACCAGCTGCATGTGGTGTTCACCCTGCACTGCACACAGAACCTGGCCTTGGAGTTTGGGGTCATGGTTTTTGTTTTAACCTGAACCTCAGCATCAACATAGTGTGCAGTCTCCTTGAGGCCAGAGACATGACCACCACACAAACAGGATAATGCACCAGTGCTGGACAAAGTGTTTCCATGAACACTGACTCTCTGACTCAACCCAGTCTCTGAATGACCTTGTCCCTGTGGCCACCAGCCCAGCCAAAAATGGGATATCACTCCACCCTCACAAGAGAGTGTGCCAGCTTGGAAAACCAAGGCAGCGCCATCCCACAGCTCCCCTGTGTTCCCAGGCCAAGGTAAAGCTCCCCATGACTGCATTTCCTGCACAGTTGTGTCCACCAAAAACCTCTTGACAAGCACTTGGGCTCTACCAGAGCTCTTGTGTCTTTTTCATAATATTCTGCCCACAGCTGAATCCTAATTTTCTTCATTAAGCGTGAATCCAGAAGCACTCCCTTGGAAATGGTTTCAATTTTCTTTCATCATTGAGTAGCTACTAATTAATATAGGTCAGTCTGTCCCTCCAAGAGCTTTTACTAAGCTGTGCTTCCAGCTCCTTAGTGCCTTAGCCATGATGTCTAACAGCCCAAGCCATGCCCAGAGAGGGGACCAGACTCGGAGTTCTGCAAAGTCTTTGGCAGGTTTCCCTTAAACCATTCCAGGTTTCAGGTCAGACTTCCTGGATTTTGTGAGGCATTCACCTGCTCAAAGGTCTTAGAGTGGACAGTGGGAAGCAATGGACCAGCTTGGTTTTTTTTAACATATGAAATATTCTTTCTCCCAGAGGGTGGTCAGGCACTGAACAGGCTCCCCAGGGAATGGTCATGGCTCCAAAGCTTGCCAGAGCTCAAGGAGAGTTTGAATGCCGCTCTCAGGCACAGGGTGGGATTGTGGTGGTGTCTGGGGAGGGCCAGGAGTTGGGCTGGTTGATCCTGTGGGTCCCTCCCAACTCAGGATATTCTGTGGTGAGGTAAGGGCTCGTGCAGAGACCCAAGATGCAGCAGCTGGATGCTGTTCCCTCAAAGCCCCGCTGCTACCTGTGACTCTTCTGAGGGCTGTTTTGGCAGCTTTCAGACAGGGACCTAAAGGAGTCCCTCTGCTTTGGCTATCCTGCTAGTGCTTCCTGCTAGTCCTGCTGCCAGCTGGTGATGCCCACCCCACAGCACTCTTCTGTTCCTTTCTGAAAGAAACGCCCACTTTAACAGTGGGGAAATCATTCCCAGAGAATACTGAAATTGAACAGAAAGAGGCAAATCTGACCCATGTTTTCCCATGCAGGCTCATGCACACACTCACACTCACAAGACATCCAGGACCCCAGATATTTCCCAGCCCGCCAGGCGTGGAGCCAGCCATGCATAACAAACAACACGACCCCATGAATGGCCACGCAGCGAAGCCAAGCTGTTTGCCTGATCCATCCGTCATTGTTCACCCGGCTTTTCCCACTTTGAACGAGGGTTTGTGGCATCAGGAAGTTAAAAGGAGTCAGGAGGGGGGAAAAGGGGGAGTGTTTCTTTTAAAAAGAGAGTGAGATTGGAGAGGAGGACACAGGCACTCAAACCCTGTCTGTGCTTGGTATATTAGGCAGCCAGTGCTCTTGGCTGGGAGCCCAGACAAGGCTTTTGTAATCAAAACATGATCTTGTATGCTGTGCAACCAGTGCTGAGAAAGGCCGTCTGATGGCTCTCCTCTTTTAGCTCTGCTCTGGAATCCGCCGGGCTCCGCCGCCGATGTCCAACATGCACCGAACTGTGAGTGCTGCCTGCGCGGGGCCTGGGAGGGGCGGGGGCGTTGGGGTCCCTCACCCCAAAAGGCCACGCAAGGACTTGCACTCGCTTCCTTCAGGGTGGCCTTTTGGTGGCTGTCGCTTTGTTTTCTTGCCTTGCCTGGCTGCCAGCAGGCACGGGGAACAAACAAGCCGTACGGGGAGGGGTGCTGGGGGGGCCGCATTTTGGGTGCCGGGGTTTACATCCCTTGCCGGGGCAGGTTGTGGTGACTGGCTCAGGACAAGGTGCCTCCCGGGAGGCAGATAGCAAACAGAAACGCAGGCAGTGCTGGATGGTGCCTATGCTAGCGAGGGCTTCAGCTGCAGCTGTCAAGGAAGAGGATATTTCTTAAAAAGAGCGGATACGTTTGCTTACGCAGAACAGCGTTAGTACGGGCCGCTCCTGTCCCCTTTCCCTGCCCCCACCTCCTGCCTTTCACACTTTCCCAACCCTGCTGTCTCCGAGGTCTCGCTGCAGAAGCAGGCGATCATAGGAGTGTGTGGGAAAACGCTGCACACAGAGAGAGTCTGGAGCGAGGTGTCCCTCCAGCCCCCAAGGAGCTGCGTAGCCAGTGTGTGTGCCACTTAGGAGAGGGGCTGTGACACAACGGGATGTCGTCATTTAACTGAAGGCTGAAGCCAACAGCTTTCCATTTTCTCCTTTTGTGACATTTTAATTTGCAGTAGAATGAGGCTTCTCGTTCTGTGGCTATGGCCTGCTCTTGGGGAGGCTTTGGGTTCAGCGGATTGCTGATTCAAAGCCATCACACGTTTGTTCTGCCAAAGCCGTTTATAACTCCCTGTCGCCGTGACATACGGGCACCTTGGCTCCCCGGAAGAGCTTTACTCTGGGGAGGGCATGGTGGAGCCACTTTCCATGCTGAGCATCAGCTTCAGCACGGACTGGGGCAGCGGATTCGTTCCAGAAACGGAGCAGAGGGCACGGCCCCTGTTATCGGCCGGCTCGGGGCGGCAGCTGACGAGCAAACGCTGACCGGGCTGAAGCGTACAATGGGTGAGCCCTGGGAGCTGAGCGTGGGCTGCATGCGCTGCCCAGCGCCAAGGGGCCCTGAGCGACCGCCCCTCGCCCTCAGCTCCCAGCGTTTGCTGAAACAGGTCGTGCAGAGAGAAACACCTTAATGGCTTCATTAATAAAGGAGGGAGAAGTGCTGAACACCAGCAAACTTTCCTTCCAGTGACTTGTTTCCAGCTGGAAATGGAAGGACCCCCTCCCCCCAGCACCAGCCGTCTTGCAGCGTAGACAAAATGCTGACAAATGGGCAGAGGGAGAACAGCCTGACAGGCCTTTTCCATTCTTTGCTTTGAAAATAGAAGAGCACAAATACAACCTCTGCAGGAATTTTTACATTTTTCTCAAGCCAGCAGCTCTGCCAGTTCTCCTTCAAAAGAATCTGGAGATGAAAGGGGTGTGTTTGAGGGCATGCACCACTTTGATCCCACCCTCAGCAGCCAACACCCCGGAGCTCCGTAAACAGTGAACCTGCCAATTTAGTGCTCCCAGAACAGCTTCTGTTCAGGTAAACACTGAATTTGGCTTTAATCAGCCTTGCAAAATGCCCATGGAAGTATATCCACCCACAAAGGCAATCAGCTCACCTGTCACATACCTGATGATGGATGGCAATGGAAAAGCCATTTGTTTTCCCACAGATCTTAACAAAATCCCACTGTCCAGCAGAAGAATGTATGGAGGTGGTTTAAAAGTTCCTGTTGTCCCACCTGGATAGAGATCTGTGTCTGTGTCCCTGTGTCCTGGCAGAGCAGCCCTTGGCAGGGGCTGTTGGATCAGATACCCCTCACTGGGGACACCAGTGGAGAGGTTCTGGTGCAGGAGCTGCGGTCTGTGCCATGAGCAGGTTCTGCTGCCTTTCCCTCACTGATGTCTGACACCCAGCACACCTCCTCCTCCATGCCTGAGAGCACACCAAGGTGAGGGTCTTGTACTGCATGCAGATAAGCAGGGTGTTAACTGTGGAGCCCACTGACAGCCATCAAAGTGGGGCAGCAGTGCTTAAACTACCTCACTTCTGAACAAAAATTGTAAGAAAAGAAAAGGTCAGTTTTGTCAGGAAAAAGTCAGGGAGAAGTTGTGGGGAAAGACTCTTTCACTTCTCACCCTGTCAAGACAGAAGGAGCAGGTTTCATCCTGTTTGTATGATCACTGAGAAAAGCTTTGCTCCATCTGTTTCCAGGATGCTGCTGTGGATGATGCTGTGTTAAGGAAGAAAGAGCAGAAAGATGTTGAACTTGATAAGAAGATCTTGGCTTTGCGGAAAAAGAATGAAGCACTGATACGAAGGTACCAGGTGAGTCTGCAGGTCCTTGCCTTACCCAGCTCTGATTTGGGGTCTTCACAGTATAAAGAATATTGTCAGCACAGTCAGAATGACTGTGTTATATAGATACTATGTTTATATTAGAAACACTCAGAGCAGGTGGGCAGAGCTCTGCCTTTAGCTTAGCCTTTAATTACAATTCTCTGGTTGCTTTGGAGAACAGACACTGACACTTGACCCACTGCTGCACCATCTCCTTGCCCACTGCTACCTTCCTCTGTCTGCATCCCACAACCGGGACACAAGCTGGTCCACTCCCTCTAGGGGTGGAGGTGGGTCGGTTTAGCAGAACTAAACAGGAAAATTAACAACATACAGATACAAGCTTGTGATAAGGGGACATACCTATGTTTCAGGAAATAGAAGAGGACAAAAAGCGAGCAGAACAGGAGGGAATGGCTGTTACCTCCAGGAGGCCCAGGCAGGATGGACTCACTATTACCATCACCAAAGCTCACAATGTAAGTGATGCCTCTCCTTCACCACAGGCCAGCTCTCTCTCCAGTCCTGCTGCTGCAAAGTGATATTGCTGAGAGAGACAACAACAAAGTTCTTTGAGGCACAGGAAATAGCTCCTAAGCCCTGAAATATGTGGATGAATTTTGTAGAGGTGTGTGACCAGAGTGGTTTTAGGTGCTGCACATACGTTTCCAGCCATGCCCAGCTGCCTCTACTCATGCACAAGGAGATAACTGGCAGATGACTGGGTGTGTGAACAGGCACAGTCAGCCCTGGACAGGTCCCAGGTGTCAGCATCACTGCAAATATGTAGGCAGAGGGTATCAGGTGTATGTGTGTGCGTGTGTGTGTCACTGGAGGCATCAGGAGTGCCTCTGAGAATGCCATAGGCTGGGAAAACTTACAGTCTCCTTAGGCTTTGGGAGTGAGCAAAGCAAGTGGCCCTGGGCCAGAGGCTGTGAGTCCCAGGTTTCCTTCCTAACTGCACCAAATCTGATAAGCTCTGTCCACCCATCCTGGCAGCATGGGGCTTGAGAAGGCAGTCCTGCCTTAACCCCTTGGTGAACTCCTCTGCCAGAGCTCATGCAGAGCCTGCTGAGTCAGCCCACCTGCTTTCAGCACTCCGGGTTGTTGGATCCAGGCCAGTGCATTGCTCCCTTCCCACCCTGGCCATGGCCCTCGCCTCTCTCGGGGTGCACTGCTGCACACATTTTTCTCTCATACAGGACCTGAAAGATGCAATTACCCAGACTGAACACTATGGACAAGATAGCCCAACTCTCTCGATGGTGAGCACCACCCTCAGCCATCCACTTGGCTTCCAAGGCCACCTCCAGCAGGACTTGGGCTTTCCCAAGCTAACTCAGTGTGCTGCAGAAAGAGATGAGGATGAAATTTCTTTCCCATAACCCTGGCATTTTAGTCTGAAATGTCAGATTTGTAAGTGCAAAGGATTTTTCAGCCGTGCTGTCTTTGTGAGTTTTGCTGCTGAGCAGACAACAAGCCCCTTGTTCCCCAGGAATGTCACAGCAGTGTGCTGGGCACAGACAACGTCCTGGGGGCAAGGGCTATCTGTTCTGTAGCTGCCTCCCTGCTTGTGTGCAGGTGTGTTTGGGGAAGGGAATCACATCCCTGAGTCAAGGGCCTGGATTTGCTGATAGAAGGGGTTCCTTTTCCAGGACAAAAGGGTGGTGAGTGAGAAACGGGGATGCCCCTGTCCTACAAGCCCTGGGTTCAGCATTGGCAGTGAGGAAGAGGAGGAGGAGGAGGAAGCAGATCACATGTTCACATTCAGGATGGGGAAGAGGATGCAGCTGGCTGTTACCATGGACAACAAAGCAAAGGTGAGTAGGGAAGAGGATTGCTCTTACACTGCAGCCTCTTCACTAACAAAGGGGCTTCTGTTCTGCCTCTCACTTCAGCTTTCTGTTCAGTGTGCCACGTCCAAAGGGAATAGTTCCCTTACTGTTTGTTCCCTCTCATTTCACAGTTCTTCAGCACAACTTTAGAGCTACCACATGCTTCCCTCTCTATATCAGATTCCCAGTAATCAGCCCTCAGCATTGCTAACCCCTCAGCAACACCCTCAGCTGTGTTTTGCCAGTTCCCTTTGTGAGGGATCAGTCACCTTAGTGCCCTCCTGGGCCACTCTGGTGTTAAACTGTGTTGCTGTGCCTGGAAAGAGGGACTTGCTCAGAGACACTGGTGTGACTGAATGAGGCACCACCATCCTTCCTGTGACCACTGCAGGGTCCCAGCACCAGAGCCTTTCTGCTCTGCAGAAAACCACTCACATCCAATGCTCAGTAACCTAAATCATAGTCAAGCAAGATGCCCCAAAGGAAAGCCAGCTGAAAAGTTGCACAAACTGGAAAGAAGTCAAGGGCTTTCCTTTGTTCCCCTGTTCTTTTTCCTGGCACACCTCAGATGAGTATTTTTAACACTGCCTCTACAATCTAAGGCACGCCTCAGACATGAGATGGGCACATCTCACCTTACAGTGTCTCTGTAAGGGGGGTGGTGTAGTTCTGACTAAGCTAAAGAGCTGGTGCCAGAGTCCCAGATCTCTGTCAGGCAAGGAATGACCCAGGACAAGCCCTGGGGAGGGGAGGATTGGCTCTGCCAGGCACTGTGGCTGTGACCCTGCTCTCTGTCCCTGTTGGCTCTGCATGGGTGCTCTCCTCATATGACATCTCTCACTGCGGGAGCTGGGGCACCAAGGACCAGGATTTCCCAATGTGGGACAAGCAGGCTGGGAGATCACCCAGACTGTTAAAAGGGAAGCAAGGAAGGAAGACACGTGTCAGCAGACACCTGCCAGCAGAATGTGCCTTCAGGTGAGGCAGCTTAACCAGAAACAAAATGGGTAGGGAGGGAGAGAGGGAAGAAAGAAGGGAAGGAGCGGTAAAGGGAGGGAGGGCAAAGGGTATTACACAGAAAATCTGGTGGTCTTCCAGCCTGGATGTGTCTAGCTACCACAGCTCTGTTAAACAGCTGTTTCCTGTATCTCCTCTGAGTCTTCCTTGCCATCTGCTCAATAAATGCAGGGTTTAAAGGCTTTGCCAACACACCAGCCTTCACACCGTGCCTTTTAACATCCAGTGGCCCAGGGATGATGTCACCTCCCTGTAATCCAGGGATGCTCTGTGAGGCTTCTGTTGTGCTCGAGGTGTTTGGGCACAAGATTCTTTGTCTTGGTTTCATGAGGGACTTTCCCAGACAGCAAGTGATGAAGTCACCTTCAAATACCCTCCCAGTGCCAGACCTCCCTGGCAAGAGGTGTCTGTGACCCTGTCATGTGTCTAAAGGATGAGCCATCAACACCTAAACACTGAAGAGCTCTAGGGAACAGCTGTTGACCTAAGATGAATAAATGTTTGATGTACAACTTGTGGATTAATAGCTTGCTGTTACCTTCTAAAATATCCCCGGGCTTACTTTCTTAATAAAGAATGATGTTAACTAGAATGCCAAACACCTTGTACCAGTGCTCTGGGTAGGGCAAAGCCAGGCCAGTCCCCAGTTCAGGCTCTAACCTAGAGTTAGTACAGTACAGCCTAGAATTACTGAACCCAAAAGCAGAGCTAGAAATCTCCAAAGGAATATTCAACAAGGTTCCCACCGTGTCTGTTCATCTGGGGCTGACAGGACAGGCAGAGCAGGGATCACTCCTCTCCCCTGCATCAGGCTGACTCAAGAACTATCTCTGCTGAAACAGCAAAATCACATAGATATGAAAGACGAATAAACAAGAGACTGATGTTCTGCTGCTGGAAATACTCCAGTGTCTCCTAAAACATTTATCATGTGCTAGGAAGCTCGACGACTGAGAAGTCATAAAAAAGGTCATACTGACAGAGGCTGTGCACAACAAGGCTCCCTCCACACTAACATCTGCATTCCTGGCAGAGCCGAGGGAAAATGAGGTTAATGTGAGGCTTCTTGGTATCACATGTTATGGCAAAGGCCTTGATTGCAAGTCTTCCCTACAAATCAGAGGTCTGGGTGTGCTTTTTATTTTAAAAAACTCTTAGCAACAAAACTTTGTAGGAACAAAGAATTCCCAGGTTTCATGGAAGTTTCTTTGGAGGTTTTAAATACCTTTTCAATCAGGACTCCTGTAAATGTGAAAGCCCAAGGTGGAAAACAGAGTAATATGCACCATCCTTTAGAGAGGGAAGCTGCTGAGGTTCCTTCATCCCTGGTGAAGTTGAGCAGACTTCATGTGGATGAAGAGAAAAGAAAAAGATCAGAGATAATGATGGAGATGACTTATTAAGTCTCTCATTTCCTTGTAAGGCAAAAATAAAAAGGCACATGACTGACCTGAAAGATGATACTTTTAAATGGGAAAAAGTATGTCTTTTTGTGTAAAAGATGTGCTCATTTTGTGGAATTGATGGCTGAGGGCACTGGCAGGACATCAGCCAGCAACAAAGATCATTAACAAAATAAGAACCAGATGTAAATCCATGTAGTGAAGTCATGACACTGATACAGACAGCTGTAAATAATATCTGAGAGGGATAAACTGCCCTTGCTGAAGGAATTTATATATCAGGTTTCTTAAGTATTCCACTGCTGAATAAATAATTCCAGAAATACAAACACACAATGACTATGAAATGAGGAATTATCAGGAGTTAATAGACTTCAGCAGAGAAAGTGCTGTGTGGACAAGGTTGGAGAGAAAGAACCTCACTGTTCCTCTTCCACCTTCTAGGCTTATGCTCCAAGGTAGCCTCCCATTTTATTGGAATGTGTTGTGTGGGGAGAGGCCAAGCTCACATTTGTTTCAAAGACACAGACGCAAGCTTAAAATAAAACCATCCCTCAGTGTTCATGGTGCAGATTACCTGAGCGGGGTAAATCCCACTATGCCGGTGTGCTCAGCTAAACACACCTCTGTAACCTGACAGATCCCTCAGAGAGGGGTGGCAGCTTTATAAGCTGAGGGAACTGGCTGTTTGGCTCATTTTCTGTTCTGCCATCCCAAAATCCTTTGGATGGTTGCTCTCCTGGGAGGGCTAATGGAGGTGTCCTTAACTCAGCCTGTGCCTTCCAGGGCAAGAGGATCGTCAGCGAGAAACGCGCCGAGAGCTTCCCCGGCGCGGGCCGGGTGCCGGAGCTGGGCGAGGAGGAGATGGACCACTTGGTGGCTTTCCGACGGGGAAGGAGGATGCAGATTGCCATCACCATGGACAACAAGGAAAAGGTAAGGACAGTGCTAGTGACTGGCCTGTAACCTATCCATGGCTTTCACTTCCGCTGGTATCAGGAGGGCCCAGCCACAGGATGGTGTGAGACACTGTATATTAATACTGCAGCTTATCTCTATATCTCTGCCTTCCATCCCTGTGAAAGAAGAAAGCCACCATATTTTCCAACCCCTGTGATCCTGGCTAAAAGCTAGACGCCTCCTAAACGCACTGGGTTCATAAACCTGTGGTGCTGTTTTGGAAGGACTGATGAAAGCACTGCCAGATATGGGGCATGAATCTCACCTTCTCTCTTATCAGCTTCTCTTTGGAGCCACACAGCAGACTGAGGCAGGAGCAGTGTCCTCCTGACTCACTGTACATCTTAAACATTAACAGAGCTGGGCAATATCTGCCTCTGAACCACATCCCAGCCATCACCTGCTGAGTGAGCTGGCTGAGCTTTGTTAATCTTTGAAACATATTTCAAATACTTCTTTACAAATACCTTTCTCTTTACACACACAGAGGCATGTGCTATTTTCCTCTTTGGGAGTTTTCACAGATAAGGAGGAATGTCTGCAGCCAACAGGGTCAGCAAAGACTGTGCAGGAAAACAACAGTTGGAGTAGCTACCAAACACACCCAGGAATGCTGGGAGACATCTGCAGCCCCTCTCTGGAATAGTGACAACCATTTGCTGCTACTACCCACACTCATCTTCAGCTTCTCCTCCTCCCCTAGGGCTTACCTAGGCTCCAAGAGCCCAGGTGCTTCTCTCCTGTGGCTGCCAAGCAGCATTTTGAATGTCATAAACCTCAGATGAGCTGCCTGATTGAGCCACTGGTAAGCCCAGAAGTTCCCATGACAGACATCAGTGCTTCAGTCTAGGCATCACCAGCACTCCTGGATGTAATGGGATTGACATGATTGTGCTGTTCCTGCCCTTGAGGCTGTCAAATGTTCTTCTCTAATGTGCTGGGCAGGTGTCTTGTGCTCTCTGCTGGGCCTGTTTAAACACCTGCCTCTGAGGAGAGAGCAGCAGGAGGAGTGCCTGGATGTTGGCTTTAGATCCTGTGTCCTTTTCTGAGTGTATGGACTGCCCTGGAAGATCACCTCTCATCTGGTTTTGTTGTGGAATATGAAATTTGAGGCTGAGCATCCATATGTATCTTTTTGGCAATGTCTTGCTCATACTGGCCTCAAAGCATCTGGATCCAGAGCGTGTATGAGGGCAAAGGCTGCACTTGCTAAAGCCATGGAATCACTGAAGCTTAGAATCCCAGAATGGTTCAGCCTTGTTCCCTGACAGCTCCATTTGCTGTTCCTGCATCAGGGGAAGCAGTGAATAGATCATTCCCTGGTCACTTCCCAAAGCACAAATGAATTTATCGACCAGGTTCACATCTCCCTTCAGCTATCTCACGTAACTTAAGAGATTGCCTCTATTTAGACTTGTCTGCTGAGGAGTGTTCTTTATTTCTGATCATTCTCATTGTTCCCATTTGTGCTTTCGTTATTTTTACCATATTCTTTCAGTACAAGCAGACCAGAACTGCACATGGTATTCCAGCTGCGGGCTCTCCAGGATGTACTCAGTGACATAACAATGTTCTGGCTTGTTCTCTATTCTTCTCCCAGCAAGTTTGCATTTTCTTTGCTTTTTTCCCCCTAAATAATGGAGCTAACATTTTCAGAGGACTAGTCACAGTCACACCAAAATTTCATTCCTGACTGTTAATCATAGTTCAGGACTCATTACTTTGTGTGTATATACAAGAAGGGACATTTTTCTCTGTGTGAGTTATTTTGTATTACTGATATTGAATTTCAGCTGTAATTTTATGATGCAGACATTCAGTGTCAAGAGATCTTTCACAGCTCTTTCCGGGCAAATTACATTCTTTGCTCTGGATGATTTAGTATCATCAGCAAACTGTCATCCCTCTCTTCAGCTCCTTTTCCAGACCATTTATGAGCATGTTGAGCAGCATATGTTCCAGTGGCACACTCCTGCTAATCTTCTGCCATGGAAACCACCATTTGCTTGCTACTTTTTGTTTTCTATCCTTTAATCAGTTTTTCAAAAAGAATCTTCATTTCCATCCCCAAATTGATCAGCTGCTGGAGAGCCTGGTGGGGTGTCAGTGCTGTCAGCTGTGTTAGGACCTGAGCTGGGACCCTGATTCAAGGATTAACTTTCAGTCTTTCATTAACCCCAGCATGGTTCATCCTTTGGGCCTTTTTACCTTGTGCCCCAACTGGTTCCCTGCTCTTTTGGGGTTCCCACAAAGGCCTAGGAGAAAGGATCACTTCCATCACTCCCCCTCCAGTAGCCTGGCCACTATCAAATTTGCTTCCTCCTCTGTGCACTTGTCAGATTTATCCTATTAAAGTATTTGATGGGTGTCCTCATTACTACACATTTTCTCTATTTTTATTGGTGATAAAATTCAATAAAGAAAAAACAGACAAAACAAACAAAACCCAAAGAAGAAAACTAATCCCATTCTTGCTGCCCGTGGTGCTTCTGGCTAACCCCACGCTGTCAGTCCCAGACTGCAGCACAGCTGGGGAAGGAGCTGCCTAAGAGGAAATGCAAGGGAAAAAAGATGCTTTCATGATCTCCTTTTCTAACACAGCCCTGGTGCCATAAGTAGAAAGACTCTTTCACTCTCTGTTTGCCCACAGGGCTGAAGGGACCAAATTATCCTGTCTCCTTGCAGAGCCCATCGCTCCACTGGTGCAGCTTCACAACCTCCAGGGCTGCTGCTGGCTTGGAAGTGCCACGTCTGGGACCCTTCTCTGCCTGGCTGCCCCTAAACCTGCCTCAGGGCTCTCCTGCATGGAGGGCTGGAGACAATCCTTGATTTTTAGCCCTAAAAAGCCACTCCGTGCTTTGGCAACATTTCAGGCTCATTAGAACATTAGAGCTGGGAGCCAGCAGCCCAGGACCAGTGGAGCACAATGGTTAATTAACAGGTTACAAATCATCTTTTAAATGGGCAGTTGATAGAGCTTCAGGGCTTTTAAACTGTGCTTTTATTAACAGAGTTTCCCAGGATGGTGTATCAGAAATGACTGTAATCAAGAGATACAAAAGCTGCTTTCAGGGGCTAACACAGAGGAGTTGGACTTGGTGCTTGCAGAGGAGAGGAACCAAACCTGTGGCAGGAGAAACACTTGCTTTTACATTGCAGATGGGAGGGGAAAATAAGCAGAGAGGGTGGCTGAAAAATCTTTAGCTCCCTTCAGGCAGCACAATTAAGGAGGCAGATTTTTCAAAAGAGTTATAAAAAAAATCCTCTCACGTACTAGTTTCAAAAATCCTGCCCGGTGGGGAATCTGAGCACTAGAAAAACAGCTTTAAGCTCCTACAAAAACCACCTCATTTCTTCAAGAAGAAATGCCAGTTGTGGTGCTGACACGTGCCTGGAGAAGCGGGTACCAAAAGGTCTGTTTAACTCATCTGATAGTCCTTACTTTTAAAAAAGAAGGCTTTGAACTAGCTCAGAGATGTGGAAGCCTGTCAAAGCTTCTGGAGAACTGCTAGTACAAACCAGTGCTTAGCTGGATTATAGCATCAGTATTGTCACCACTGCACAATGACATTAGCTGGGAATATGTGTGCAAGTGAGTCAGAAAGACCCGGTGGCAGAAGGCATTTGGGATCCCAGGGCTGGTTAGGAGCAGGCTCTGCCCCACCCTGGGCCCCACCCTGGGTCGTTCTGGACTGAGAAATCTTGGCAGAACCCTCAGGACAAACAATTGTAATCTTCCTTGACTGCTTCAGGCTTTTGTGTCCTCCTCCTAACTCTGCAGGAACAGTTACACTAGGAATGATAATGTCCACATAATTTTTCTTAATTTGGGGGGCAGAGAGGAAGAAAGAAAAGAAAAACATGTTTTGCTCCCTCTTTGCCTGGGTGTGTCGTATCAGGAACAGCAGCTCTGGGGCAGCAGAACAATGGGAATTCTCCTCCTGAGCCAGTGCAAGAGCCAAGCTGACTTCTCTGCACAGCTCAGACCTGCTGTCCTGGTACAAAAGAACTACATTTTTGTGGTCTTCTCCATTTTCCACAATGCTGTCTGAGAAGCAAAAATAGAAGCAGACTAAGGCAAAAGGCAGCTGGCTTGCAGTGAGAGTCTAAAAGGATGGAGGGTTGTGCAGTGTCTCTGTGACCCAGAGTTTGGGGTGGGCACTGATGAGTGAGCATTCCAAATGGGACAGCCACTGGGATGCAGGGCTCTGGAAGAGCAAAGTTCCCCAATTTCTGCTGTTTAATCTCTCTGTAAATGCTCACTTTGGGACTGCAGATACTCATTCAGACTCTCACTACAGGATTCTTCAAACAGGGCTGCCAGAGCAGGTGACTTTGAGTTCAGAGGGAGCATTTTTTGGTTATATGTTTTCATGGCAACATTTTGAAATAAATCCCCAGTGTCATCTTTCACCATATCCCCGTTTGCAACAGGCAGGATATGCTGAGGGGCAGCTTCTCTGAGTGCTGACCCCTCTGTATTTCCCCCAAATCTTTGCTGAGAAATCCCAGGACAATATAGCTAACATCTTCCTTATTATTTACAAGGATCTGTTTGAACAAACCTCCATCTGTGCTGGAGCTGCCAGTCAGACCAGTGAAGCTGTCATGCACCAAGTGCAATGACAGTCCATGAACTGTATGGCCACATTTCCCAGCTGCCTCAGACTTAGCATGTGTGAACAATCCCCCCCAAATGTGTCTCCAGCTCATTCCCTGAATGACTCCATGGGGTACACAAGAACAAGCTGAAGCAGCATGAGTTGCCTTAGGAGATTGGGCAGAGCTGCAGGTATCAAGACTGATATCCCGAGCTTCCCTGTAAAACTAAAGCTGTGTTGATGAATGCACAGAATAAAAGTCCTGTTTCCAGCCTGGGCTGGACCTCTCCACGCTGCCACTTTCTGGAAGGGCTGAGCTAGCAGTTCATGCTGCCACGTTCCTCTTTGTGTTTCAGTTCTGCTTGGCACTGCAAAATGGCAGCAGGACAAGCTCAACCCCCCACAGCCTCAGCCCTGCAGCTGTCCAAGCAGGCAGGAAGCCTTTCCTAAAAGATCTTTATGCTTTGCAGACTGTTCTTTTAAGATGCACTGCAATCCCACCCTGGCCTCTGACATGGCTCTATTGTTCATCCCATGTGGGGCCAGAGAGCCCTGGCTCAGCCCATGTTTGGTGTCTGTAGCTCACTAAGAAACAGATGCTGGTTGTCACCTCCTGCCAGGCGGGGGAATATCAGCACCAGAGCAGAGCTTGCCAATCTGGTGGCAGCATGGGTAAACCCCATGGGAGCAGGGATGGGCCCCAGCAGAAGGATGCCATGTTTGCCAGGGACTGAAATCACTCCCAGTTTGACCATGCTGGGTTGTATCTGCACCTCAAGCTCCCAGATCTTGTACAGTGGAATTCTAAAATGGCCCAAATCTGTAAAGGTACCTGAAACTTGGTCTGCCTTAGCAAGAATCAGGACTATGCAGGACACAACTCTGCTTCCAGCCTGGGAGAAGGAGGGACCTGTATGAAATGCTTTTCTTATGCACTCCCTGCTTTCTGATTCCGTTTTTTCTACATCAGTTTGATTTGGGGCCCCAGAAACAATCCTTCCTCTTTTGCTGATCTTTTCTGGGATGTTCTTACATGTCCTGGCTGGCACAGGTTCAGGTCCTGATTGTCCTGCCAGGGGCTTAATCCTTGAAATAATTCCTGTGTCTGTTCTCCTGCAGGCAGAAGAGCGGAGAACAGCAGAGAGGAGGAGGTCAGACAGTGACAGAGGCCCAGAAAGTGAGCACAGCCGGAAGGTGAGTGGGCCCAGATCCCTTTGTGGGGTCCTTGTCTTGGAAGAGGAAACCAGTAGAATGTGCCTGCCCACCATAGTCCTAAAGGAATATTGTTGGAGTCCATGGTGTTTTTTGAGCTCTCTTCAGACCCAAACCACCTTGTAATTGTGTGGTGCAGCATTGTGCTCTGAGCTGGCTGCCACTGGTCATCGCTCTCATCATCCAAAACTTTGCTAAGCAGCTGACACACCTGGAGCAGGCACTGGAAAGGTGACAGGGACCTGCCTCCACGCTTGTTGTGGCTGCTGAAGACCTTCACACAGCCATTGGGATGTTAGGAAGCGTAACATGCTCACCCCTGTGACAGTGCAGCTTTGGCTAGTTCCTCTCCCAAAACCATTTCCTTGTGGATTGAAAAGCTCAGGCTTTATTAGCTACAGCTCCTCATTTCAGCAGGAGCTGAGTAGGATGGAGGTAAATTAAAGCACAGGCCTTCCCACAGACTGTTTAATGCAAAGCCTGGAGACATGCTGGCTCCCTCGAGCCTGCAGATGCTTTAATTAATGGAGCACAAATAGAATAACCCCACCTCAGTGTGATTCATTAGGAGGACACAGATGGGCTCTTAGACACTAATTTCAGCTGAGCCCCTCAGAGCAGGAAGGGGGAGCACGGTAGCCTGTGGTCCAGCTAACCACAGCTACGCTGTAATTGAGGTGAGGGACCGGCTCCTCCTGCTCCCTGGGCCCCCAGCCCCTTCTGCTTCTCCCACAAGCAATCACAGGCATCAGCCCCAGTCCTTCCCTCACTTTTGGCTGTGTGGATGCATCAGGATCCCTCCTGGCAGGACCCACTGTGCCTTAATGTGGGGCTGGAAGCAGTGGGGAGCATTCCCAGGCTGTGCCCCAGCTGAGGGACTTGGCTTGCCCTGGCTTAACCCTGCTGTGCCTTGCCTTTCTCTGGACTCCATCTCTCCCTCCTTGGGGACATGGTGCCAGGTCCCCAGCTCCTGCCAGCTGAGGAATGGAGGAGCAATTGGTGCCATCCCAGCTCTGGCCTACGCAGATGGGTCACCTTGGTAACAGGGCTTTCAGTCCCTTCTTCCTGCTGCTTCTCTTCCCCGCAGTGCAAGGCCGAGGAGTTAATTCCTCTTTGGGGAAGGTGTGAGGGTGGCTGGCATGGAAGGACACGTGTACGAGGTGATGAATTACCCACTGGTAATTAGCACCCCAGGACTAAGCTCTGCACTAAGCTATTCCCTACACACTGTTGCTTGACAACACACCACAGCCTGTCGGCTCCTGCTTCCACCTCATCCATTAACCTGACAGCTGGGCTACTTCCCCCCCACATGCTCCATCAGCTCTGAACTGTCTTTCCATTAAGGTTTAAATTTTTGAGAAGTGTCAGCCCTTAACCAGTCTGTCATGAGGAGCGATAAACGAAGAGCCTGACAGGTGAAGGTAAAGAGCCCCTTTGCTCTGGCAATGCTGCTGTCAGGCACAGGGTTGGCCCCAGCTTTGTGATTCCTGTGGATGCCTGGGGGTCAGAAAAGGCTGGCTTCCTTCCCTGCCTTCTCACTGTGAAGAATTTCACAGGCATAACTTTGATTTATGTATCCCCAAGTCTTCAAGTTAGGGGACTCATCATTCAAACGCTGATGAGAGATGTTGCAAGCACTCCAGAAACTGACTCTATGCCATGAGTAAACTTCAGCAAAGGTTCCTGCCTCAGTTTTCCCTTCAGCAGAGTCAAACAGCCTTGGTGTATTTAGGCTTTGGGTAAAGCAGAGTCCTGGTGTGCACACATCACTTCAGAGAAGGGACCCGACCTTGTCCCAAGTTGTTTTCAAATATTCCTGAGCATCTGTGATGGTGACAGTACAAAGCACCCTGAATGCAGCTCTTTCAGACAGTCTTACTAACCAGAAGCTCTTTTCCCTCCACCAGGATGGTGGGAAGCCAGGCCAGAAGAGCCCTGGAGACCTGAATTTTCCCATGAGTGGCCGGGAGCGCTCGGAGTACATCCGCTGGAAGAGGGAGCGGGACCAGATTGACCTGGAGCGCCTGGCACGGCACAAGAACGCCAAGGGCGAGTGGCGGCGGGCTTGGGATGTGGAGAAGTCAGAGCACATGTAGGTCCTTCCCTGTCCCAGGGTGCTTTGCCTGCAGCAGGCCTAAAGCCAGTGGTGGGATCTTGTGCAGATACTTTAATTCCATGCTGTCACGTGCCTGACCAAGTCCACACTGCTGCCTCTCCCTCACCAGACCATGCCCATAAGTGGGATCTTGTATCAAAGTGATTCTCATGTTTCCTTCCTCATATGAGCTCCCCTGAGAGAGGATACCATGTGCTGACAAAGATTGCCAGTCTTTGGTCCAACCAGGACATGAACTGTAGGGGGGAGGGGAGCATGAACCAAGGCTCAGTCTGCATCTGGAGGATCCTCTCCATTTCCACATGAACAAACCCAATGGCAGGAGGGTACAGGTGCTCTTCCAGAAACGTGGATGGACAAACTTGCATTACTAGTCCACAGGTTCTCTCAGTGCCCCCTTGTCATTTGTCCTTTTCAAGCACAGGAGAGCCCAAAATGCCTAAATCCTCCCCACCCCATAAACTGAGCCTGTTCAGGCACTGTGGGGCAAGGGGGTCACTTCAAACAGCCACCTGTGTCATACAGGGACAGTGCTGAGAACAGCAATGTGGGACAGCAATGGGGCCGGACACGTCCCTGCCTTAATCCCTGTCCCTCTGACTGTGCTGGTTCAGCTGGGTTACCCCAGCTGGAGAGCTTTGGAGGATGACTTGGCACCTGTAGCAGGATAAGCCTCTGGTAGGCTGTGGAGTTAGGGACTCTCACAAAGGTTTGGTGATAGAAGAGTTTGTACAAGACAGGTAGGTGGGACAATCCTTTGGCCAAGGAATGGAACCAAATACAACAATTTTCAGTCACTGAGACCCCAATAATTAGGGGTGAATTGACTTAAATGTGTGTGCTGAGTGTTGATGGCAAGACAACCCTGAGCCCTACCGTTTTTCCAAAAACACATTTTAATGAGAAAAGCCATAATATAAAACAAGCAGGACTAGAAGCCAACCAAATGGTCTGATTTGAGATGACAAGTCCTGAAGCTACTTCAGATTGTGTTTGGAAGCTTGGGAAGCTGCATTTGAGTGTAGAACAGCTACACTACCTCTATAGGATGTTCATAAAATTTAATATATACACATGGGTACTGATGTAAAAGTTTTAGAAATTCTTCTTTGGGGTAGAACTACCTCACAGCCTCAGTCAGCTTCAGCTGCACAGGTTTGCCTGTGGGCCAGTGCAGAAGGGCCAGAGGCCGGAGTTTGTGTTGTGCCAAGGGCCCCTGCCCACACTTTGCACACTGGAGGAGGATGGTCAGGTCTGACAATGCCTGTTTTTAACCTGCAGGTTTGAAGAGGACTTTGTTAAGGATGGGCAGCCAGCCTTGGATAATCCCAGCAATAAGAAAGGTTGGCAAGGGACACCTAGACTCTGTCCTGGCGCTAGTGAACGCTGATCGTGCGCATCCCAGTGCCGCAGCAGCTGCCGTGGCTGTCAGCTGTGAAGCTCTGCTTTCCTGGGCAAACGCCTCTGAGCTGGGGGCTCAGCCCTCCCTGCTGGGCAGAGGGCTTGGGGGATGGGATCTGAGCAGCTGGGTGCTAGAGCTTTGGACCTTCCCAGAGAGAGCAGTGGCTTCTGAAACCTGGTACAACACAGTGTGGAGGCTCAGCCCTGCCTCCTCTCCCACACACTCGTTTAAGAGGCAGTCCTATTCCTGATCCCTATGGCACATGCTGGCTTCTTTACTAGCCTAAGTCCACCCTGACTCCTGTTTCTCAGGAGATGGACTGGCAAAACAAAGCTTTCCCTTGTGATATCCTATTTGAACATCAGGCTTTTTGCTGCCTGTCCATTACAGACCCTCACTCACTTTGGTGCATCCTTTCTTGTGTCCTTGCAGGGGGAAGGAATGCAAAGAAATTCCAGCACAAGTCCTTTCCAGACGGGAGAGGTGAGTAAACCACAGGATTGTGTTATGTCACCCCACTAAATGCCAGCACCTCTGATATCCCTCAGGGAAAGTGTTCTCTGCAGACACTTGCAGATTTGGAGAGCCTATTGGTACATACCACAGGGCTGCTCTCATAGCTGTGTGCAGGGGAGAAGTCTTCCAAGAACAGCACAAGTAAGACTGTATCCAAGGAATAAAACTTAAAGTTAGAATTGGAATTTGAAATTTTAAAAAAAGGGACACAAGAAACACCCTAAATTCTTGATTTGTCCTCATTACTTTAGAAAATATATATGCAGTATGTACACAGCTTCAAGGGCTCCCCACCTCAGAGGTCCTATCCCAGGATACAAGGTGTTGGTCTGTTCAGGGGTCCATCAGCTGCTTCTGCCTGTTTTTGCATGGCATTTCCAATCTGTTTTCTAGGTGGGGGACATCATGGAGTGAATGTGAGCGACCCTGGTCCAAAAGCAGTGTCTGCTGTGAGCAGCCGAGCCAAGGGGAAGGACAGACTGACAGGCAGAGCCAGAAGGTGAGGAGCTGGCAGCACTGCCATGGTGTGCACATCCATGTCTCACTCCCTGCCTAATTATGAAGAGGCAGCCTGTGCCAGGGCCTCACCACCCTCACATGGAAGCACATCCCACCTAACACTGCCCTCTGTCAGTGGGAAGCCATTGGCTCTTGTCCTGTCACTGCAGGCCCTTGTAAATAGCCTCTCCGGCTTCCAAGTTACTTCAAAGTAATTTCAGCCTTTAGTATCTGCCTCTGTGTCTGCTGTTGTGGAGACCTGGGACACTTGGACACTGTCAGGCAAGCAAGACCAGACTGTGGCAGGCATCAGCACAAGCAAACTCTGTCTTCTTCATCTTACTCAACTGTCTGTTCTGCCAATTGGAGTTTATCTGTTCATTATAATTAGAATTACAACAAGCAGTTCATTAAGATTTAGTGGTCTCAAATGAGTGTCTCTGGATAGGCCTGGACAAAGGAATACATGGCCCTGGAAGGAATCCCTGTCTGGGTGTCAGGCAAGGGACATTGGCTTTGTAAGAACTTCAAGGCCTAAATTCTGATTACCTTTTCTTGGCAGATGGGATGCAAAAGAAGGCGAGGACATACCTCTTCTGAAGGATGACCCTGATGGCCAGGTGAGTTCCTGAGTTGCAGGCTGGCAGCTAAGTTTTCTCAACACATGCCCTTTCAGGAAAACTGGAATCTCTAATCCATTCCAGAGCTGTGAGACCTCTGTTTTTGGGTAACTGTACTTATCACTACACTCCTCACGTGGCCTGCTGTGACTGCAGCTTCACTACTCACACTGACCCTCTGTCAGCACAACCACCTCACCTGTTCTGGTCCCTGAATACTTCTCCACCTACACCCTTTTTCCTCAGGTTTTCAGAACCATCACAGGCAAGAAATAAAATGTACAGGTGTTTTAATAAGCTGAGCTCAATATGTCCTTTGTTTCTCAGAGGAGCCTTGGTATGGACAGGCAGAAGAGCAGAGGTGACGAGGGGATGGAAGAGAACTGCACAGCTGAGCTGGAGGAAAAGGGGAAACAGCCAAGCCTCCAGGATCACGGGGCCTCCTCCTCACAGCAGCTGCCAAGTGGGAAGGTCCAGCCTGCCCAGAATGGCCAGAAGGAGGAGCAGAGGGGAACGAGGGGCTGCAGCACAGAGGTGTCTGTGGCCAGCACCGGGGACTCCGAGCCAGGGCCCAAGCCAAGCAAGGAAAGCGCTGGGGAAGATGCCAGCAGAAAGCCTGGCCCTGCTGACATCTCCCAGGAGAAGGAGAGCACTGACAGCACTGCTCCAGAGAGCAGCCTTCAGAGCACTGTGCAAGGCACCAGGCCTGGCAGCAAGGAGACCTTGTCACTGCCCGTGGGAGCGAATGTAGATGGAGCTGGATCGGAGAAACAGCCAGCTTCGGAACAGGAGTCCTCTGGGAATCCTTCCAACAGCCATGGAGGAAAGCCTGACACAGCAGCAGGAGACAGACTGGATGCACAGCAAGGACAGCTGGTGAGCAAAGGAGGGGAAGAAGTGACCCAAACCACTGCTCTTGAGGGACAGGCGCTTGCACTGAAAGGAAATGAAGATGCTGAAGGCACTGAACACCACGAGCCTTCGCCCCCAGGGAAAGCCAGCTCTGACAAGACTGTTGTGCCTGAGCAGGACACAGCAAAGTCCCAGTCTGGGGAAGGGGATCAGCCTGAGGATGGCAAGGACAAGGACAGTGGGGACACTCACAACTAGCAGATGGCACTGGCTTGCCTGAGACATAAGGTGAGTTATCTCATTCATGTTTCAAGCAATAGTAAGGGCCACAACTCCATTTTCTGTGGTACAATGGTATCATACCAGATAACTGTTCTGAAATGTTTATTAGCTGTGCTATGGATCTGTAAGGTAATTAAATCTGAGGATCCCAAAGGCCTGTCCTTGAGTGGGTGGGGAAGGAATGGAAAGTCAGACAGAAAAATTTGGACAGAAAACTGGGCTGCCGAAGTTGGTTGATGACACACATTAGTTAGGGCACATACTGATCTATTCCTGGGAAACTATGACCTTAGAAAGGATGGGAGGAATAACCTCACTGGGATGAGTTTATTTCTGTCTCTGGGGTGATCGTAACTTGAGGTCCTTCCCGGAAACACTTGCAAAACCACAGGGGCCCACCTCGTCGGCAGAGCTTGGGAGGTTGAGGGTATGTGGGATTCTCTTCCCAGCAGAAGGTCTGTGAGGGCTACACTTTGAATTACACATGGTAACATTAATGTGCCCCTGCACAGTGTATAAACACACAGGGTGAGATGATTCCTGCTGCAAAGGCCCACGAACCAAACAGAAGGGAGGGAGAACAGAGTTATGAACAGAGAACAGAGCTCCGGTTATGGAGCAATGCTCCAAGTTTTACACAAACAAACAATTTTCTTCCATCAAGGCAAACACAAAGCCAGGAGAAGGAACAAAGGATGACAAGCACAAAGTTAAGGTAGAAATTAGAAGGGAGGGGAAAGGAGAGAGGGGCTATTTGCAAGGTGTGTTTTTTCCAGGCAATGTCCCACAGAGCAGCATGTCACACTAAACAGAGACAAGCATTTCTACAATCCAGCTTGCCTAACACAGGAGTGCTCTCACAGTACTCCTGCCTCTCTCCTTCACAGTCAGCAGCTCTGTTCCATAAGCAGGCACTCGTGGCAATGTGCTGCTCAGGGCCAGGCAGGCAGATCTCCCCACCAAGTGCCTCTCCTGGATTCCAGAAGCTTTTCTACAGACCTTACACAGCAATGTGTCCCCCGGTGCTGCTCAGTATTCCTTCCAGAGGTACAAATGAGCTTAGGGATGAAGTGGCTAAGCTGCTAACAAAGACTTTCCCTATAATCCAATCCATACAAAAGGCAGGGAGAAGTGCAAGCATCATAGTGATTTAAAAAAAGACAAAACATCAAGAACCAGCAGAAGCTGGTTCTGTTTGAACTAAAATTCCTTCAAGTGAGGGAAATTAATTCCAACAGCATTTAGGAGAATGTTATGAAACACCTGGATAGACATAGTGGGAGATCACTGTCCAGCCACGCCTCTCCAATCTATCAAAATTCCCACCAAATTAGAGGATGGAGGAATTAATGACTACTTTGCTCACTCAGGATAACTTTAATTAGACACCAGCTAAGAGGAAACAATAAATTAGAGTAGTCCATTTTCATCTCAGCAATGGAGATTCCCATGGTTTGGTAATAGGGCTGTGAGTCCACTTCAGAGCTCAGCAGCTATCTGTAACAGCTGGAAACTGCTGTACTCAGGGAAAACGATGTGCTGGCCCCTTGCCCTGCTCGGGGGCTCTGTGGGGCCCAGGTCCTGCTCACGTTAAATGCAGATCTCACATCCCTTCCTGCACAACTGCAGCCACCACGTGGGTTTCACAACTCCCCCTCCCAACGTCTATTTATGGCACTAAAAATCTCCAGCACCTTCAAATCAGTGGGAGATGCTGTGCAGAGAGTGTGGTGGGGCTTTCATCCTTCGCTTCAAATAACAAGGAATAAATATTTACTCGAAGTGCAGGACTGGAATCCCTGGAGATTGTCCAACAAGTCCCAGAGAAGTAAACGATACACAAAAACCACAGAAGCTTTTCCCTAAATTCTCTTGAGAAAATTAATCTTAACATCTTTAGAGAAAATGCAGCTGGGGGTAGATTTCCAGAGCAGCTCCAGGGATCTGACCTTGCAGCACTGGCTGACGTAAACAGGAGTGGGGCAGGCAGGGCCCGAGTGCTGCAGGACAGAGGGGGTCAGCAGAGGTCGGCTCTGATGCAAACCAGCGCCCAAGGTTGGTGCAGGAAACGGCAAAGGCAGAAAGCAGCACTTCCCAAAACAGCGGTGGAGCTGTGGAAGAACAGCCCACTTCCTTAGGTTTGGGAAGATACCATCTGCTGGTATGTTTGGGGAGTCAGCCTGGGATTGGCAGGGTCAAGGGCTTGCCTTGAATAGTACTGGCTTCCCTGGGCCTTCCTGCAGCCCATCATGCCATGGGCGTTTTAAATTCCCAGAGCAACTCTGAGCACCACCTAAGTGGAGAGCTTAGTCTTGATGCAGTCAGGGAGTGGGACTTGACAGAGTTGTCTCTGTATCTCTGCAGTGATGGCATAACATGGGAGGACAGTGTTAATATTGGAAAACACAGGGATTCTGTGAGAATGGTGTCTCAGGGAAGGCTCCAGGGCTTTTGAGGGAATGTTGTTTAGACTAGCAAAGTGCAGGCAGAAAGCAGTGGAATTGTGATCTCTGTAGACATGTGGGTAGTGAACACCAGCAAAGGGGAAGAAGCATCCAAGCGCCAGAACACAATGCTGCAACAGGGACCGATGTATTGGAGAAGCCCAGGAATAAATATGGGAAAATGAGGAAAAGGTGACTGCCTGTCAGAGCACTTGAAGCTCACCATGGCTGAATCCTGAGGGCCTTTTTCTGGAGCTTAACATATCACAACATAACTCAGGACTCTGATGGGCGAGCTGCTGCCATTCCAAACACCGGGAATGGGGCTGCTCTCATATCCCACAGTTGTTCCTGCTATCCCAGACCTTCATCAGCCATGTTCAGCTGCAGCTTCAGGGAGTTCTGCACACCCCCCATCACATGGGGCCTAACCAGTAGTGCCACAAGGACCTGCTGGGCTGTGAAAGCCATCCCAGTGACATCCCTCAGCCAGCCAGGATGGGAGGTGAAACAGACAGCAGTGATCTGCAGCAGTCCTCTCCTGTTACACTGACACACAGAGGGAGTTCTGCCACCACAGCCCAGGCAGCATTCAGGGACGTTGCTGCCCTGAGCCCCAGGTCACAGCCAGCCCACAGCTGCCCCACCTCCCACCAGCCCTGGAGTTACACATGGGAAAGAGGACACAGTGGGAAATGTGAGAAAGGCTAATCACTCTGGCTAATTACCAAGAGAAGTAATGACTTTAAAGCCCACCAGGGTCTTGGCTGTAAAGACTCACTCATGCATGGGAAGAAGGTGTCTGTATTGAAAGGATAATACTGCAAAGCAGGAGAGGGAATTGTCTCCCAGCACTGAAACACAGTCAGAGCCTTCTGAAAGCACCAGTGATCAAATAGATCCACAATAGGGAGAACTCATGCTGGAGTCAGCTCAGACTCATAAACCGGATTACTTTACAATATCTGGACCACCAAGTGTGACTGACAGTCTGCCTCTGGCCCTTCCCAGTCCCATTAAATCCCAGTGTGCTGCCACAGCACTGAGCAGCCCCCGGCAGCAGGACACAGCCAGCCCTCACTGCTGCACACAGACAGAAAGAATTAAGCCTCCCACAACAATCTCATCTCAGCTGTACACAGCATCAGTTCTGTCAGCACCTCAGATCTGATTTCAGTGCAGGTCCTTATTAAATATCCATGGTTGTGTTTTTAGATGATTCTTTGAGAAGTTGTTTTTTTTTTACACAAGCCAAGCTTCCTGTGGCCTCTCCTGCCTTTGCAGGATTTCATATCTTTTTTTTTATTTATATCCCCCTCCCTGACCTTTCTCAGGAGCTTTTGAGTGCTCAGATCTGCATCAGCAAAAGGCAGATCTACAGATTTACACATGGATGCCAGATTTAATTTACAGATTTCAACAGGAAAAGGCCAGCTCAGCAATTCTGAGCAGCACCCAAGCATCTGGCAGCTAGAAAAGCGTGGTTGTTGAGACGGCCACAACACTCAGAGTGCTTCAATAAAACTTCAGAAGGCTTTAAGTATCAGCACCTTGATATATAAAAGTCTCTCATACCTTTTCTCTGTTGCAGTCCTAGGGCAGGTCCACACAGTTCTGTCTCTTTATCTCCTTCTTTCTCTCCTCTCCAGTTCTGGCTCCCTCCTTCCTGTCCCTAGCGTGGTCACCTAAATTTTCTGTCCCTTGCAGAACCTGCCGCCCTGTCCTCCTCACGCCACAGCCAACAGACCCCAACTAACTCCAACCAGCTCACTCATTCTGTCACACCTGCAGCTGTGAGGGCAAGGCTGTTCCCACTCTGGGATAATTAACACAGCTGCAATGGATCAAGGGCAGCATTGCCTTCAGCACCCTCTCCCGTTGTCTCCCCACAGAAAAGAATAAAAAGTCTGCCTTTCCCAATTAAAATCAGCATGTCCGGGTCTGGAAGCAGCTCTAGGACAGCAAACTCATAGAATAGTTTTTCATCAGGAAGAGCTGATTCAGCCTCTGCCCTTGGGGTTCACAAGGGCTGCACACCCAGGCCAGGTTCACCAGGAAGGATCACAAAGTCCTACCTGAAATCAGCCTCTTCTCTTGGAGCTCCAGGTGCTGAACCAGCACACACAAGAACACATCAGGATTGTTGTTACTGAGATATAAGGAAAGAGTAAAAATGTATCTATCCTAGAGGAGGACCAAGAGTGTTTAATCCAGACTGGTAGAGTCGGCTCATCCCCTGGGCTGCAGAGCCCCCACTGCTCCTGTCAGATTTGGCAGCAGGTATCTGGGTTATGCCCCAGTGGTGCCTCCCCAGCAGCCCCAGCCGTGCAGGAAGAGCAGGGTGGAACTCAGCAGACATTTTAATTTACAGCTCAGCAGTTCCCTGCAGGCTGATAATCCCGTGGCTGTCTCTGCTCTCGTTCTGCAGGATAACGTGCTGGAGGCGGTGGAGGAGAAGAGGAGCAGCAGCTTGTCCTCACTCTTTTACCTTCTGTGAAATCAGCTTTCAGCACTGCCCAGTGCCCTTCAGCACCATTCACAACATGTGGGGTCCCCATCACCACGCCCACCCTTAGTTCTGGCACCCCCTTCCCTATCCGTGTGCCAAAGGACAGGGAAGGGTGCACACACTCCCACTCTACAGAGAAAACACCATCACTTATCTATTTGTTTGGCATATATTACAGCTGCGTGGCAAGCCAAGGAAATGTCTACTGGATGCACTTTATTTTATTTAATGACTAATTCTTTTTTAACTTATGGCTTGGGTTTCTGGGCACACTCCCCATTTTTCCCCAAAGGCTGGAGGCATGCACCAGGGGCTGTGCCAGCAGCTGGAACAGCAGGAAGAGGTGACTGGCAAAGCAGAGGTGTGAGGTGTTAGGGTGTAGTTGAGTAAGTGGGTGAAGAAGTTTTGTTTGGAGCTCTTGTACTAGAGGTTTGCATGTGGTTGAAGTGTTGGCAGAGGTGTATGGTAGTGGCAGGGGCTGTGGGGCACGAGCAGGGTGGATGGATTGATGGATAGAGCGCTTCTGACAAGCACAGGTTAACCCCAGCACCTCCTCCTTGAGGAGCCTCCAGCTGTCCTCCCCTTTTAGAGGCTGAGGAGCTCATCAGGGCAGTGCTTTGTGTGCCAAGGTGGCTGCTGGGGTGACCAGGTGTGTGTGTGTAACTCAGCAAACTCCGTGCCCCCTTCCCAAGCGTAACTGGGCATCCCTGCAGCGCAGCAAGGAGGGGGACAGCACAATAATCCTCCTCCATCACACTGCCCAAAGCAGTTGGCAGCAGGACCCAGACCAAAGTGGAGCTGGAGGTCCAAGACTTCATATCAAACATTTTCACCTTCCTGGTTGTGCCTTCCATAGCCTTGTGTTTAAATGAAAGAGAAGGAATCCTCTCTAAGCTGCTCTGCAGACCTTCTGACCTGGCCTTAAAGATACCTTTCAAATGGAGGATCTGGAGAAGCTTTACAAGCACAAACATGCAGGAATTTCCAGTTACAGCAAGCTAGGACCCAGCTGGAATACAGTTACCAGTTAAGGAGAAGGCATAAGGAATAGCATGACATCATTTTTGACTTCTGAGTGACAGGGCAGAGCGGGCATCTCCCTCACCTCAAGGTGCTGCTCTAAAATTTGATGCCAGAGTAAGCGTCCCCAGGACAGGTATGTGTGGAGACTGCCTGGAATGTCCTGCAGGACGTTGGCTGACCAGGTTGGCAGGCTGCCCTGGAGATCAGGTTGGCACGTGTGGACTGAAATACTCTATGCTGCTTTAATAAACTAATATTTGCACAGACAAACATTTGTTTTTCCACATGACTTAGACCCGTGACACCTATCATGAAGCACAAGCCTGGGAATTTCCTCCCTGTGCCAAATTCAGGAGACTTCACTGGCATCACACCAGGTATTATCAAGAAACAGAGCGTGCAGCTTTTGTGTTTTATCCGTAAAAACATCTCCACCCCACCAAAGCCCAGACTGGGTTTATTTGGACTTATACAACAGATAAAAGAACAGATAAATAGAAGATTGTAAAACTGCTCCAGGTCCTGGAGCTTCTCCATCACTGTTAAAGGCTGATTTTCCTTATCTGACTGGCTCAAAAACCTGCTTGCAATTGTTTAGTTTTTAAATTTATTATTATTTTGTACATCAGGTCTCTGACCTGACTCTTGGTCCAGTCACACTGAGTCATTACCAGCATTTCCCAGGAGCCAGCTTGCCTCGTGGTCCATGGAACACAGAGTCTCAGCTCAAGAGCTGTTGCGCCCCAGGAGCAGTTGGACACATGGCCAGGCAGGAATTTTACACTGCCCTGGCCCAGTACTGTGTTGAAGAGATAAAAAACCTTACTGCCCTAGACTCCATTCTGAAAGGAAAACCATCAGCGGTCCTCCATTCCCTCCTTTTTTTCCTCCCTTCCAAGTGACTTTGCAGGTAATGATGCCCAGGAAGGACCGAGTCTGATCCAGGCCCCGGGGATGGGACTGGACAGGTTGTGCCTGTTCCAAGTGTATTTTTTCCTGCTCATTAACACTTTGCTCAATGCACTTTGTTTGGTGCCTGGGTTGTGATTTTTCAGACAACTGTGGCTTAGCTGTTTCTTCTTTATGGTGAGAGAAAAACCTGAAAAGCTGACAAATCTGATGTAGAGGGATTATTTATATGAAATAAAAGTTGGAATGAGGAAAACCCTCCTGTTTCTTACTCTTTCTCAGTTCCACATGTAGAGATTTCCAAACTGAATCAGTAATTTCTGCAGTAATTACAGCTCCAGTTCAGAGCACTGATTCCTTCGGGAAGCACTGAAGTCCTGGACTAGCTCAGCTTCCTCACCACAAAAGCTCCCTGCAGCAATGCCAGGAAGTTGAGGATCACTTTTTCATGGAGGCATCAGAGCCTCATCCCCACTGCACTTTTCCTGCAAGCAAATGTAAGGGCAGCTCACAGAGTTCAGAGTCACCTGCCTGCACAGGACCCGTTCCTTCCCAGCTCAGGGATTTAATGGAAGTTGTTTCAGCTTTTCCAGACACAAGGGAAGCAGCAGCACTCCCAGGAAGAATGCTTCTTCCTTCAAACCAAAGGATCAGCTGGCCACTAGACACTGTTCTTTTCTTTGAAAATTTGTAATCAATTTCAACACAGCAACTCTGTAGCTAGAAGTATCAGAAGTGATCCCAGACTAGTGAGTCAACTCTTGCATAAAGCAGTTAATTTTAAAATCTTCAAGCCAAGGACAAAAATACATTTGGATAAAGTTGGGAGATACTTGTTTCCAAGGCAATTACTGAAGAAGCAATAACACAAATTCGTGACAGCAGTTTAGCTCTCCATTCCTACCTCAGCAAGTCCAATACCTGCAGCAGGATCGTACACACAGGCCACTCATCAGCAAAGCCCCATACAGAGGCTCTAGATACAAAAATATCAGAAAATTTCACTGGTTTTCCATAACAATCTCCCTCCAGATAAACCGGTTGCAAGTGGCAGAGGGGACCGGCACTTCGCCATCAATTTTGTGTTTTAAGTGCATAACACAGTAATTAGAGCTTTTCAAGTCAATGAGAAGCCCAGAGCAGCAGCAGCATCCAGCATTGCTGGGAAGTTCAGGACATTGCCTGCTGCCTTCCCTGGAAAGGTACAGCAACAGCTCAAGCAGCTCCCTGGCTCTGCAGCACTGGCAGGCAACACTGGGAAGTCCGTGGCTGATTCCTGCTCACACCATCCCAGTGCAGTGACACAGCACCTGGCCTGCTTTCCCAAAACTGCCTCTGAACATCTGTGGAACAGCCACAAGCCAAGCTTTTTCTCCTTAGCTTTGTGTTCCAGCTCAGCTATGACTGTTTCTTACACCATTCCCCTCTCCATGTGCTCCAGCAGCTCCAGGACTCGGAGCCAGCTGTTAGTAACACCCCCCTGCGCAGCCCACCGAGATCAGCTTTGACTTCTCTGAGGGAAATCTCCGATGCCCAGAAGCAGCTACTGATTTTGTTATCATCACTGCACCACACAACTGCTTTTCAGCTACGCTCAGGGATTAAGCCAAGATTCCCTGTCAGAAATCCTGCACAGGAATCTGGGATTAAGATGACGTGCATGGCATCAGATGAGCCTGCGCATGGGAGAAAGAGAGCTTTTAGAGATGGAAACGTGAGCCAGCTGCTGGAGCAGATTACATGCTCCAGTAACTCTTTTTCCTGCTGTCTCCCTTCCTTCTGGTCCCTCTGCACGTGAGTTACACTAAATGCTCTCCTTGGACAAACTGGGCTCAGTGGGGCAAGACTAGTGTGCAGGCAGAGGGCAGGTATCAGATGTCCATCACAAAAGCAAAAGGCTTTAAGGTATGTCACTCACCTTTGAGTATCTCCTTCAGCCAACAGACTTCGAGACATCTCCCTTCCTCACAGATGTGCACTTCCTGGGAATATGGCACAGCTCTGCTGGCAGGTGACACGCAGGAGAGCAGCTGTGTGAAGGGAATAACCCTCCTCAGCAATTCCAAGGAATCAGCATCTTGAATCCCAAGGTTAGTCATTTCTGCCTAGGAAGCAACACACAACCCTGTGCCTTGCCTGATACAATCACACAAAGTGAACCTGAATTTTATTATTTTTTTGAGGAGCAGTGAAGGGAAAGGGTGAACTGGAGCTGAAGTAATACAACAGAGGACACAACCATCTGCCTTTTAAACCTCAGCTTCACCCCAGACTGGTGACTGCACCATTTTAGGGCACTAAAGCAATTCTATTGAGATGCAGATGACTCTCAGTACAACAATGGCAACATAATGCAAAAATTCCCAGTCCAAGTATCTATTGCAGCCAATCTACTTCGCAAGAAATCCCTAGTGCCCTGAATTTTGGGTTAGCTTACACCTCGAAACCAGTCCAGATGAGCCATTTTTGTTACTAGAGTATTTGCAAAGCACACTTTAGTCACTGATTTCTTCGACAGTCTGTCATGACGAGAGTAAGAAGCACAGCAACGGGCTCATCACACGCTGGCAACAGCATCCCAACGGGAACACGTCTGCCTCTGGAGGGCTATGATTCCCGGCTAGGAAAAGGATAGGGAAAAGACTGTAGCTGAAGAATATGGGTCCAAAACACTTGGAAAACCAGGCTGCTGGAATCACCAAAGCTCCCTGGCCATTAGGCCGGCAGCCCACAACCCTTCTGCATCTTCCCCTCCCTCGCACACTCAGTACAAGCGAAGTGCAGGATGTTCATCCGGAGTGAAACCCCAGGATGCTCCAAAGCCAGTTGTAATAGGTACAGAAATAGCAGCATTTCACTGAAATGTTTGTCAGCAGAGGAGAAGATGCAAAAACACAGTCTGGGAACTCACCAAGCCTGCACTTTTCTACAGGAATGCAGACAGCCACAACCATCCTCGTACTGGCTCATCAACTATTTTTAGCACCAGAAGGGGAGGCAGCCATCAGTGAAGGGCCTGTTCCCTTTGATCCAGCGGATCTGAGCACTGTCTCTATCCCAGAGATCCTTTGCTACCAAGACCACAAACCAAGTAAAGAGCTTTAGGTTGTTCCTGCCCCCGAGTACAAGGCATCTCTCAGCAGTTACACGACAGGTTGGAAGAGGGCCACGCAGCCCATTTAATTCCATTTACTTCCTCTCCCCTCTGCACCACGCAGCCAGGCTCTATTAGTCTTCTGAGAGCAATTGTAGTTAAAGTGAAGGATGCCAGGAGGCCCTGGGCACTCAGCACACATTGGATGCGCCGTTTGGAGCCGCCAGAGTCACCAGCTCTGAGCTGCAGGCTAGCAGCAGAGAAATCCCAGCATCCATATCACTGCACACAGCTTTATTTATCTCCAAAGGTTTTACAAGTTAAACATGAGCTCCTTCTCAGAGACACTTCCCAACTGGTTCTGCATTTAGCACCTGAGCCAAGGAGCAGATTAAACTCAACTGGCACCACAATGTGCCTGGTTTCTCTGTCACTCATTCCTCCCTTGGGGAGCTGCAAGAACTTTCTCCCACAACCAGAGGTGCATCCCAAGGCCAGCAAGTGACACTGCTGTCACCAGGACCTGGTACTGCTGTGGGTGTGAGCAGCCCCATGGAAAGGGATCAGAACCACCAAAGGAACACAACCCCGCACTCACAGAACAGGCACCCACGGGGCCAGGAGCCAGCGCTGCCCCAGGACACTCAGCCTTCCCCCCGAGGATACACAGGGAGAGCAGAGAAGCAGCTCAGGAGGTGACAGCTGCAGGGCACCTGTCTGCTGACACGGCGCTTCCACATCTTCCCCCTGCCCCGCAGGAGGGTGGCAGTGATCCCATGATTTTGGCTAAAGTGACTAAGCGGGATCGTTTTGTCCTTCTCACAAGCTCCTTGTTCCCACAACACAAAGCCTTCCCTGCACGCTCCCCAGAAAACTGGAAAGGAGGGTGAAAAGAAGATCACAAACCACTCTCCTTTTACCTCATGTCTCCCTGTAAGCCCTCTGCTCCTGGCTCTACCTTTCACAGATGCTGTACAGGCAATGCACAGCTGATGATGCAGCCTTAACAAACCACCACAGTCCCAAACTCTGATTTTGATATGACACAAGTCTTCTCAAGCAGCTAAGTGCTGTATTTTATGGCACCTTTCTGATCTGCACAACTGAAATACGTACGCCACATTACAGCACATTCGCATCCCTCAGCACAAGGAATCTGAACTGCTGAGATTCTTTCCTAGGGATGCAGCACAGCCTGGCAGCCTCACAGATGCAGCTGAATCCATCCATCTGGAAAGCAGCAGCTTCGAACAACATGGCTCTTAAGGTTTCCTAGATTATATCCCACATCCTAGAGTCTTTAAAGGCCATTTTTTCACCCTGCTCATCAAGGAATAGAGTATTTCTGAGGACCACAGGGCAGGAAACCATGGAGCTGGGAGGAGAGACTTCCTGGGACACATCAGGAGCTGCCTGGCCCAGACCTGGTTCCGCATGTCCCAGAGGTGCGGGGACGGTCTGTAAGCGCTGCCGTCCCTCCAGACAGCAGCACGAGGTTACAACCGCGCTGCAGCTCGGAGCCCACCGCCACAGCTCCGCCTGCTCTGCCAGCACACACCGAACCTTCCCAGCACCACCGCTTCGCTTCCACAATTAGCCACGCACAGAGGATTCTCCAGCCTCACCTACGGAGACCAATGACAAATGAATCAAATCACATACCACAGTTGCCCATTGCAGTGGCCAAATTTTTGCTACTAAGGCCCCTTCCAGTTCAGCATTCCTCCTCCCACCACCGAAGAGAACATACTTCGTTACAGAGACTTTCATATTGGGAAAATATTTTAATATAGTAAACAAGTCAATTTACCTTCCACATATTTTAAATAAGTTTATGCTCATCGTTAAACAAAACTGTTTTTACTTCAACAATGGATTACAGCCTCTAAATTCGTATTGTTCCCAGCTGATCCTGTAAATAGCGAGGAATTTTGGACACCGATATCCTTGTATAGGTAACAGACTGGCATAAACAGCGCAGGAATTCAATGCGGGTTCAAAGGGAGAAGCTAGCCCTGGTGAGGAAGAAAACGAAGCCACAAAATTCCCTTTTGAGGAACAACCGGGGGTAAAAGAAGATACCGCAGTTCCACCGAGTCCAAACGGGGCCGAGTCAGTCTCCAGGTCAGTCTCCGGTCAGGCTCCACGGGCGCTGCACGGTGCCGCAGGGACGGGCGAGCCATCGGTCTCCATCCTCGGCCGAGCCCCGCGGCCGCATCCCGGCGCTGCGCGGCCTCCCGCGGCCCGCCCGGCTCAGGGGCTGCCGGCG
>VXBR01003469.1:205366-320860 GCA_013400215.1 Cisticola juncidis
GTGAGGGGAGCCCGGGGGGCAGCACTGCGTGGGGACACGGGCAGCGCTGCCTGGGGACACGGGCGGCACCGCTGCCTGGGGACATGGGGAGCACCGCCGGCCGCAGGAGGGCTCCTGGCACGGCCGCCTGCAACATGCCCAGCGCTGGAGGGGGACAGGAGCCTCCTCTCTGCCTTGGCTTCCCGACGGAGTTAGTGCTTGGTGTCTCCCTGAGGCAGGTATGCGCTGCCTGCACCTCTGTGAGGCGGCAAGGGTGCTCGAGCCAAGCGGCAAATTTTACTGGGAAAGGCTGCCTTAGTGTTGTCCAAACTGGGCTCTTCCCAAGCCCGTTATGATACAATCTAAACCTCCTCTTCACCTTATTCCACAGGTGTTAGTTCCCTACAAAATTGTTCTGTTGTCTTGCTCAAAAGACAATTAAAAATGCTGATTTGGGGTATAAATTAGCTTTGTTTTCTTTATGCTGCAAGAAAATTACTTTTGGGAATGATGTAGTTGCACATTCTGCAATCATTTTCTCCCTCCCTTCAGTCTGAGGTCAGTCAGGTGTAGTGGTTGCAGCAGAAGCCTCTTCTAAACCAGGACTTCTGGTTCTGGAGGAGGCTACAGGAACTGGAGAACTGCTTATTACCCAAAGAGCCTTCCCCAAGAAGAAATGCTGTGGAATAATTGGAGTAGCTGCAAAATAATTGTAGTTCTTGGAAAGAAAGGATTGTGTTGACTCAAAGCTCTGGCTCTGCTGTCTGTGTGTGGAAGGGGCTTTGCCATGGTGCTCTGTGTGCACAGAGCAGGCAGCAGCAAAAGGAACACCCAGGAGGGGCTGTGAAGCCCCTCAGGGATGGAGCGTGTGGCTGAGATTGTTCTTACACGGGCAAGGCAGTTTTGGGGACAAAACCTGCCTGTTTGGGCCAGGGGGGAGTGGGCTAGATGACTTTTCAAGGACCATTCAAACCCAAATGATCTTGAACTACAGGCTATGGCCTCTTGGAGTATTTAATGTTCATTAAATCTTGCTGCATGTCTGGGAGACGTTTGTTAGCCAGTTTTGGGACTTCTCTGTGTGCCCTGGGCCTCTCTTGTGCTGACTGGTTACACCTGATTGTATTGGTTACCGCTTGTGTTCTCCTTAAAATCAAATGTCTCACACCTAAACAGAAAGAGCTGATGGTTCCCAGATTTCCTGGATTATAGAATTGCTTCTTCTGTGGTGTTCTGGAGCTTATATACATGAAATTGCTTGACCTGTATATGTTTAAGTAATTTTTAGTAATTAGTAATATGTAGTAATTAGTAATTTTTCAATGTGCTTTCCCTCAATGATGGGTTTGCTCCAGCTCCTTCTCCTTTTTTCTTCAGCAAGTGAAATGATGATGAGTTAGTACCTCCACAAGTTCTTTCCCTCTGCTCTTGTTTAATTCCAGTTAGGAGGCAGAGGATTGATTTGTACAGGGAATGCCTCTGGGGCTTTGTGAGGTCTTGACAGTTTTTGCCTTGTGCTTGTCGGGTTGAAGGCTTGAACTACAGACCCTGGGCCAAAGCTGACCCCTCGATGAACCTTCCAACCAAAGGTTATCTGTATCCACTCAATACCTGTTGGTATCAACCAACACCATGAGCAGTATGACGGATGTATCTGTTCATTCTCAAAGCATGTATTCACCTTTCCCTATTTAGGAACTGGATAAGGCTGGATGTGCAGGGGAACTGTTGGAACATTCCCAGCAAATGAATGTATTGAGTGTGATGGGCTTGTGATGTTTTGCCCTCAGCCCAACAGCTTCATCTTCCTGTTGCATTTATTTTTGGCTCATTCATGCTGCACTGGAGACTTGTCCTTCCTAAAACACACAATTCCATGGCATTGTTCTAGAAACTTGATGTTCTTAAGGCTCTCTTCTCCCTATGCTCTCAGGGCTTTGAGTAAGACAAGGCTTGTGTTCATTAAATGTGAAGCCTTGGCTTTTGCCAAAGTCAAGTGAAAGCTTTTCATTTTATTGTGGACAAATAACTGGGTATGAGCTTCTCTCCAGGAACTGTGAGCAGGTCTGTGCCTTCTTTCCCAAATGGGACTCCTTGCGAACAACCACCTCTAAAGCAGCTGCAGTAATGGGGTTTGCTATGTCCTTGGGGTTTTAGCAAAAACACCAAGCTGTGCTCTGAGTGGACTCCAGTGGTGCAAACCTGGAGCCCTGGGGCCTTGTAAAGTCAGTGAGTGTGTCTGACACCAGACACAGCTCGCAAGTTATCCCTCTCTAGGATTCTTCCTGAAGAGCACAAGAGAGATCATGGGCTGGAGACAGAGTCAGGGGTATGTGATGCACTCAGGGACTCTTGCCAACGAAGGAGAGTTGCAGAGCCCCAGAACAGCCTTCCTTCCACCACTCCAAAAATTGCTCTGCAGGTTCCTATTCTTTATAAGCTCCTTTAATTTTGATTTCTCACATCTGAGGGTCCACTAGAAAGCCTGAATTCTGCTGCTGCCTGTTGCAGTGAGATGTTTGTTTGCTCTCCCAGGGCTGCCGAAGGATGTAGCTAAATGAACCTGTGTTATTGATTTCCCATGATCACAGTCAGTGAACAGCATCCCAGTGCTGCAGGATAGGGAAAACTTAATTAAGGGAAGATTGCTGGCCTGAGACGGATTCTCTCCATGCAGACCCTGCTTCTGAGAGGAGCAGAATACTGGATGGGATGCCTGGGACATCTCTCTGAGCTGTTAAAAGGCCTTTGCAGGGAGACGGAGAATGCTGTAGGGTGAGGCTGGATATTATAGAAAGGAGAGATTTGGGCTAGCAAGTGGAGAAGGGAAGTTTGTGGGAGGGCCAGGGAAGACCATGGTTCCCACCTGCTCAGTTTTGTGAACTGAGTAGGCAAACAGTTGGATAAGGTGGGCTGGTGGAGTGGGAAGGAAATGTTGATGAGCTTAAGAAGAGAATGAGGCTTCCTCCCCCAGTATCGTGATTTCCTGTGCAGTGTTTTGTACTGGAGGTGAATAAAGGGGGGAACTGGCTGCATCCACCTCCAGGTGTGGTACAAGTTGCTCTCCTGTTCTTGCTTCTCTGCTACTGAGGTGTACCATGAGATGGGCATGTTTGTGTGCTGCTGCTGCTCATGCTCTTCCCTTCCTGTTACTGGCCTGTCTTGGAGAGTCTTGTTCTTTTCCCAGCAGTCAGGAACGGCCTGGTTCAGCCAGCCCTGGGCAGCGGTGACCTGGCACTACAGGAATGCATGGGGTGTTTAAGTGTGGTGTGATTCTGCCTGTAGCACTCACCACGCTGTTTGGAAACACTGAAAGCCGTCAGTGCTGTAAACACTGAGAGTACAATGCTCTCTGCCCAGTGAGCAGTTAATTATAGGCCTAACCATGTCCTGGTGGTTGGACACATAGTTTCTTGGGGTTTGGGGTTTTTTTTTGCACAAGACCTCACTGCTTTTATGGTTTTTGTGGCATCTGTGGCCACTCCTCTGTGCCACAGTCCACTGCTCTCTGACTCCTGCAGATCCAGCTGAGGAGTCATGCTGAGAGCTGTCAGAAGTCCTTGGCCTTGTGGTTTCGGCTCGAAGTGGGACACAAGATCTGCCCCTGTACACACACTCAGCAGTTCTGCTCTCCAGGGTGGTGAGAAAATATTGGCTTTGTGGTCTTAATGGTATCGTTAATCCTTTCCGGATTGCCAGTGCTCCGAGGGCAGAGCAGCCACAGGAGCAGCGGGATGGGCTGGCATTCGCAGAGCTGGGAGTTCACTGCTGATGTGCAGTGTCACAGCTCTTCACTAGAGGACAGCATTACACACGGCAAAGTAATTATCCTGCAACAATGCTGGGAGAGATTTCTTACGGATTTTCTGTGTGCCAGGATTAAGCTGGGGTGGGGGTTACAGAATAATTTGGTGGCAGTCAGGAGCCATCCTGTCAGGGAGGTTTAACAGCGTGACTTAAATCAGTGTCTGCAAACCCTGTCTCCTAAACCTTGTCTGGAAGGTGATGCTGCCTGCCTTGCTGCTGCATGCACCTTGGGGGACGTACAGGCTGCTGGATAGGTAGCACAGGGAGAGGAGGAAGAATATTAAACAAAAAAAGGGAAATGTTTGCATATGAAAACTATTGTAGCACGTAGTGCATTGCCTGGCAGTGAAGGTATGGGAGGAAAGCACGAAGACAGAGGGATGCTGGATGAGTGTGCACTGGGTGATGGACCTTACACAGGAGAGAAAACAAAGGATGCTTTGAATAATCAAATATTGTTGGAGTGCTGCTGTTCCTGCCTGCTCTGATGTTGAGGCTCTCTGCAGAGGGCAGGGCTGCTGCTCTATCCTATCATGGCTCCATCAGCCATCTCTGCATGCAAGGGACAGAGGCTCCCACAGAGCAAGGAGTGTGAAGTGAAAGATAAGGAGGCTGGGTTGGGCAAGAGGAAGGGAACTGCAGCTTTTGTGACAACCTTTATGCAAGTGAGGGTTTGGCCCTTGCTGTTGGCATCACGTGGCTTTGCAGGGCAGCCACCTACTTGGGCACTGCTCTTCATGCTGCTTGTGTTTGGCTGGGTCTTAATTATGATTTCATTATTTGTTGAATTAAGGTTTTATTCCTTAGGGGAATCTGACCCTGAGTGACATGTGAGTTGAGCTGTGGCAGGATTTTCACTTTCTTTGTTTATTGATGAGGCAGAGAAAGAGGATGAATATCTGGGTGTGAGAGAAGGACAGAAGCAGCCTCTCAGTGAGGCCCTGGCAGGAAGGTTCTGGCAGGAAGCACACGTGGTTCACAAAGCTGTGATAACTGATAATACCAGTCAAGCCACGGGATCCAGTAGCTGTGACTGATCTCACCTGCCCGTGGCCGTACCAGGTGGCAAAGCTCATCCCACCTCTCATTGCCTAATGCTGTGACCTCCAGGGCCTTCCTGCAGGGCTGTCGGTGTTCCAGAGGGTGGGAGGACTGCAGCACCTCTCAGCAAGATTGATGCCCTCTGTTCTCTCCTAATTTAAAGGGAAGCAGCTCTGGAGCTGCTCTGGCCTTGCAGAAGAGATCAGGAGAGTGTAGAGCACTTTCACTTCTCACTACACCCTTTGTCATCATCTGCTTCTCTGCTTGGGAGTAACCACTTTCCCTGAATGTGGGATCCTGGTGACACTGGCTTGGCTGGGTCTGGAGTATCCCACTGACCCTAGGGAAAGAGAGCCAACAGCCTTCTGTTAGATAGCCAATTCCTGTAAGTGCAAGACTGGTAAGTGCAGAAAATGCCATGGTAGCTGGAAATGTGGAATGGAAATGTTTCTTATTCCCAGGTTTTTCTGGGCAGGTAAACCCTCAAAAGACAAAGGATGTTTGGTTTGCTCAGGGCTCTCTTTTCCTGCAGCAGGGAGCTCTTATTCCTGTCTTTATTGTTTTACAGTTGGAGCACTTGCTAGAGTTCTACTTAATCCCTCCTGCCTCGTGCCACTACCACCTGAGAAGGCCCTTAGGATCCCTTCAGTGACCATTCCCCCAGATGTCCAGGCTGCTCCACAGTGGCAGACTTACCACATCAGGTCTGGGAAGAAAGGAAGGAACAAAAGATGCAGCTGGGGGGGTTTGTTCCCCCCTTCTTAGAGAGCCTGTGCTACTTTACAAGCCAGCAGCTTGTCCCTTGTGAGCAATGGCAACCTTGGCTTTGATAGGAGATGAGGATGACATCCCACATGTGCCTGGGAATCCACTGCAATCATAGCACAGTTATTTCCACTTGTAATGAGTTGTGGGGCTCTGCCCATGTCAGGCCTTTTTATAAGCCGCTCTCTGGGTTAGCCAGTGCCCATCAGGCAGTGGGGAGCTCCTTTCCTCCTCTGCTGCCCACATGGAATTCTTTCATTCCAAGGTCAGGAGCAGAGACTCGTTTTGGCCCTGTTTGCCTTTAACCTGTTCTGCTTTTGGTCACCTCCCTGCTGCTTTGTCACTATAATCCCCACCTTGCCCACCTCTCCTGTTCTGTGTCCCGTGTATCTGCGGCAGAGCCAAGTGACTCTGCAGAATAGCGCAGTTCCTTGGGACTCTGGGAATGTCTTAGTTCATCTGGGGAATTTCCAGCTGCCCTACTGGTCTGTCTCACTTTAAGGCTGACATTCACAAGAGCCCATAAGAGAAAGGAAAACTGTTTAAGACTGGACAGTGCAGTGAGTGGCCCCAGCAATGGAATCTGTCCAGAGCAAGGAATGAGGTTGTTTCCTGGGACATCTGGCCTGTTGCATGAAGGGGGCAGTCTGCTTGTAGCCAGAGCTGAGCTGCTCCGCAACCACAGCTGCTGAAGCAGTTGGAGCATTTCTGGCAATGCCTGCACTTCGTCAAGAGAGCATTTAAGGAAGTTGAGTTGCGGAAGTTCACCGAGCCGGGTGCCTCACCAGCACGGCTCCCAGGAGTGGATCCCTCCCGGAGGCACGGTGGGCGTTTGTGCCCGCGAGGCGCCAGCCCTCGCCAGCCTTCCTCTGGGTGACCTTGGGCGAGGCTCCGCTTGCCTGGGGAGCCGTTGATTTACAATGCAGATTCATCGCTCCTCGCCTGCCTGTCCCTGCCCCTCCTAAATTGGGCTGGGATATAAGAGCTTGTTCGCTCTCCGATGCCAACAGTGGCCATGGCAGAACGCCCTGCCACGTGAGAGGCAGAGATAGAAGAGAGGGGGCTCAGGAGGAGAGAACTGTGCAGCTGCTCTTGCCTCTGGTAGTGAGGAGCACATCAGCAGGACCATGTCTGTGCTGAGCCCCGTCCTGCAGCCCACGGAGGTGAAGGAGTACCTGAGCAAGGGCGACCGCTTCATCAAGTGGGATGATGTGAGTACGGGTTGCTCCTTCCCTGGCTGCGCCTGTGGCGGTACAGAGACACAGGCTGGGTCACAGTGTGTGGGGAGGCTGGGAGCCCGCATGCAGTGCGGTGTCCCACCTGAAAGCAGAGATCTCTGGACAGGGAGAGGGAACTGAGAGGAACAGGAAAGCTGAGAACTAAAATTAAGGGTGTGTGTGAGGGGTTGGGGGTGTGATTTCTACACCTCTTTTGGTGGAGGATAGAAACAAATGGAGTGAGTATGCCCTGGGTCTGTGTGTGCAGCCCCTGGTGTAGGACACAAGGTCCAGCCCTTGTGAAGGTGGTCGCTGCTGGGAGTCTCTGTGGGGTGAGACGCAAATGCCACATTTGGGCTTTCTGGAGGAGCATGAGGGGTAGGATCTACTCCAGAGCAAAGAGCCCTCACTGCAGATAGAGATGAAATCAGGCTCCAAGTTGCTTCCTCTTATGGCCCTGTTGCCTGAGTGGATCGGGGGCGAGCCATGGCCTCCCACGCCTGCCTGGCCGCTGGGCCTGGGAATGACTGAGCAGCAAAGGGCCTGTGCTTTAACAGGGCTGGAGCCTCAGGGAGCTGCAGCAAGCTGCTGCTCTCTCCAGCTCATTGTCCTCTTTACCTTCCAAACAGCTGCTTTGCAGTCACTGTCTTTCTGCATGAGGGGAAGAAAGTGCAGAGCAGCAGCAGCAGCTCATTGGAATATCAGGGCTCTGCTTCTCACTTTCTGAGGAGACACAGGAGTGCTTACCCCAGCACCCGCAGACCTGAGCAGGAGGAGAACAGCTGCCTGTCTGTGCTGCCTGGAGATGGACTGTCTGCTGCTGAGCATGAATATTGATCCATGGGGAGAGCCCAGGTTATGGTCACTCCCAGGGATCTGGGGAGATGGCTCATGGGGTGTTGCAAATGAGATGATCGGAAGGAGCCTGCAGCAGCAGTGCAGGAGGGAGTAGCACTTATGTGGGTGTGAAGCTGGAATAGAGTATTAAATCCAACAGGAGCATGTGGGGGAGTGGATCACCTGTGTGCAGCATCAGCAGGGTGGTCCAGCAGCACTGGAATGAGAGCAGTGTACCGTGCAGCTGGCAGGAAGGGTGGATGTGAGGAATAGGAGTTGGAATATGGCTGCCAGTCGCTCTGTGAGCAGTACATAAACAGGAGGATGACACCAGGGTACAGAGAAAAGCGCAGTCTTCCTCTTTCCTGTGGGCTCGCTGCCTGCAGAGTGCACTTGGGGCTTCTTAGAATCTGAAATCTGCTTTCTCAGAATAACAGTAGCCAAACTTGCCTAAAATTGCTGAAGACTTCGCGCTCAGTCCTTGGGGATCTCTCTCCCAAGAATTGGAAGCTGTTAAATAGTTCACTGGGTATTCCTGGGATAGGTTCCCCTGAAACCCAAGGTGAGTCAAGTTGGGCTTCCAAGACCCACCAAGTGTTTATTTCCTGCTGTAGCTGTTGATTAGTGAGCTCAATTCCTGTCTGGATCTTTCCTTAAGGTTTATATATTTGTATACATTTCTAAGAGATTGCCTCAACTAAGTAGTTTGCAGGCTTGATCTCCACCAATAAAGAAAGGCTTCTCCATGAGTGGGCTGTTGTGGTCACATTGCTCCATTGCACTGGGCTTTCCCAACCCATGGTTAGAACAGGCTGCAGAGGATGATGGTGAGAGCTCCAGACTGCAGGACTGCTGTGCTTTAGAATTCATGAGTGTTGTGTTTTTGTATCTCTTTCAATTGACCGGTAGTGTTGGTAACAGTTTTCAACTCCTTCCAAGATATGCGAGGCAAAGGAGTTAAGATCAGATTGGCCTTTTACGTCACTGTTCAGTTTGGGACTGAGCTAGGGCCTTCCAGCAAAAAAGCAAACCCAGACTTTTTCTACAGAGCCCTCACCTTATCCAGCTTTGATAAGGCCCTGTCTAGAGCAGACAGCAGTGGGTCCCTGACAGGCAGGACTGTTCTGACCTGTTCCAGTTGCAGGACCTTGGGGTAAGGAGCAGCTCTGCAGTGCTTTGTTCAGCATCCTGGGGCTCCTAAGCAAGCTGAAGAGGTGAAGTCCTACATGGGTGGTAGCTGAGCTAAAGAACCAGCTGGGAACCCTGTCAGAACCCCAGGCAGGGCACAAGGCAGTACCTGACCTCTTGAGTGGGGCAGATGGGTGTGGGTTTGGCTCTGTGCTGCCCCTGAGTCCTCACAGTAGAGTCAAAACTGTTCCTATCTCTGAAAGATTGTGGATTACAGGATTTTAGTAGACAATGTTTGCTCTTTGGCCCACAGAGTGAGAGGCAGCCAGTTTGGCTGCCAGACCATCCTCTGTAGGATTGCCTGTTTCCTTTGCTGCCCCTCCAGGCAGGCCTGGCCCTGCCCAGGAGCCTGGCTGGCAGCAGCTTCCTTGCAGCCTCAGCCTGCCCTCCAGAAAGCTGCTTTGGGGGAGATAAGGGTAATCTAGAACATGGCACAATACTCTGTGGTGGTACCATGGGGCCTCTTCTGCTCTCCATGGCCTCGTGTGCAGGGAGCCAGCCAAGAGCTCTGGGACATGGGCATGGTGCTGGGCAGCTGGTGCTGGCCCTGGCACAGCAGGAGCAAGAAGGAGACACTAAAAGGACTGCACATGATGTGCTGTGCAATGAGCAGTAAATTGTACATACTGTGTATGGAAACAGAGCTCCCTGAAAATACAGATACGCTCCAGAGTGAAGGATGAGTTGAGTAACAAACTGAAGAATCTGAGGCCAAGAGACAAATACAACTTCCAGATTTCGTTTCTGGTTTCCTATTAGCAGTGATGTGTTTCAGCTTCCTGAATTGAATTTGGAACCTTCCCAGAAATGGCTGTGTGGGGTTCAGGACTAGCCCCAAATAATTTCATGGGATTGCAGCCTCTGGTGTGTGTGTCTGCACATCTGCTTCTTTTGATGGTCAGTGTAGAGACAGTCTGTGGAGTTTCAGAATCCCCATCAAAACCAGCATAGTGATGCTGCATTGATGCATCCCCTCCTTGAAGCCTTCCTGACTAGGAGCCCAGATAATCTGCATGAACACCTGGATGGGAGATGCCATGGATGAATGCCTTCTCTGCTTGGCCTGGGCTACTCCTGACCTTGTAGAATGAAGCAGGTCAAAGAAGACTTTTCAAATGAAACAAGTAATTGAATCTCCAGACACTTTGTTTGGTCAGTTCTTGTGTAGAAATCTCCAAGAAAGCTGTTCTTGTTAAATGAACAGTTTAGGTGAGATTCAGCATTCAGCTTCCAAGAGGCTCACAGGTGTCACTGTGGAGATGTCCTAAAATCCTTGGTTTAGTTTTCATAAATCCCAGAGGGTATTCACCTGTCTGGTGACCTCTGGGTCTGTATTTGATCTGGGAACCTTGTGTCCCAGGATGTCTTCTCCAAGTCACCCAAGGTGCCAACATTGTTTCTTTTCTTGTTTTTGTTTTTTTTTTGGTAAGGAAACATCAAACGCTTCTCCTGTGATTCTCCGGGTGGACCCCCAGGGCTTTTACGTGTACTGGACCTACCAGAGCACGGTGAGTGCTGAGGCTGCCCAGCTCAGGCTCCAGCCAGCCGGGTTTGTGTGAGATGCCAGCACTGCAGGTGCTCAAGTGCTGCACACAGGACTGCCACACTCATTCCTCCTAGCAGGGACACCCCACCAAGGAGTGGGACCTGGGCAGTGACAGCACCCGCGAAGTGCAAGGACTGAAGGTGTGAGTGTGGCCTTTTTGTGCCTTTCACGCTTTCACCTTTTCTGACTTCTGCAGAGCACATTACCTGTCCTTCAAAGGATTTCATGGAGAACAGTTATGCTGATATCCCTGTCACCCAGCAAGATACAGGATTCTCCTAACCAGTACAGTGGGGCCATTAACTGACTCATTGGGGTTTTAGACATTTAATTTAAAAAGTAGTGACCACAGGGATGTAGGGCCTACGTGAAGTCTGAAGAGCAAGTTGTGCTCAGGGTGCTGTTTGCAGCTGCTGGAGAAGAGCACAAGATGCCAGCTGCTGATGGGGAGGGAGAGGCAACACATGGAGGAAAGAGAATTCAGTTCCTCACTGATGAGCAGCACCAAGTGATGGAGAGGGAGGTGGAAGGCTGGGCTGACTTCTGCTTTCCAGAGCAGGCTGTGGTTGAGGGCCACTTCCTCCGCCTGACCTACATGCCAAGGCAGAGTCACAGTCCTGCACAGCCCAGCCAGGGGTCTGCTGGGCTTGGGTCAGCTCTGCCTTCCCAGGGATTGTGCCCGGTGCCAGCTGGGACCAGGCACTGCCACAGCCACATCCCCTGAGAACAGAGCCACAGTGCTGGGACTGTCACACCCCTTGATGTCTCTGTCACTCCTGTTCTGCTTTCAAGGCCCACTCGGGCAGTGGAATTTCTGCTCTAAGGGCTCCAGCAGGAAGAAGTGGAGCACAAAGTGAGACAAGGGGAGCTGATGTCACCAGGAGGGAGATACTTCATTGGGATACCTGGGAAAGGGGCTGGGGGAAGGAAGGATAGCTGCCACAAGAAAACCCAAACTGGAAGGGGTCTCACATTCCTGGAAAATGCTATTGATTAGCAGCTAAAGTAAACTGAACTGCTTTTGCACTATGGACTCAGAAAGAAGTGGGATTAGGAGTAAAATTACTTCCTGCTTAACCATAAAATGGGGCTACAGCCAGAAGACATGGCATCCTCATTGTCCTGTACTGTGATCTTGGAAAATAATACTATCTGCTGCAACAAGTATAATTTGTTCTCCAGACCCATGGTGAGAAGAAAAATCAGTAACGGAGGAAGGAAGTTCAGGTTGGATATTAAAAGAACAAACAAGATAACAAGCCAGTAGTAAGGATGTGGAGGGCCTACCTGGGGAAGGCTGTGCAGTGTCCTCTGTGGGAATGGCCTCCCTCCCTGCCCTATTCCTGCTGGGAGAGCTCTTCCACAGGGAAAGACACTAAGCCAAACCTCATTTACAGCTTCTGTGGGCTCTGTCATGGAGTGCTTTCCCTTCTCTTTTGTCTTTCCTCATTTTCCTTGTCCTTATTCTGTTGTAGGAAAGGGAAATTCTGGATATCACCAGCATCCGAGACACCCGAGCAGGGCGATTTGCCAAAATGCCCAAGGTGAGTCCACAGCTTCTTTCTGTGCAGTGTTTCCATGCACAGGCAGGGCTGCCTGTGGTTTTGGTGGGTCAGTTTGTCCTGGATTTCCTCAGAAGAAGGTGGAGAGGATCTCGTCTCCTTAGATCCCAGCTGTGTAAATACAGGAGAGTCATCTGGACTCTTGTCCTTGACCTCCCAGGGGCCCTCTCTGCGCCCAAAAGCAGCACTTCCAGACTGTGGTAGATGGGGTCACTGGAAGGAGTATGTCAGAAAGCCAGGAAAACCAATTCCAAGTGCCTGCTGCACTGGTAAGTCCTGCTGGAAACTCTGATGCTCCTGCACTGAGTCACCAGAGCTGCTGTTGTGTGAGGATGCACAGGGTACCCACAGACCTGGAGTTACAATGCCATTCCAGCAGTGTGAGCTGGGCTTTTTCCCTCCAAAGGGAAGAAAAATGCATATTCAGAAAAACTATTTGGTTCTGTTGTTTGTGTTTTAAGGTTTGTTTGTTTTTGTCCCAAATATCTTTACATTTGCACATGATCAGGGCTTTGTTCTCGATCTCAGTTATAGCTGAAGCTTCTTGCAGCCCTTGTTAGGATTTTGTTTCTGGGACTTTTTTGTTTGTTTTTAACTTTTCCATGTATGGAGGAGGCAAGCAGAAAACTGCACTAAAGCTCAAAGGTGGAAAAGGGAGCAAAGAAGTAAAGCTGATGGGTCATGTGGTGACATAGGTGACTCTCTGAGGCAATGGGGAAAGGTTTTGCAATATCTCCTGAGCCTCAAGCAGCCTTTTGCATAAGTTGTGTGGCAGTTTTCTCAATCTGCTCTGGAAATGTCTATTCAGAGCTCCCCAAGACCAATATTTCTCAAAATACCATAATAACATGGGTGCTAAAGGCACAGCAGAGCTCAAGAACAGTACCCATCTTCTTAAAAATCGTATTTCCTTCAGAGAAACTCCCTTTCTCCTTAGAAATGCACTAGAATGGAACATACTTCAGTTTTCAGTGAGCCAAAAACTTTGTCAGCAACTTGTTTTGTGGGAATTGTTCTTAAAATGCTGTCTGAGGATAAAATATTTGGGACTGCCCTCCAGATGGGACACACTAAGGAAGAGGCTGACTTAAAGGGGATGTATGAGATACTCTTTTCTAGGGTATGAAACTTTGAGGAATAACCTGTTGGCAAAATTAATTGATCTTTGATACAGATGATAAATTGCTGGGGGAAGTACTGAGGGTGGATGTCCTGGTGGTAACAGGAGGCTGGAGAAACATGTCCTAGATTTTAGGAATTAATCGGGGAAGACTAATTGGAGAGTACCAGGAGAAGACAGTTTGCCAATGGTACAGAGTTATTTGGGGTAATAAAATCAGGCTGGTTGTGGGAAGACCTTGAATTGCTGATTGACTGCAAGATCTAATGAGTGATACAGATAAAAATCAGGCAATGCACACAGAAAAAAATCCCTCATCCTTCTGTAATAACAGGCCCTGAGCTGACTGTTGCTCTTCAGAAAACATCGTGGGTGTATGGTAAAATATCAATGTAATGTTCAGCAGTATTTGCTCCCTAAAAGTAAATTGAATGTTAAGAATTATAAGGAAATTATTAGGAAGTCATGCTATTGTGTACACCAAATAGATCCATATTTATGTGCAATTCTACTCTACTCTCAAATTAGATGAGAACTGGAAAAGGTAAGGAAGACCAGCAGGATTAACACAGGAATGAAATGGCTGCTGGGGCAGAGCATCTGAGTAGGAGGGACTGTTCTGTCAGAAGGAGTAAGTGAGTGGGATGTGGAGTGCTGTAATATCAAGAGCTGAATGGAGAAGGGGAGCACAAAGCACTTACTCAGGGTTTGAAGCACTTACTCAGGGTTTCTTCCAGTGCAGGATCTCCATATAAGGTGGAATTTTCTAGAGGTAGGAGTGGCACAAGCAGGAGGTGCTGCTGCTGCTGTCTCACCTTGTATCACCATGCCATGGGTGATGCTTCCTGCACAGTCATGGAAATGTGAGTATAAAATGTCAGTACAAGAAGGAAAGGCCCTCAGAGGGTTATTAAATGTGAGATGATGCTGCTGGGTTAGGAAGCTGCTGAATCCTGCATTGCTGGGAGCTGCAGGAATGTGTCAGGGAAGTGCCAGTGTGTTTGCCCTGTTCCAGTACTTTTCCCTAGGCACCTGGATGGAGCTGCTCTGTTCTAGCTGTTGTAATAGGCCAGGGATGGATTTTAGAGTCCTGGGAATTTGCTGCAGCTCATTTTTGAAGATCAGTGAAGCAAAGGTCAAGCACTGACTGATTTATTAAGTATTCTCAGTGGGCAGAAGTGATGCACTTGAGGACAACCTTTGCCGTGAAAATCCCAAGTGCTTTTTGAATTCTGCATTTTACAGAGACTCACTTGAAGTAAGCCCCCTTTTTATTTCAGGGAGGTTTCTGGGATACTGTGATAACTGATTTCTGTAGTAAAATGCACTAGACTGGTTCCTGAGCCACCTTTTCCTTGTGGATCGTGGGAGGTCGTGGGCACTGAAGGGGTGTTGAACCAAGATGTGCCATCTGGGTTTGGAAAATTCTTAGTTACACGTAGTTCTGCTATCCTTGATGCCTCTGGCTTAGAGCCCTCAGGGTTGTGTTCATTTGCCTCTCCCGAGAGCAGAAGTTCACAGAGGAATGCAGAGAGCAGGGAAAAATTCTTCACATGTACCACCACACCCTCCACGTGGGGCAGCTGTGACTGGGGCGTTGTTACAAAAGGCATTAATATAAAAAAACGGTGTGTTAAAGCAAATAAAAATCTCTTTTGAGGTGGCAGAATGAACATGGGTGCTGTTCTGCCCTGTTACAAAACAGTGCCTTGGAATGGTTGTGGAATCGAAGGGTTGGAATTAATACAAAGAGTTACTTGTTTCACTGCATGAAGGTGGAGAAGAAATGAGCATCAGCCTTATTCAGGACAAGGACTAGGACAAAGAGAGCAGGATCACAGCTGTAGGAAGAGCTGTGGATGGTACCAGCAATAAAAGGAGCATCCTTTGCCCTTCTCTGCAGAAGATGCACCAGTCAATCCATAGCTGTTCCGAGGCAAAGCCTGTGGCCTGGTTTTCCTGCTGGATTGTGACTGAAGGAATTCCAGAGGAAGGGGAGCATCTGTACCACTGCTCTCCACAGCAAGGGGCTGTAACCTGCCCTGAATTTTCCAGTCCCACGGCACTGAGGAGTGGGAGGGTGGGTCACTGTGGGTGTTGGGAGTTCCCTGCTTTTTCAGTAGCATTTTCCCACCGCTGCCGAGCTAGAGGTTTGGGGTTTTTCTTTCTAACCTCTACCCACAGCAGAATAATAACACCAAAGCAGCCACGTGTGAAACCACTTGAGAGGGGCCCCGCTGCCGAGTGCAGCACGGGTCACCGCTGGGACCCCATCCGTGCGAGGCACGGGTAGGGAGCAGGCAGTGCCCAGCACAGCGTGAAGAGGGGATCGCCGGGGCTGCCAGCCCTAGGAGCCGCCTCCAAATGCAAACAGCCCTCGCCTGCCTTCCCCAGCCCTCGTCTCACCGCAGAGCAGAATCGTCCCTGGCCCCTCCTACGCGGGGCTCCCCTGCTCACCCGCCCGTGCGAGGCTCTTGAGAGCGGCTCTGCGTTTCTGCCGTGACTTTAGTTCGCGGAATTTTTTTTTTAAGATGGGGCAGAGCGAACTTTGGCGTGTGTTCAAGAGAATAATAAGATAAGAATGAGCAGCGCCTTTGAACAGCAAGGAGACAAGATTAAAAAGCTATTGACTGTAGTTCAGCAGTGTGCCGATACAGATCAGGCGGTTTTTACAATCAGGTCTGTGTTCTCATTTCAGTAATGAAGAACAATAAGGACTGCTCCATTTGTGGGGCTTTTTGTGATTTCTAAGGCACCAAGACCCCAGAATGCTGACAGAGAGTCTAATAACAATTAAGGGCAAAATACACGATGTTTTAGGCCAGACTGCTGGGCTGTTGGCTGTGTCTTGGGGTTTGTTTAGATGTTTCAGGAGGCATTGGCTTTGAGACAAGCATATTTTTTAATAGAAACAAAAGTTGTACTTTCTGATTGCCATGATTATAAACCAGCTTCTTCCTCTGTCGACATTCTGTTGGTGTTGAACCTGGAGATGCAGCCTGAACTGTACAGGGAGAAAATGATACTGAGGCATTTCAGTCATGTTTTGAGACAATAAAGTTGAAGCCAGTGGGAGTGTTCAGGAACCATGCAGGACAATTTTAGTGCCCTTGGAGCTGAGCTGTGGATGTGAGCCACAGTCTGTAAACACTGTGGGTGGTCAGTGGTTCTGCTGCAGCACTGGGGATGAGCAGCTCTGGCACTGGGACTCAGTGACTTGTGAGCCCAGGATGGAGCTGCACTGAGTCCAATTCCAGCCCTCCAACTGGAGAGTGAAGAGGCACCAATGTGTGGAGACACCAACCTGCGAGTGTGCAAGAGAGAGGCAGGGACAAGCCTGTGTCTGGCAAAGGATTTGTAGATGGGGGCAGGAGCTGAGCAAGGAGATGGGCACGTGGGAGTGATGATCTTAGCCATGCTGGACCCTCCTGCTTCTGCCATCGTTGTGCAGTGAGCTCTGGGGCCACACACTCTCCTCTGTCCCTGGCAGAGTGTCCCTTCTGGATTGCAGAGCACTGTGGGCTATTCTGTGCCTGGGAATCTGAGCTGCTTCATCTGCCAGTTCCTTTAGGTAGGACACTGAGAGCTGAGAGTGCTCCTCTGTGGATTCTTGTCTGTCTGTGTCCCTGAGGTGCTGGCACAGGGCAAGGCTGGCCTTCCCCATTCCAAGGCTAACAGGGACATGAGTGTTACCTCTGGAGTCAAAGGCATCAGGACTATCTTGGGGCTTCCTTTTGCCCTTCTGGCAATCTAACAAGACCTCTCTGCTCCAAAAGAGAAGATTTTCTGTCCCAGTGCCACAAGACGCAGTTCTGTTGGGGCACAGTGACACAACAGGTCCTGCTGTCAGTCGGCTCTGCCCCTTTCAAGCAGAGAAAGGATCATCCCTCTCTGTCCTGTATCTGTCTCTTTTATATTTGCATGAGAATTTGCTTCTCTCTGGACTATGGATCTCTGTACATCTGAGGATTTTAGGGAAATCAGGAGGGTGGGATGTGAAACACCAGCTGACTCCATATTCCAGCCACTCTGCTAGAAGGTTGTTTTCTGCTTGTCTGGGTTTTTTAAGGGGATTTGCTAAGAATGTTTCCCTTCCAATTTGCATGGCTAATATACATGTCCTGCTTTTCATGCAGCAAATCCTATTTTTCCTTTATGGCTGCCTGCAAGGTGACAGTGAGTAATCCCAGAGTGAAGCTGTGGCACAGATGTTAAAGGAGCACAGGTTGTGAAACAGCCACAGAGCTGTTTCAGAGCTCCTGCACAGTCTCTGGTCCTCTCTCCACATCTTCACTGGATGAGAGGCATCACTGCCTGGGTAAGGGCAGAAGTGCTCAGCTTGCTGGGGGCACAGACTGGCCAGAGAGGTCTGGAGAGAAGCAGGTGATGAATGTCTGCTGGAGAGCAGCGTGTGGAGAAGGAAGGGCTGGGAGGAGCCCCGGATAACAAACACAGGAAATGAGTTCAGCACAACCACAAGTTCACCATTGTTTGGGCCTCCTCTCCTGTACAGCCCTGGAGCTGAACAAACGCTGGTGCATTTCAAGAGTGAAGTTTGGAGTTAAAATCCCAACACTTTGTCACTGGCACTGGAAAGTTAAGCTCCAACAACGAGTTGCCCTGTGCTTGGGAAGGAGATAGGGGTGTTTGGTGGTGCTCAGTTCTGCAAAGGAAAATGCCTCCCAAGGCAAGAAGGAGCCATTTTAGAAATTCCCTGGTAGAAAATAGGCAATTCATATTCCTTCCCTCCCTCCAAATGCTCTGGAATTAAACAGGTTTCAGAGTTACCCCTTTGGAGAGGTGCTTTTCCAAAATAAGAGACAGCAGTCAGATGATCCTGAGTTACAATTCAGCCTGTCCTGTTTTTCTTAAAGATACCTGTTTGCTACAGATGTGTCAAAATTACAAATGCTCCAGAAATTGGGAAAACTGAAGTAAAAAAAATCTGCAGTTCCTTATAAAATGTGTATACAACTGTGTGTGTGATGTGGTACAGATGGAAACCTAAAGGTGTGCTCAGATTCCAGCTCCAGTTTAACTTCCAAGCCTGACCTGCTCTCACTGTCCCAGATGGTGGATTTTGCCCTGTTTCTAGAAGAGCAGGTGCTTGGATAGGGATTTGTCCTGCACTTCAGATAATGGATTGCTGTGCTTTACTCTGGGAATGGAAATTTTATCTTCCCATTATAAATAGCACCATCAGTAAAACTCTGGAATACCTTGGCTTAGTGACACCATGCATAGGAATGCAGAAAATGCTGAATAATTTAAAGGATTCTTTAAATACTTTCATATGGTGCTGCAATCCAAGTACCTCTAAAGGGATGAGCCTTACACTTATCAAAACAAGCCTGTGCTGAGCGACTGCTGTAGGGTACTGGAATTGCTATGGAAAAAAACACTTCTAGCAACTGACAACTCCAGAAAATGGAACTTGGAGGAGAAGAACCCAACTCTGGGATGACAGGGGTTCCAAAAAACATCTTTCTTCTGGAGGGAGGTTACACGTACAGGTGTCACACTAATACACTTTTTAATCTGTGTGTTTTGATAAAATGAACTGGTTACACAGCTCTGGCACAAGCAGGCCAAACCCTCCCCTGCCTGAGTGCAAGTCCAGCCTGAAGTTTCAGAATAAATTTCTTTATGAGCAGCTTTGACTTCTTCAGACTTGTGCAGGGATGTTAGTTATGGTGGTTTGTCCCATGGAGGATCCAGTAGTGCAGACTCCAGAATAAAGATTAAAAAATACGGAAAGCCAAGGAAAGGAAGATTGCACTAAGCAATTTTGCAGCCCTTGAGATGTTTTCTGTGAATTTGGGCCAATGTGTGTATTGGAGTCTGGGTTTTTTGGGTAGTTTTCCCTCATTCTCCAGTTACTCCCATCTGTTCTGTTTCTTTTGCAGTCCCTGAAGCTCCGAGAGGTTTTTAACTTGGATCACCCTTACAGCACCTTCCTGCTGAAGAGCCTGACAATTGTATCTGGCCCTGACATGGTTGACCTCACTTTCCATAACTTTGTGTCCTACAAGGAGAATATTTGCAAGGTATCAGGGCCTGAGGTCATGAAAGTACTGGGAACCACTGAGGACTGGGGCATTCAGTGGGGAGCAAGAAAGGAGAGGGGGAGACAGCATTACTGAGCTCTTTCAGCATTGCTGGCAAGGTTATAAACAAGCAGGTTTACACTCCACAGTTCTAGAAGCTTCTGCCCTGCATGGAGAAGGACCAGCATAAGCCTGGTGGTTGTGATCTTTCATGTGTTTCTTGTGGATGAATGGGCACATGAGAAGTGGAAAAGTTTCAGCTCCTAGTGTTTATAGGCAGGAGGAAGGTGATAGAGTAAAGCCTAGAGCTATCAGTCAGGGTAAGGGGTAACAGTTCTAAACTGGAAGAGGGAAGATTTTGATTGGATGTGAGAAGAATTTCTTCCCTGTGAGCGTGCAGGGGCCCGGCACAGGTTGCCCAGAGAAGCTGTGGCTGTCCCATCCCTGGAAGTGTTCAAGGTCAGGTTGGACAGAGCCTGGAGCAGCCTGGGATAGTGGAAGGTGCCCCTGCCCATGGAAGGATGTGGGACTGGATGGGCTTTAAGGTCCCTTCCAACCCCAGCCATTCTAGGATTCTGTGCCCTTTTCCTGTTTGCTGTGTACTTGTTGGAGCAGTTCAGCAGTGCCCACCTGCCTCTGCCCTGTTTGTTCCAGGACTGGGCTGAGGATATCATGGCCATTGCCCGGAATCCCCTCACGTACAACGCTCCCCGCTTCACCTTCCTCGAGAAAATGTAAGTCTTTGCTGAGAAATCTTTTTCTCTGAAACATCCATGTCCTGCCCTTTCTGACAGTACTGGGAAAAAAAAAAAAAAAGGAAAAAAAGCCTTCTAAGCATCCAGGTCCCTCGGCAGCCTCCAGACCAAGGCTTGGGTCATGGCAAGGTTAAGCTGATGGTCTGTAGGACCCCGATTTTCAGTTTATTGTTAGACTGTTTTCCCAGTTGCATGTTTTGTCTTTCTTCTCAGTTGGTAGGATCTCTTAAGATTGTACAAATGCGTTTTTGTAATCTTTTGGGTTTTTTTCACAGTCTAGTGAAGCTGAAGTTGCAACTGAATGAAGATGGAAAGATTCCTGTCCGGAAGTGAGTGTGGATATTTGTTTTATTATTTGTTTCATTGCGTGTTCAGTCATACCACAGGCAGAGCGACTGGTGAGAGGTTGCTCAGTGCTTCAGCTGCCCACTCTTCCTGCACCTAAGAGGTGCAGAACTTTCCCTCTGTGTCCAGACCATGGAAGTTCTCCTGCTGCACTTAGGTGACACATCATTTGAGTCTGGAAAGGAGACTTTGTGGCCTTCATCTGCAGCAAGAAATGGCTTAAATAGCCACAGATGTCACTTCTTGGTTGTTGCCGAGAAAAAAAATCAACACAACAAAGCAACTTTGGTGAAGTTCTGATCACAGATTATTTTGCAGTCCTGAGCTGAAAGGTTGATGAGGTGTGGGATTGTTTCCATTTCCTGTAAGGAATTCTCTGTTTGGAGAGCTCTTTGCTGGACTCCCCAGCTCACCTGCGGCAGGGCTCCCTTGCTGTTCTTGTCTCCTTTCTCCCCTGTGACCACTCCAGTCCTTCCCCACTTCCTCCATCCCTCAGCCTTTGCTCTGGATGTGCATGAGAAGGAAACAGCCTCTGGGCTCGTATCAGTGCTCCTTTAGGAGCAGAAAAGATTTGTCCTTCCCTGTCCTCAGCCTGGCTCGTGCATCAGGTGGGCTCCCATTAGAATGGGAAGCAAAGCCCAGCCTGTCCCTTCTCCCCTGCACTATGTGGCAGGAATCTGGAATTGATTTTGTGCCATGCAGTGTCTTCCCAAGCAAGCTCGCTCCAGGGCAGGTCTGTGGATCCTTGTAGAATGACAAAAGGCAGCACTGCCGTGCTGAATTCCCTTTGGGGTCCATAAATTATCTTTTGTTTTAAGAATAAGGAGCTGCAGACAGTGCATTTGGGAAGTGCTGAACCCCTCTGCTCTGGGTCTGAGCTCACAAGAGGTGAGCACCAATCACCCCAAATAAACACAGGCCCCAGGGTGTGTTGTAAGGCAGAGCTGTGCTGGATTAGGGCTGTGCTGACTCAATGGGCTCCTGGAGGGCTGAGCTTTATTCAACACTAAACATTTTTTGTTATTTGCTTTCTAAACCACCAACCAGCAGAATCTCATTGTCAGAAACCAGAATATTCATCAAAGGGCTGTTAAAAATGTGTAGGTCTGTAATGAATAACACACTAGGAAGAGTGCTTTGAATTAATCTTTAAAATGCAAGCAAGGTAGCATTGCTGCAGAGCTTATTCCTCTGAAACAAGCTAGAAAAAAATCTGATACAGGATGTTCCTCTCCTCAGTGCCCATTTCTTGCAGAATGGCAAAAATGCAGACCATGAAATGGTCCAGAGTAATAACAACGTTTATAAAAATACTCAGTATCTGCCTCAGGTGCAGGTAAATGTAAAGCTTTCAGAACTCCTGAAAATTCTGATAATTCCTTGAGCATTTGCCTTTCCTTTAAATATGTAAATCCCTTTGGAATTATACCAAGGCTGCTGCAGTTTTGCCTTGCAAAGGGCAGGGTTTGCATGAGCTGCTCCAGCCCCTGCCAGGCACTCCCACCTGGCAGCACAGGGCACTCCTTGGTGCCCTGTTTTTGTCACCTGTGATTCCAGGGGCTTAACAGAACTGAGGCTGGATTTATCTGTGGAGGAGCTCATGGTGCTGTTGACAGGGATGTTCTAAAAGGAGGGAAAGGTCAGGTGTTGTTACTTCTCCACAGTACCACAGGAAGCACCTCCAAGAGGGGCAGAAAAGGACAGGAGAGGGATTTTGAGTGACAGGGCTCTTACAGAGTCCATAGCAGAAATACAGAACAGATGCTCTAACTCAGCAGTCAAAAGATCACGTGTGGGTTTATCACACTTGGTCCCTCAGTCCCTCAGACAAACACTGCCTGTCTTTGCTGGTTCATGCCTACAGCTGTCTTGCCTGTCTCCCTTGCTGTGCATTTGGAATGTCCTGCACTGCCTGCAGCTCCAGCCCCTCGACCTCTCTCCTGCTCCATGGTGATGTTTGTTTGCCTGTCTGGTCAGTATTTTTCAGATGTTCCCTGCAGACAAGAAGAGGGTGGAAGAAGCATTAAGTGCTTGTCATCTGCCAAATGGCAAGGTAGGGGTTTCTCTGGGTATGCAGAAGTCTCAGGAGCTTGAGAAGGATCTTTTTCCCTGCCCTGATAGATGCCCTTGGCTCTGAAGAACCATCAGCTGAGGTGCTTGTAGTTGCTTATCCTACCCTCCCACTGCCAGGCCGTCACTCTGGGCTGCTGCATCAGTTTTTACTGTCCTCCAGCGACACTTGTGACTGCAGCACTTGCACTGTGTGGCACAAAGGGACAGCAGCACCCTGCCAGATGTTCCAGTCACTTTCTGGGGCTGTCACAGCCAAGTGCTGAGCTGTGGGTGTTCATGGCAGGTCAGAGCTGTCACAGGTTTGTGGTCCTGACACATCTTCATTGCATTCTCAGAATGATGCCATCAACCCCGAGGACTTTCCCGAGCCGGTGTACAAGACGTTCCTCATGAATCTGTGTCCAAGACCCGAGATTGATGAGATATTTACCTCACAGTAAGTTTCCCTCAAGCCCAGAACTTGGTCTCTTGTGGCAAAAGATAGAGAGGAAGGAAAGGATTTAATGTTGTGTGGTTTGTCTGGCCTTAAGCCTTAGAAGGGCAGGATCCCAGGTGAATTAATGCCTTTACTCACAGCCTGAATAAAATGGATGAGACCTCACTGTGCTACAGGACCTCAAAATGTATGGGCCCAGAGGGAGGATCAACCTCTCTGATGTGAAAAGATTTCTCAGGTGAAACCCTCTTACCTCTGCCCCTCTGTGATTCTGTCCCTGCAGCCATCTAAAAGCAAAGCCCTACATGACCAAAGAGCACCTGGCAAAGTTCATCAACAAGAAGCAGCGTGACCCCCGCCTCAACGACATCCTCTTCCCGCCGGCCAAACCCGACCAGGTGCAGAGCCTGATAGAGAAGTATGAGCCCTGCGGCTTCAACATCCAGAGAGGTGAGTCTGGCTCAGCCCAAAGCACCTGCTGTGTAGATGGGATGAGAGAGCAGAAGATCTCTTGCCCTCTTCTCATGGGAGCCGCCAGTCTGGTTCCCAAACTCTTTCCACTTCCAAAAAAGTGCCGGAGCCGTTCTCTTTGGCCTCTCACGGCTCATTAACAGCTCTGTGTGCCGTGCAGGGCAGCTGTCTCCGGAGGGGATGGTCTGGTTCCTCTGTGGCCCCGAGAACAACCTGATAGTGCTGGACAAGCTGATGCTGTACCAGGACATGACGCAGCCGCTCTCGCACTACTACATCAATTCCTCCCACAACACCTACCTGACAGGTACGGCAGTGCTGGGGCAGGGGAGGGACACAGCCGGGCTGATGTGTGTGCCCTGCGGGTCTGGAGGGCTGGGCTGACTCTGAATGCTGTGTGACACAAAGCAGTGTTGCCCTGCCACTGCAAACATCTTGCACTCTGCCGAATCCACCTGCTGAAGGCTGGCAGAGGTTCCTGGTGACCCTGGTGTGTGCAGGAGCTGTCCCGTGGGAGTGGCTAACGCTGAGCCTCTCTCCCGCAGCGGGGCAGTTTTCCGGGACGTCCTCTCCCGAAATGTACCGGCAGACGCTGCTGGCCGGCTGCCGCTGCGTGGAGCTGGACTGCTGGAAAGGCCGGCCCCCGGACGAGGAGCCCATCATCACCCACGGCTTCACCATGACAACTGAGATCCTCTTCAAGGTAGGGAAGAGCCTTCTCCCTGGAAGCTTTCCCCTGCCTGCTTTTAGACTGACTGCTGAGGGAGCCAGATGGCTGAGGACAAAGATGTTTGAGAGGAAAAGATTGATGGCGAGGTGACAAGTGACTGAATGTGTGGGTAGAAGGAAAAGTGAACGGATAAAGCACTAGGTTGGAATTTGTGTGTTTTTGGAATGGAAGGAGTCGCAGAGAGGTTGACAGCTGGATGAAGATGGATGGATGGATGGATGAGGGAAATGTGGGAAGTCAGGCAGAAGCCCTGGAGAGATGGCTGAGCAGAGGTGTGCGTGTACACAGGGCTGAATCACATGAGGGATGCACAGAATGTGGCATGAGGCTGGTGGATTTATAGACAGCAGCACATCGGAGGAGCAAACAGGCTTTTAGAAAACACACAGTTAAAATGAGTTTATCTTCTGGTCTGCAGCAGGTTTCTATGGCTGACAGCCTCAAGTGGAGGCTTTTGGAAGAAGAGGGTTCAATTCCTTCCTCATGACCTGAGTGTTGGAATGTGTTTTGTGGAGCAGCTGGCTTCCCTGAGGATTCAGCTCCCAGGCTTCAGAAGCACAGCACAAAGCCAGGCAGTACAGGGCATTTATCCACAGCTTGCAAGTTACAAATAAAGGCATCACACTGACTTTTTTACTGCACTCCTTTACACAGCTTCTGCCAACAGGTACAGGTGCTTTAGATGTTTTTTCCCAGCCCTTTATTTTTCTTCTGGTCCTTTCCTCCAATTCCCACACTTCACAGTTACTAAAATATTTATGTGTGAGGTAAGGGAAAACACAACAAAACAAAGCAGTCCTGAAGGCCAGAGGTATTGTCATCCTCGGACTCAGTAATTTCCAAAGCCCTGTGGTATCACTGCTGCTTTTTGCACAGCAGTTCACTGCAGATAGAACAGAAATAATGGCATTTGTAGCTGCTGTAAATGCAGAGTCCTGCTAAATCCTGGGACCATTCCTCAAGGAAATTATAACCTGCTAACACAGCCTGTGCTGGGTTTTGGTTTTACATAACACACAGTCCTTACTTCCACTACAGTTCCTGTGGCCTTTGAGTAGCATTGTCTGAGGCTTCTCCTCAGAGCCTTGAGGCTGCTGTGACCAACTCCCAGTGGTCCATGGAGGAGCAGCTGTGGCAGCCTCCCTCTGTGCTGGGGTCATGGGTGATCCAGGATTTGGGATGATCAGGGGACTGTAATTGCAAAGGAGCAAATGGCACTTCTTTAGCAATTAATAGGACCAGAAAGGAAAATAGTGGAAATTTGTGGCAGTTTAACAGGGGCTTGGGGAAAATATTATTATTTTTTCTTACATCATCAATGCTGAGAAGGTTTCCATGGTATTTGCATTTGAAATGTCAGCACAGCTGGTGACTGAACACTCCAGCTCTCTCTGCTGCTAGGCAAAAGGATTTTATAAGCAGTAGAAATGATAGAAAATTGGGCAGGTTCAGAGGTAAGTATGGATTGAGTTTGCAGTGGTTTAATCTGGTGTTGCACACACCTTTCTGTGCCAGTTCAAGGTGCTTAGACAGGAGTTTGTCCCTCTGGCCAGATGCTCTCACGTGCAGTGATGTGTACACTGACCTGTGCAGCTTCATTTTGGTGGAAGCTTTTGAGTTCAGCTCAGCGTGGATCCTCTGGAGCTGGAAATCTGGGCAGCTGTGAAAAAGATGACACTTCTCACCCACTTACTGGGAGAAGTTTAGTGACTGTGAAAGGAGCTCCTGAGAGACAATTTTGGAGTCCATTTGGTGGGAGGTCAGCTGTGTGTCTGTTCCTAATGAGTGCTGAGCTTCTCTCTGACCGTGGCCTCTCCTTCAGGATGCCATCGAGGCCATTGCAGAAAGTGCTTTCAAAACATCTCCGTACCCCGTGATCCTGTCCTTTGAGAACCATGTGGACTCGTGAGTATCTGGGGAGTGGGAGAATTGCCTGCTGTGTCTGGAGCAGAAAACACACAGGCAAGGGCTGCTGGGTTTTAAGGGAGTGCTGAGCTGAAGGGAAGCATTAACTGAGGTTTCTGAAGCACCCAAAGGTGGGGCAGAGCTGAAGGAGGAGCCTTAACCTGCAGAGTGGGGGGATAACCATGGTGCAGCCTTTTACCTTGGGGTTGCAGAGTATGAACATGGGAGTTGGCTTGGGAATGGAACCTTAACATCTGCATAGCTGAGATGGTTTTCTGGGTAGAGGACATGGATCTCGATCTTTTGTCCATGCCAAACTCAGGATTTGGGCATTTACTTCCCTCTTCACTCCTGCCTGACCTCTCTTAGGCCCAAGCAGCAGGCGAAGATGGCCGAGTACTGCCGAACCATTTTTGGAGACATGCTGCTGACAGAGCCGCTGGAGAAATACCCGGTATGAGGGGGCTGGGGGCCACTGGGGAGGCCTTTCTGCAAAACTCGGTCACTCCTGGTGCTGGGAGGTGCCACAACAGACACAATGCCATGGACATGGATCCTGGTTTTCATAGGCACGGGTGGAAGGCTCCGTCACAGAGGGTTTCTTGTTCAGCACTCTGTCACCTGAGGGGCTCTGGGTGGCCAGGATGTACCGAGGGTCCCAGGTGTGTTCTGTGCATGGCATGTTCCAGCTCTGTCTGCCAGCACTTGGAAGCAGGAGCAAAGGCCTGATCCTGCCTCTAGCCTGGAAATATTCCCTTCCAGACATAGATGGGCAGGTCAGTGTCACGTGCTTGGAATAACTGAGGGAAGCTCCCTGTCTGCCTGACCCCAGCCTTCATCTTACCTGTACTTCTGTGTGCCCAGTGACACCTTTGGTGCCACAACTGTCCTGCCAGGGGACAGGGTTTTAAACACCCAAGCAGGACTGTGTTCTGCAGGACTTGAGGCAGGTCCTTGGGGTGCACAGACAAGGGAAAGCTGAAGCACCTGGCCCAAGCACTGTTTGGAAGCACTGAGACCCAGAGAGGAGCTGGGAAGACGCAGTGAGCCAGCAGCAGCTGCCCATTGTCCAGCCCCATGTCCAGGCAATAGGAACAGAGGGATGAGGGGGGAACAGTTCAAGAGAGCAGCTGAGCTATTAACAGGCCTTTGCTGTCTGCAGTCTGTCACATGTCCTTGTCTTGAGCCACCTCCTCTGGGATCTTTTTTAAATCTGCTGCAGGCAGTGTTTAAATCTGGCCTGAGTACTGATGAGGGACTGAGGATCTGGGATATAATGAGAGAAGTAGGTGGAATGGGAAGGCAGAGGTATGCGGATGCCTTCAGGCCATGTAGGTGTTTTTTTAGCAGGATGGGTAGGCAGCACAGCAGAGCCTGAGAGATGCAAAATGCTGGTCTGAAACCACAGGTGAAATCTCAGGAAAAATCTGCATTAATCTAGTAGGATATGCTGGCAGATGGAGGAAATTAGGAGTGTAGTGGGTGAGAGATGTCTGTGCACTGGCAATCGGCCAGGGGGACAGGAGAGGCGAGTGTTTGAATTCTGTGATGGAGTTTATCTGTTGCAGCTGAAGCCAGGAGTGCCTCTGCCAAGTCCTAAGGATCTCTTAAGGAAAATCTTGATTAAAAACAAAAAGAACCAATCTATATCTGGGAAGAGGCAGAGCTCTTTGAAAAAAGGGAAGAACATGGAAGCAGAAACCACTGAGCAGCCAGCCTCTGTGGATGCTGAAGATACTGGTATGTCTGAAGAGAAGGGGGCTTATAAACTGATGGGCAAAGCCTTCTAAATCACACAATACGAGCTTGGGACAAGACAGCACCAGTCATTAAATGAGTTATTCCAAACAGCAGCAGAAAATTGGAAGAGAAATTAAATCTTCAGAATACTTTGAACACTTAGTCCAACCAAAAGAGACAATCATTTACAACCAGCCCATCATCCCTTAGTGATCCACTGATACACTCTGACTTCTGGGTTGAGGGAAGGGGAATTTGTTACTGCTTGCAGCTCTCTGATGAATCCACCCCAATTCACCAATTCACAAATTCACCACAGTCTAGTTTCTCACCATGAGGGTCTTGGAGGTTCATGAAACCTTCAGCCCCTCTCTCCTCCCTTCCTGTCACCTCTTGGGCTTAGGGCCCCTGTGGTAGAACAGTCCCTGTCATGGTAAGAGCATGTGAGGACAAGGTGAGCACCACTGTAGAACACCTAGAAATGGGCATTTATTCCCATGAAACAGTGATTGTCACTCCTGGGTTTGAGGGGAGCCTGCAGCAGGAATCGTTTGGTCTCTTGAGTGTGCTGGTCCTCAGTGTACCAGTTCATATTTGGATTTGGCCAATAAAATTGTAGGATTCTTCCCCTCAGTGTTCCAGCATTACTCGGTGCGGTTTGGCAGAGCTCCCACCCTGCCAGCAGCCTGCTGGGTCCTGTCTGTGTCCTCCTATCCACACCACTGATGAGCTGTGTGCTTAGTCTGGGCAGGTGATGTGGCTGAAGAGGAGCCAGAGGAAGAGGATGAACAGCTCAGAAACCTGGATGAAGAGGAAATCAAAAAGATGCAGTCAGATGAGGTACTGTCACTGTTGGTTCTTTTCCTTTTCTGTTTAGATTTTTGCTGGCTTCTGTTTTTCTCTGGGGCCTCATCCTATTGAACAGAGATGAACCCGAAGTGCAAAGGGGAATGAACCTGTCGGGGCTTCCCATCCCCCACACTACAAGACTTTGCAGGAGAAACTGAAGAAGAGAAATTTTGTTGCAAGCATAAAGAATGTGGCAGAGGAGTTCCTGCTGACTCTGCCTGATTTGGAGATAACTGTTTGCCTTGGGGGTGTTGGAGAGGGTTAGCCTTGGTCTGAGAAGTTGTTACTGAAAGCGCTGCTGCTGCTGAAGGGGGAGGGAGAAGATCAGCATTCCCATTTCCATTTCCTGGTATCCTTTGGAAAGGAGGAAAAACAATATCCACAGTTTGTCCCAGACTCTGTTCTGAAGGGTCAAAGAGGTCCTGGGCTTTGTACATCCTCCCTGGAAGCTCTCCATGTGCCTTCATTCCATTTTTGCCCAGCTGCCTGGAGATCCTGTGCCCCTGCCCAACATGGAGCTGTAGGACTGGGAAGCCAGAGAAACTGGAGCGCTCTGGTCAGGGCAGCCACCAGAGCTCTGTGACTCTGACTGGGAGGCCCCCGTGCAGTTTGTTCCACCTCCAGGGAAGGCCTCTTCATCTGTTCCCTTTTGGATTGCTTTCTGCTCAGGGCACGGCTGGCCTGGAAGTGACAGCATACGAGGAGATGTCCAGCCTGGTTAACTACATCCAGCCCATCAAATTCAACTCCTTCGAGGTCTCTGCCAGTAAGTCAGGCTCAGTCCCTTCAGAATTCTGGCCAAGAGCTTCCTGGCTCCGTCAGACCCCATGCGGGACGGGGACTGGGCGTGCCCTGCTCCTAAATGCAATCTCCTGTTTGCAGAGAAGAACCGGAGTTACGTCATCTCTTCCTTCACCGAGATGAAGGCTTGTGATCTACTGAGCAAGTTCCCCATGCAGTTTGTGGAGTATCCTTTTGGCAGCCCTTTTCCAGCGCCATTGGGTGCTTGGACTGTGAGGGAAATTCTTGACAGGATGCATCCTGCTGTAGCCAATGTAAAGGCTGCCACATGCTTGTCCTTAAGTGAAAAGTGTGTGGACAAGGAGCCTGAGCCTCTCTGGCTCTGAGCATTTGGCAGCAGAGCTCTGGCACTTTTTATAGTGGGAATACATGGGCTGGCCCAGGGCACAGGAGGAGCACTCCCTGCTTGTTTCCTATAGAGCCTGCAGGTACAACAAGTGGCAGATGAGCCGCATTTACCCCAAAGGCACCCGCATGGACTCCTCCAATTACCAGCCCCAGATGTTCTGGAATGTCGGCTGTCAGATGGTGGCACTCAACTTCCAGACCATGGGTGAGTGTCGGGGTGTGCTCCAACCCCCCAGCAGGTGAGGGTAGTTCCTGCTGGTCCCTGGGTACTCCTGGTCCCTGTCTCTTCCTTTTCTGCCATTTCCCTGGTCATTATTCCATGTGCCTTTTCCCACACTGCTGTTCTCCTCTGATTTCATCTCCCACAGACCACAGCACTCTTCCATGGCCAGCACAGACCTGGCACACACACATACACACACGTGGACTGCTGTCACCCTGTGTCCAGGCACTGTCCCTGGCTGTCCTGTTCCAAAATGTCACTGAATCACATCCATGAGGGCACCTGCAGCTCCCATCCCCTGGGTTGCTCCCTCTACAAGGCAGAGACAGAGCTCCACCTGGCCACAGCACTAACCTGTCTGTGCCATTACTTCCAGGATTTGACCTGACCAGGGAGGAAGGTCCTTTCCTTGCTGCACAACCAGCATAGGAAGGAAAGAAAAGCCATGAGAGAAAGCTGTACCTTACCCCTCTTCCTTCCTCAGAGGGCTGTGTTATGTATAGAGCATAGGAGGCAAAAGGGAGTGAATGCAAGGTTGGCTCTGAAGAGGATGACAGTGCAGGCAGGTGCAGCAACCACCAGGCAGTGTCCTCAGAAGTGTCAGACAGAAGATGGAGGGGGGCCCAAAATGAAAGGGGAAGGAGCAGAGTGGCTTAGACAGCTATGTATTCCCACCCCAAAATAGCAGGGTGCTCCTTAAAGCAGGTTTTAATTTAGTTCTGCCCATGACTTAAGGTGCAAGCACAAGCACACCACTTCCCTTCCTTTCTACAGCTACTGTAATATTGTTCCCTGTAGGGCGCTGAGAAGCTTAATTAGTTTTCAAGATGGCTTAACGAGCCGTGCGCTGGCAGGGGCCGGAATCTTCCGGCAGCTTTCAGCTCCCTCGTAGCGCACAGGCTCCTGTCCCCCCAGCCCTGTGTCACTGCTGCTCTGCCCTCAGATGTGCCCATGCAGCAGAACATGGCCCTGTTCGAGTTCAACGGGCAGTGTGGGTACCTGCTCAAGCACGAGTTCCTGCGGCGCCCCGACAAGCAGTTCGACCCCTTCTCCGTGGACCGCATCGATGGGCTGGTGGCCACCACTGTCTGTGTCACGGCAAGTACAGCCTGGGGACCCCACTCCGTGTCCCCCAGGAGACTCTCAGTGCCACATGAACCCGTGGAGTCCGGGGAAAAGCGTTACTGTGGCAACTCCCAGGCTTGTCGCTATTTTAAATTAATCATAATCACATGAAAATGGAAAATGAGCATCTGTCGTGCAGAGGCAGCCAAGGCTGTGCTACTGGGGAGGGAGGAAGTGCTGAAGCAAGAAATAGGGCTGGAGGTAAAAGAAGAGCTAGAGCAGAAGAGCTGTTTTGGGTTGGGAGGGTGACCTTGGGGTGCAGGAGTGGGTGGGTCCCTCTGTTTCATTCTTCCCAGCAGTTGCTAGCTCTGGTTGTGTTGCTCACAGGTACTCTCTGGTCAGTTCCTCTCGGACCGCAGCGTGAAGACCTATGTGGAAGTGGAGCTCCTTGGGCTGCCCAGGGACGCCAAACGCAAACACAGAACCAAACTGACTTCCACGGCCAACTCCATTAACCCTGTGTGGAAAGAGGAGGCTTTTGTTTTTGAAAAGGTGAGAACAGCTGGTAATTGTTCAGATGATAATTCAGTAATTCAGACAGAATCCTTAAAGCTCCTGATGGCCTCTTGGGAGAGATGTCGGTGCCAGCAGAAGACTCTCCCCTCTGGAGACCTCAGGCCTGGCTTTTGACACTCTCAGGTAACATCCAAAAGACAATATCCAAAACAACTCTGCATCAGTATTTCCCAGAACAGACAAGGGGTAGCTGGGAATGGTGCTGGAACTAACAGGCATCCAAAGATTCCCTCTGTGATGCCCTCTCCAGACTGATCAGTCTGGAAAACTTCCAGCACCAGAAAGGAACTGAATTTCTGTGGTTGAACTGTCAATGAGAAACAGCCAAACTGGAGCAGTAACGGGACCAGTTTTCAGTTGTGCCAGAACATGGAAAGCTGCCCTGTCTCTCCTCAGGAATTCAGTGATCACCAATCCAGCTGCAGGGCACAGGGAAGTTAAGTCAAGTACACATTATACAATTCATCTGTCAGGCACAGTATGAAGCTACAGATATTTTCAGCCTCTTTGGCTGAAATATCCTCCTTTTGCTCTGAGGCTTCACTCCTGGCAGAATAATTTTGAGTTCATTTTATGGCACAAGAATACAGGGAAGGAAGGAGTCAAAAGCCTTTACAAAAACAATGTTACCATGTTTGCTAGATTGTCCATCCCAGTTCATTCCGTTCTCCAGTGTGTTCTTCCTGGAAGCAGTGGTTTGGAGGGTTTGTTGCCCTGTTTTTGTCTTTAGGTAACCTGTGATCCTGGGCAGGCTGAGAAGCCTGATTTTGGTGGAGTTTCTGGGCATTCAGCTATAATCTATGATAAACTGTGCCCTTAAATTACAAGACACAGAAATAGGCAGTGCCATCCTGGAAGAGATGAAATTGTTTGGTTGGAAGGAGGAGGAGGATGCTGCTATCAGGAGCTGGAGGTAAGGACACTGGTGCCTTACTCTGCTTTTCCCTTAGATCATGATGCCTGAGTTGGCGTCTCTCAAAATTGTGGCTTGGGAAGAAGGAGGGAAGTTCATTGGCCAGCGGATCATTCCCATCATCGCAATGCACCCAGGTAAATCAGTGGAAATCCCTTCAGGTCTTGTGCCCTTGAGACCTGTCCAGTGGGAGCCATAGAAGACAACACAAACAGCTGCACACTTTGCTCCTTAATCTCCGTGCCCACAGGCAGCGGAGCCTTCCAATCCCTCTCGTTCTAGCCTTGGCTTTATCCCATGCTGTAGTCACCATGCCCTCCTGTAAAGAGGGCCTCGGGCTGCTGGGGCAGGCACAGAGGGACAGGATGCTGCCAGCTCAGCCCCCTCTGTCTGCCCCAGGCTACCACCACGTGTGCCTGCGCAGCGAGAGCAACATGCCGCTCACCATGCCCGCCCTCTTCGTGTTCCTGGAGATCAAGGACTACGTGCCTGATGCCTGGGCAGGTAGGGAGTGCTGGAATGTGCGGGGGGTGCTTCTGGCCTGCTCCAAACTCTGACTCAGAAGCATTTTTCCAGCCTGGGAAGGGCTTTCCTGCTGCACCCTCAATTCCTTGTCAGGGTGGGACTTGAGCGCATGCCAGCATCCTGTCAGAGCCTCACTGCCTTGGGACGAGCACGGAGGCTCCCACTGCAGCTGTGCCTGGTTCCCACCTGAGGTGCAGTGCAGGTGTGCCAGGCTCTAGCGTGGAATGGCTCAGCCCTACTCCTGTTCAGAGGCAGAGAGAGGTTTCCTTGAGGGAATAAGTGACACCTCTCAGGGGCTGCAGAGGACAGGGGTTTTGGGGAGGTTTTAGGAGCGATGCTCTTCCCTGTTGGAAGGGAGGTTCTTGCTGGTACTGAGATATAGGGACCTTCCTTTGAGAAGGGTCAGAGCTGGATGTGACAGAAGCCTCACCAGAGGGATTAACAGTCATGACCAAACCCAGAGTGTAACAGCAGCAGCCACAGGAGCTCTTGTGCATACTTCTCATGTTTGCTCTCTCCTCCCATGTTCACACAAATGATCCTTATTCACTGGGGAAATCCTGAGAAATTTGGTTTATCACATTTTTATTAAAAAGATGAGGTTTATACAACACCGGGCTGGAATTGGAGCGGGCAACTGTGCAGGTGGGGAAAGTCTTAACCTGGCCCTGGCTTTTGGGAGCAGAGTTCCTAAAATCACTTCACAGAGCTGTCCTGAACATGAGTTGTGAGCCATGGTCTTGGGCTGGGACTGAGGTGAAGGAGGTTCCCTTCCTGCCTCCCTTGTGCTGTCAGGGAGACTTTGGTTACAAGCAGAGAACACAAACTATTCCCTCTTCACAGTGTCCTGTGCTGGGCAGGAAAAAAAAGTCCATGAGTTGTTTGCTATCCAAGCCAAGCCCTGCTCTCTGTTTCCAGATCTCACTATTGCCCTCTCCAACCCCATCAAGTTCTTCAACCTGCAGGAAAAGCGCTTGGTGAAGCTCAAGGATACCTCAGAGGAGGTGAGTTTTTCCAGGTTCTGTTATCTAGAGCACCTTGCATGAAATCAGCCTGAAATAATGGAGTTTTCATTTACCTCTGATGTTTGTTTTAGAGGCCTGGCATGCAGACAAACCTCTCATCAGCTGAGACTAATGGGGTGGCAGGCTTCCCTGGGAAACCCAGCATTCCTCCCTCTAACGGGTCCATAGGTAAGCTTCCAAAAGTTTCCAAGTCTTTAAGCATATTGGCAGCTTAATTAATTCTTCTGTACTGACTCCAACATCCTTCACACGAGCTGTGTTCTGGTGAGCTCTCTTCTGTCCATTTCCAACCTGGACATCCGAGATGGGACACTAACAGCAACTTCTTTTGGGATTTCAGGAGCAGCAGTGTTCACCAAGGATGAAGCCGTGTTAGAAGTAATGCAGATGGCAGGTAACTCCTCGTGCTGGTCACCTGGGCTGAGGCCCTGCCTGTCATCTTACATTTCCAAATTAAAAAGACATCTCCCAAACCTGCCTTGTAGAGCTGGCACTAAAGACAAATCCCAGGAATCTTGGAGCTCAAGGACAGGTTTCCTTCAGCACACCTGCACTCCCTGTGCAATGTATTGTTCACCTGCTTCAGGTGCCTGAATGCAGTGTGATGCCAATTCCTGCCAACACGGGGCCTAATTGTGCCTGAAAACAACTGAAGGCACAAGAGGAAAGCTGCTTCCCTCAGGATATGTTGGCAAATAACTGTTATGTACACTGCTTTTTTGGAAGTTATTCCTAAAGGGAAGTGTTTGCCAGGACAGAATGTAACTGGGGAGAGGCACCCCAAGGTGTGCAGCAGAGGGGGATATGGTGATGGAGGGACACGTGTCAGAGCTGTGTGCTCCAGTTTCCCCACTCCAAGTCTTGGGAAGAGGCTGGCCTGTTCAGCCTTTTTGTGTTTCAGAGCCTGAGACAGTCACCCTTGCCGAGCTGCAGCAGAAGAAGCGCTTCCTGAAGCTGCTGAAGAGGCAGGAGAAGGAGCTGAGGGAGCTGGAGCGGAAGGGAAGCAAACAGAGGGAGGAGCTGCTGCAGAAATACTCTGCACTGTTTTTGGAGCTGGCCTGCCCTGGCGGCAAGAAAAGGACAATGCGCACAAGGAAAACCCAGAAGAAGAGGTAACCACAGCCTGGGGATCACCTTCCCTAACCAAAACAAGGATCCTCAGGGAAACATGGGCCCCCCTTCTCTGCAGGAAGGTGAAGCAGTGCAGGCATCTGCGTGTCCACTGAGGGTGGGTGGGAAGGTTGGGATTGTATTGGGATGGGGAGAAGCAGCACAGCCTCCGGTTCTGTCCTGCAGGAGTGTGACCCCAAGTGATGCTGGTACCAGTGCAAATCCTGTCAGAGCAGCAGAGAGCATCGACTGCCACTGGCTCGTGGAGCTGAGGGAGAGGCTGGAGATGGATCTCATCCACCTTGGGGAGGAGCACCACGGTCGGATCCGAAGGAAGAAAGAGCAGCACGCTACCGAGGTGAGGGCTGTGGGTGACACCTGAAAACCTGTCCTAGGACAGCCCAAAAAATCCCAAGTTACTCACTAAACTGAGCTTGGGAGTGTGGGCCCAGAACACCTGACACATGCACACCCCAGGAAACTGAGAATGAGGACATGAAGCTTACTTATTTAGAAGCTCTAAAAATCCTGCAGAAACATTTTTATGTCTGCTGCTTTTTAAAAAAAGAGTAGCACTGCCCTGGAGCACATGAGGCTCCATCTGCTCCAACTCTTCTGATGCCTTAGCATGCAGTTAATGGCACCTTGCCAGGTGCCACCTCTCCGGGAGCCTGGGAGCTGGGGTGACAGTGGAGGTGGGCTGAGGGTTCACCAGCGGCACCATCAGAGCACATTCTGCCATTTGACTTGGTGGCAGTCAGAGTCCAAGTGAGGGGAGTCCTGCAGGCTGAGCTCAGCCATGGCCAGAAGGAGCCATGGTGGTGGTAAATCCAGCATATGCTACCTGTTCCAGTGAAAGGGGAGTCATTCCAGGCTTGAGAGGCCTTTTCCCATGAGTGTTTTCTGAAGGAATTTGCACTGATACATCTTAAATCTTCAGTTCCCTTGTGCACCTTAGGCTTGACACACCTCTTACAAGCTCTGTGCAACCCTGAGGGGAAAGTAACTCTTGGGCTCACTGGCTCACCCGGGAATCAGGTTTCTTACCTGGGAGAGAAGCCAGGGATGAAACCTTCCTGTCTCACCAGTGTCAGTCCACTGGCAGCTGAGCTCACTCCTGTGCCAGTGTCTGCACTGAGCCTTGAGATTCACAATTTGTTGCCCCTGGAATTCAGTGTGGGGAGGTGAATTGGACACAGATGGGGTGCAGTGTCTCATCCTGGTTTGTTCCCTTTGGTCTTTGTTCATCCCTTAAACAGCAAGTTGCCAGGATCCTGGAGCTGGCCAGGGAGAAGCAGGCAGCTGAGCTGCGGGTGCTGAGGGACACGTCGGAAAGGTAAATACAGCAGTGGAGTCACAAATAATGCCAGGTTCTGCTCCAGGGCAGCACTTTCTGCTGGATCTCCAAGCTCTGCTTTGCAGCCAGGGAATGAGGATGGGAAGAGAAGGTTTCTTTTCCTTTGGTGAGAAATTGAGGCAGGGGGATGTGACATGGGCTCTCACACAGTGGTAGGGGGGAAGATGCCTCTTGTGCTCCCAGAACAGTGTTCCTGCCACAAGGCACCAAGCAGGATACAGTGATCATCTGCAGTGAGCAGCCTAGAGCCACTGATGGAGAAGGACAGGAAATAGCACTGCTGGTCCCTGGCTGCCACCTCTTGCAGTCCGGACCTCACAACAATCCCTTCCAGGGACTGATCCACTCCACCTTCTAAGTTAACTGAGCATCTTGGCTTCAGCATTTAAACAAACTGACAGAATCAACTGATCAGTTTCTAGCCAGACATGTATTTGTTCTTGCAAGAACTTTCTTCTGAAGCTAAAATCCTCACTCATTCCTATTTCCCATTAAATCCTGTCTCAATCTGTAGTTGCAAATTCAGATAAGACTCCCTCTTTTTGTGTCCTGTCCCAAGCCAGAGTCTCTTTACTCAGCTATTCAGCATATCCAGGCAAGTCTAAGGAAACAGGTGAGTCGCCAGGTAATGGTTTGCTGACAGTAGGATGTCATTAGTACAGTCACATCTCCATGGCTGGGAGAAGCTCCAGAAAGATTTCAAGATCTGGAGCAACAGGCCGTGAAATGGCCGTTCAGTTCACCAGGAATAAATATAAAATACTCTGAATGGAAAACCCTGGCCATAGCCCAGCTGTGCACTGGTGTTGGCACTGAGGTAAGAGCTCTTCAGCTGCTGTGGATGCTCTTCATTCCCAGCTCTGCAGTGGCCAAAGTGGCAAACAGGATTTTGGGAGTAGTACAGGAAAACAAAAAATAGATTGTCAGCCTTGTGCCACTGGATCCAGCTCAGTGTTCCATCTCAAACAAAAAAAAAGTCTTTGAAAGAGCAAGAAGAACAGCCTTCCTCTGAAGAGGAATTTGTGCACAGAAAGGAATTAAATGGGACAGCTAAGAGGACAGATGTTTGAGGGGATGTAACTGAAATGTGTAAATCATGAATGGTCTGGATGAGGGAAGTGATTGCTCACTGTTTCTCACTGGAAAGAAGGATGGGACATCCAGTGAATGTCCCGGGTGCCTCTGTCATATGGTGTATAAATTAGGTACTGTTCCTCTCCTGGCAAAGAGCTGTGAAATCCAAAAGCAGAGGTAAACTCCAAAGTATGAGTGACAACACAGAACATGATACTGGAGAAGAAACTGGGAAGGTGGAGGATGGAAAATTTCTTGTGCACTTGTCCTTTCTTATACTTGCCTTTGGCAAATGCTGCCTCCACTGCTGGGTCAGGACACATCCTGACTCAGGACTTAAAATATCCTTAATACTCCGGGCCTTCTGCTGCACAGTGTTCCACATTTGGTGTTTCTGGACAGTGGGGTGCTCCAGAGAGATGTGGATGGAGGGCTGCTCTGCTGCCTGGGGCTGGTAACTAGGCCTGGATCTCCCCTCTTCTCTCCACAGCAACATCAAAGACATTAAGAAGCGGATGGAGGCAAAGAGAGTGGAGCGGGTCCAGGCCGTGCTGAAGAACACCAGTGACAAGGCTGCTCAGGAGAGGTGCGGGAGGGGATGTTCCTGGGCTCTGTCCCTGCAGGATGCAGAATCTCCTGCTAACTTGGAAGATGAAAAAGTAGGATTTTGTATCCAGTCATTTGCCTTATGGCTCAGCCAAATTTGAGTGGTGTTTTATTTGTCCTTCCTAAAATTATAGCAGCTTCTCCATGTGGCAGGATGGTGTGGGAATGTAACACACCTGTTAATCAGTATGGCATCATCAGTACTGACAAATGGGTTTTATGGAAGGAGAACAGGTGGATTTTACAGGGTTTTATAATTTTCTTTAAAGGTTGAAGAAAGAAATTAACAACTCCCACATTCAGGAAGTGGTCCAGACAGTCAAACGGGTGAGTTCTAGGGGGTCAGGCTGCCCCAGCAGCTCTGGGTTCTGCAGGGAGGCGGCCAGGGGAACTCAGTCAGTGTGTCCGGGGCATTTGCTCTTGAGCCTGTGGCTGGGGAACAGAGGGAAAGCCTGGCAGGAAAAAAGATACCTCAACAACCCTAACTCTGCCCTTTGAAGAACCCATGCCAGACAAAGCTGAGTCCGTGTCTGTCTGCCAGTGAGTGTCCCTCAGTGAGTGTTGACATTTGAGTCCATATCTCCATGTTTTCCATGTGTGTGTGTCTGAGTGGCCAAGTGTCCAGCTGTGTCCGTGTGTCCCTACAAGCATAGGTGTGTTTGTCTGTCTGTGTCTCTGTGTGTGGGCATTTGTGTCTGTACCTCTGTGTGTTGAGCCTGTGTGTCTGGGTCAGGGTCTGTATCCCTGTTCCTTTGATTGTGTCTGTCTTTATATGTCCCTGTGTCTCCCTGTCTGTCTGGGTATCTGAGTGCATGTGTCCGTGGGTCCAGATGTCTGTATGCCCTTGTGTGTCTGCATGCCCATCTGTGTCCATGTACATGTTTTTGTTTGTGCATCCCTGTGTCTATGTATGTCTGTGTACATGTTAGTCCATGTGCATCTGTGTGCATCTGTGTCCACCTGTGCCTGTCTGTGGATGTCTCTGTGTGTGTCCATGTGTCTGTGTCCATCTGTGTGTGAGTCTGTTTGTTCATGTGTGTGTTTCTGTGTCTCTATATGTCCCTGTGTCAGAGATACTTTGTGTCTGTGTGTGTACATGCATCCCAGTGTGTGCATGTGGGTGTGTCTACCTTACATGAGTGACATACATGTGTGTCCATGTATGTCTGTGTTTATCCCTGCATGTGCATCTCTGTATCTGGGTGTGTGTCCGTGTGTCTCTATGTCCAGGAGTCTGTCTGTGTATCCGTGGGTGTGTATATCCATGTATGTTTGTCCATCTGTGTCCCTGTGACTGGGTGTCTGTCTTCATGTGCTGTGTGTATCTGTAAATGTGCATCTGCACATGTCTGGGTGTCTGTGTCAGCCTTTGTCCCTCTGTCTGTGTGTCCATGAGAGTGCCTGCATGTCACTCTATCCTTGTGTCTATGTCCATGTGTCCCCGCAGGGGTCTGTTTCTGTGTGTCCATGTGTTTGTGTCCCCGTGCATGAGCCTATCTTTGTGAACCTTTGTGTCTGTGTGTCCGCCTGTGTCTCTCTCCCTGCCTGTGTCCATGTGTCCCTGTGTCTGCCTGTGTCCTTGTGTGTGTCTGTTTCCATGTGTGTGCGCCTGTATCTGTTTGCATGCCCATGACATTTGTGTGTCCATGTGTCTGCATCTGTCCATGTGAACATCCATGTCTGTGTGCATCCCTGTGTTTCTGTGTCCATGTCTGCCTGCATCCATGTGTATCTACGTGTGTGTGTATCTGTGTGTTGGTCCCAACCTGTGTCCATCTGTGTCTGCGAATCTGTGTCCTTGTCCATATGTGTCCCCACGTGTCGCTGCCCATGTCCAGGGTCCACGTGTCTGCCTCTGTCCATATGTGTGTCTGTGTTCATGCGTCCATGCCCATGTCTGTGTATCTGTATCCTGTGTCTCTCTGTGTCTGTCTGTTGGTCTACCTGCCCGCGCCCATGTGTCTGTGTCCGTATGAATGTCCATTTATCTGTCCGTGTGCTTGTGTGTCCATGTGTCTGCATCCATGTTTCTCTGCCTGTGTCCATTTCTCTGTCTCTGTCCGTATGTTTACATTGTGTGTGTTGAGGTGTGTGTTTGTGTCCCTGTCTGTGCATCTGCATCCCTGTCCATGTGTATGTCTGTGTTCAAGTGAGTGTGTCTGTATCCTTGTCCATATGTCTGCATCCATGTTTCTGTGTCCGTGTGTGTCTACATGTCTGCCTGTGTCCATGTGTCTGCCTGTGTATGTCCGTGTGTGCATCTGTGTGTCTGCCTCTGTGTCTGTTTCCCTGTGTCTGCCTGTGTCCATGTATCTCTGTGTCCATGTGTGTGTATCCATGCCTGTGACCATGTGCCTGCCTGTGTCCCTGTGTCTCCACCTGACACGTCTGTGTCAGTTTGAGTGTGTGTGTGTCAGTTTGAGTGTGTGTCTGTCTATCCACGTGCCTGTCTCCATCTGTCTGCCTGTGTGTCCACATCTGTATCCATCCGTATGTCTGTATCCATCCGTATGTCTGTATCCATCCGTATGTCTGTGTCCATGTGTCCCTGCCAGTGTCCTTGTGTCTGTGAGTCTCCTTGTGTCCATGTGACCATGGATCTGCCTGTGTCTGCCTGCATCCATTTGTCTGCCTGCATCCATGTGACTGCATTGTGTCCCTCTGTCTGCATCCCTGTCCTGTGTGTGTCCATGTGTCTGTCTGTGTGTATGAGCGTCTGCATCTTTGTCTCTGTGTCTGTGCCTGTCCATTTGTCCGCATGTGTTCGTGTGTGTCCATGTGTCTATCCACAGGTCTGCCTGTGTCTGTCTGTCCATAGCTCTGCTTGTGTTTGTGTGCATCTGTGTCCAAGTCTCTGTGTGTCCATGTCTGTCTGTGTCCATGGCCTCTGTCCCCACATGTCTTGAGTGTGCGTCAGTGTCTCCATTTGTGTATCCATGTCCTGTGTCTGTGTCCATGGTCCATGTTTTTGCCTGTGTGCATGTTTGTGTGTGTCCATGGTCCATGTGTCTGCATCCATGTCTTTCTGCCTGTGTCTGTTTCCATGTGTGTGTGCATATCTGTCATGTGTTTCTGTGTCCACGCATGTGTCTGCACGTTCACATGCAGGGTGTGTGTGTGTCAAGGTGCATGCCGGTGTCCCTGTCCATGCACATCACTCTGTCTGTTTCTGTGTGTCTGTATCCCTGTGTGTATCTGTGTTTGCCTCTGTCCATGTCCATGTTTGTGTCCCTGTGTCTGCCTGTGCACGCATCCACATCTGTGTCCATGTGTGTATCCATGCCTGTGACAGTGTGTGTGTGTCCATCTCCATCAGTGTCCCTGTGACTGTGTGTCTGTCTGTGTGTGTCCAGATGTCTGTCCTGACACATGTCTGCGTGTCCATGTGTCTCTGTGTCTGTGTGTCCAATGTGCCTGTGTGCACTAACCTGCCAGGCTGTCATGGTGTCCCTAAATCCAGGCTGCTGCTCCATGCTCGCCCTGCTGGGCTCAGCTTGGTCTGTCCAAAGCCCTTACTTATAAAACTGGGACCTGAGGGGGGTTAATTTATTCTTTTTTAAAGATGACAGAGAAGACTGGCAGGTTCCAGCAGAAACTGGAGGAGAAGCAGGCAGCAAGTCTGCAGTCCATCAAGGAGAGAGAAAGTCAGGTAAAGACAACATTTAGGGGCAGGGCTGTTGCTGGCACAAGAAGTCCAAAACCCCAGAGAATCAATATTGCCACCCTCAGCCCACCCATTCCCAAAATGGATGAGGGGGCCCACGCAGACCCCAGAGGGACCAACAGCTCATCCCAGAGCTCCTGGTCTCTGCTTGGCTCCAGCGTGTAGGAATGTCCTGATTCTCCATTTGCAGCTCCAGCAGCAGGCACGGATGGAGTATGAGGAGAAGGTGAGAGCTCTGAACATGGAGGTTCAGGAGATGGTGAAGAACTACACCAAAGCCAGCTTTCCTGGAGAGTCACAGACTGGGAAGGAAGTAGGCCAGAACATTCCTGAGGCAGAACAAGACTTTACAGACCAACTGGAAGCAAATATCCCAGTGGCAGAGGTGTCCAGGCTTACACAGACAATGACTGAGCCCTTGGGAGCTGGAACAGATGTGGAGATAGAAGAGAGCATATTCTGAGATGAGTCCCTTCCTTACTGTTCATCACAAGAAGGAGTATGGTGAAGTAACAACCAGCTTCAAAAACTACTGCCATCCTTTCCTTCTGGGGAGCTTCTGAAATCCTTCAGGAATGTACATCATCCCAGATATCTGGAAGCGGTCTGAAGAGCTCACCCTTCAGAGTACTTCACCCCTCTGTCTTCGCCAGCCTGAGCTCTGAGGTATTTCAGCAGCAGGAAAGGACCCATGCCTGCAGACCAGCTCCCTGCTGGCATCACAGCAGCAGCTACAGGAATATTTACTTTGCATCCAGACCAGTTTTTAGGGTCAGTTCCCTCATCATTCCTCATACGCATCCCTTCACATCAGTCCAGCTCCTCCTAACATCTTCCACACGGTTCAATGACACAGCAATAAACAAACCAAACAAAACACACTGAATACAAAGAGACACCTCAAGCAGGGATGGGGTGGAAAGTGGGCTCAGTCACAGCCAACCCCAGCAGGCTGTGCGTCCTACAGGAAAACAGTTACACCTGAAACTGCATTAATGAACAATTACAAATGCTGCTATAACCCCAGGTCAAGCAGGTATGAGACAGCACATTCCAAGCCCAGTCTGAACATCCAACCAGAGTCCACATATCCCCTGTGGTGTCACCTGAGTACTGGAAATATGGGTTGTACATTTCTGAGTTATTTATTTTCTAAAAAAATTAAACATTGCTGTTCTTAAACAACTGGGTCACTTGTTACTTAGCTGCAGTTAGTGTGTGTGTCTGTGTGTCCATATCCAGGTGTATGTGTAGCTGTATCCGTGTCTCTGCGTTCATGTGTGTGTCTGTGCGTCCCAGTATGTACGTCTGTGCGTGTCCATGTTTGTGTGTCTGGGTGTCTGTCCGTCCATGTGTGTGTGTGTGTGTGTAATGCATGTCTCAGTGTGGGACTGTGTGTGTGTCCACCTATCCAGCTGTGTCCCTGTATTTCTTTGTGCCTGTCTTTATATCCATGCAGCTCTGTGTGTCCATGTCTGTCTGTCCATGTCTGTGAGCATGTGCATGTGTCTCCATGTCTGTGTCTCTGCTCTTATCCAGGTGTGTGTGTCCATGTTTCCCTGTCCCCGTGTGTCTGCATCTCTTCATGTCTCTATCACAGTGTCTGTGGGTCTATGTGGCTGTGTCCATGTGTGTCTGTCCCTGTCTGTCCATCTCTGTGGCTGTGTCCATGTGTTGTGTGCATGTCTAAATCTGTTCTACATGTGTCTGCGTGTCCAGGTCCCTGGGTGTTTTTCTGTCCACCTGTCTCTGTCCCTGTAGTGATTGAGGTCCTTCCTCACCACAGGACAAACATCCCAGTGAGGTCCAACTGCAGCCAGGGAGCAGTTGGAGATTTTAGCTTAATTCCAGAGAGGCAGCACTGGCAGTTCCAAACTGGAGCACAGGGACACTGAGCCCTGCATCCCATCCCAGTGTGTCACCAGCTTCGGCCACTCAGACCCCTCCAGAGGAGCTTTTTGGAGAGTATTTTAAAAGAAAATTTCTCCCATCACTCCCTGGAGGAAACCCAGACACCGATGTCAGACCAGAACATGGGCACAGGGTGACCCCTTCTCCATACCCTGCCAAAGTTCTGAGGATTGGCTTTTTCCCCTCAAACCTTCACTGGAATTGAATCCCACAGAATAAACCTGAGTCAGAGAGGCATGCATGGAAAGCCAGGACACAACAGCAGGGCCAGGGTTCACAGCAGTTTTCCTTCCTCCAGTGCCACACCCTAAAGAAAATCATGTTGCACAGGGACAGTGGCAGGCAGGACATGCTCTGTCCCTCCATGCAGCACGTGACAGGACAAACACTCCAAGCCAGGATGGGCAGGTCCAGTCTCACAGGGTGCTCCTACCAACAGCGCCAGCACGAGTTGTGACACTGGACAACACCACTGGCCTCCTTCCCTCCAGCCTGCCACAATTCCAAAACAGCTTCACTTTTCAGCCTGGAAACCTCAAATTCCTGCCTTGCATCAGCTGCTCCCCAGGAGCCATCTGAGAGCCAGCAGAACCCATTGCTCTGTCCTTCTCAAGTTGAGCTCCTCTGCCCCTCCCCATGCAGGGCATCACTGCCCCAGCAGCTCTGAGCAGCACAAATCCAGAGGCCAGAGCAAGGCCTGAGACAGCACCAGAGCAAAATGCTCTGCAGGAGGATCCTTGAGGCGTGGGCATTTCAAAACTGACCAGAGCTCAGCTGGATTATGACACAGGGCTAAGAATATGAAACTGCAGCACTTGGGATTCGTGGCATTCATGTCCACTGATGTTTGAAACCTGAGCAAGGAAACCCACCACAGCAACTTGTGCTCTTACAACCCCATCACAGTTTCTGCTCTGCAACCCTTCTGTTATGGACCCCAAAACCAGCACAGGGATTGATGCCAAATTTCATGAAGAACAGGTGCAATCTTTTACACATTCACCTCAGTGCTAGAAAACACCTTCTAATTGTACTTTTCAGAGTGTACATGGAAGCATCACTATAAGAAAAGCCATGGCTCCCATGAGGCACAGACACACTCTGCATCTTTCTCCCCAGGGTGAAGCCCCTCCGTGCCTCTGAGCCTGTGTGTGCCACAGTGCCTCCAACACATCCCTGACTGCACAAAATGGGGGAAAGTTCTGCAAGATGGGAAGTGGACAAATAGATAAATAATAAATATAAATAAAGGCACTAAATCAAAAGTTACTGCAAGGGTTCCCGAGCACACCTTGAACCCAACCATCCTTCCAGCAGCACAGTTCAGTCACACCAGGACTTGGTTACTCACAGGCTTCAGAGCAGAGAGGCCATCTGATTTTCCAGCACTGTTTCTTCCCACGGGATTCAGAGACATCCTTGAGGATTCCTTCCTGTGCAGCCCTGCCTGTGTTTTCACTTACCTGGTGAGCACAGGGCAATGTGGTACATGGCTCAGACAGGCCTCTCATAAGGCCATTACACACAGAACTCCAATTCAATGGCAATGGAACAGTAACATCTGGTCAGACACTGAACAGCAGCACATTGAGGTACAGTCTCTGATCCTTTCCAATTTTTCATCTTCTAAGTGGCATATTCTAGATCTCGTTCTCTGGCCCAAAATATTTAAGTGACGCCAAGCTTTGTACTATATAAGTAAAAATTAGGTAATGGGGATGTCTAAAGCAGAGGAGGATCCAACCCCAGCAAGGGACACAAACAGGAGACATTGTACCTAAATGACCCCAATCCTTTTTACCTCCATAACAGAGACACTGCTGATGTGCCTAAAGGCACTCTCAGAAGAAGCTACTGCACAGTAACCATTCCATTTCAGAGACACTCTCCCTGCCCATCAGGTATCCCACTTGTCAAGATTCTCCAACATTTTCTAGATTATTACTTGCTATCCCCATTTATACCCTGGACCTAGGGCACAGCCAGCAGCTCTCCCGAGTCTGCAGGGGAAGGGTGGGGTTTGTCTCAAACCAAACTCAGTGTTGAATTCAGGAGCCTCATTTGAACCAGGGCCCTTTGCTGGTTAAAAAACAGGGGCCTCTAGACAAAGACTTGTTCTGTTCCAAAATAAATGGGATAATAAGCTGCTGCATCCAACATCAGAGGGCTGCTGGAGGAAGACAGGCACCATTATAGATAAACCAGTGCAATTGGGATGTGACAGCACTGACAGACTCCTCGTTTGATTCAGCAAATTGTTCATATAAATACCACATGCCATCTTCAAAGGCCTCCTGGATGCTGATTGCCAGGGCTATGCTAGCAAGGAAAAGGCTCCATACCAGCAAAGTTGACAGGAAGGAAAATAAAAGGGAAGGATTCAGGGAAAACATGACACAGAACAGCAAACAAACCCTGAGACACGAGTGCACCCTTGTACAAAAGGAAAGATGCTCAGAGAAAACATCATCTCCAAGCATAATTACCCACTGAGTAGGCTCTGAGCTCATCAGAGAAGAGGCTACACCTTGTTGTACACTCAGATGTCACCAAGCATACACAAAATCCCGACCTCAACAGTACTGCAATACAAATTCCAAACCTGCTCTGTATCCTTATTCTCCTGCCTGGCTGCCTGGTTCCTGGGGAAGGAGCTGTTGGCCCTGGAGACGGAGTTTCAATCTTTCAGCTAATCTAGGTTTATCTTAGGATTTATGTTTGATTCCACACTCATCTAAGTAATGGAGCAGTTAATTGGTGCTGTGCCGTGCATGAACTGCAAAGAGAGAAACATAAGAAGCAGGAATTAAATTCTACACTGCACAGGAAGATGGATCCTTTCTGCATTCCTCACAAATATGGTAATGAGATTTTAAAATTTTATAAGATACTTGAATGCAATTTTTCCAGGTCCTTCCCTCACTGTGTTTAGTCAGATTTGGGATAAAGTATAAAATGATGTTCAATGCTAAACCTGTCATCCCTGTCTCCGATAAACCTTTGTTTCAGGAGTCAGGATCCAGGCTCCTCTTGTTTCAGAAGCCACATAGCCACAGAACAGGGAAGGTAGAGCAGACTCCAAGGTTCACGCTCGCATCTCTGAACTACAAACACATTTTTAAGCATCTCAACACTGTAACAGGCTTATGAATAAATCAAGAACTACTTTAATTTAAAACACGAGTGCAAAGGATTCACAACTAAAGACAAGCAGGACTGTTTGTTTCAAATTATAAATCTTTTCCAAGCCCTGCTTTTTTTGCATTAAAAAAAGCAATATATCTGGAATACAGAAACATTTTACATCAAAAATTTTCCAGTGCAGTTAAGGAGGAGCTTAATGAATTAATTTCATTAGGGTTAATTTCAACCAACTCCATCAGCCCCAAACTTAGACATCCAGTCTACAGAAACCTCCTACGACCTCTCTGCCTGCCATGGGTGAGAGAGAGAGTGATTTTGTCCTTCAGAAGGTGTCTGAACCAAGGGGATGGATCACCTCTGGAGCTGCTCCCCCAGGGGTGTTCCTCTCCCTGGGCTACAGAGCCAACCTACACACTCTGCAGACTGGGTGCCCACCCTTCGATGGCTGGCAGCAGTGCAGATGAATTCCAGCCCAAATTACTTCAAGTAATCAACCCTGGCTTCCATTTTGAAGCAGGATCTGTAGCTGGAGCAAACAGCAGAGGACAGAGGTTATGAACATCTTCTGAAGAAAACGCAGTTCTGAGGTCAGTTTCTGAGACAGCAGGACTGTCCTGAGAATAACTAAAAGTCCAAACCCTTGGTACCTGGAGTTCAAAAACAAGATCCCAGTTCCACATGTATGAATATATTCTTGAGACCTCACGACAACACACACCATCACTGTACAATGTTAATCCCGACCTAGAGTCCCATTACCTTGAGGATCTCACTGATCAGAGAAATGCAGCATACAAAATACCTAAAACTATCTTAAAATAACTGAAAGAGCTGTTTAGACAACCAGAAACCTTCCAGATGTAAAGGGCTGATGGGGAAGGGCAGACCAATAGCCAGACAGCAGCACACAAACACAAAAATCAATCCTGGGATATGCAGGAGAGCTCAACTATTTCCATTTGGTCTCCTACAGCACCCCCAAAATCCTACCCCAATAACTGCCCCAGGGCAGCACCTCTCAGCCTCTCCTGGGAGAAAGGAGTGGGAAAGCAAGGTGCCTGGAAACCAGACGAAGGAACACGCTGTTCACTTTCCAACCAGCACAGAAGGTGGTGCAAATGGTGAATTTTCAACCATAAGATCCTGGTGGGTAAGAGCACCTGGTCTTCATAGAGTCCACTTTGAGGCCCATATCCAAGGGTTTCCCCCTTCAAAAGTTTAAAATCATGAAATGGATTCAAGATTGACCACTAAACCATACATACTCCGCAGCAAAAGAGAAACAAGTTGATGCAAGAGAGCCACTTAGAAACAAATATATACATATCACAACTGCTCCCTAAGGAAGTGTGTGCAAGTTTCTAGGTCCATGTTTAACCAAAGGAAATTAAAATCATCTGTGAAAAGGTCTCAGAGGAGAAAAAAAAAAAAAGTCTTTGTGCATTGAGAGTTTCAAGGTGTCTGTGCCCCAAAGTGAGTCAGCTCACGGCTCCAGTGTACAATGAAGGAAACAAAGATCACATTTCTAAGTGGGAAATATGGTTCCAGCTCAGTAGTCAGCAGCCAGGGTGTGCAGAAACCCACAGACATTCAGATACACAACTTCAGACTCCGCTTTCGAACGCCGTCCTTCGGCAGCAGCGATCCGCAAGCCATGGAATACCCGCTTTATCCTCGAGACAGACTCGGTCTCACTCAGACCGAGTCTGTATTGATTGTCTTCAGCAAAGGAGAAGCCACAGGAGGCTGAGGATGCACAGACAGGATTCACATCCGTCCTCCAAAACAACCACTGGCAGGTTCCAAGCACCATTCACAGGTCGAGACTGCCTGGGCTCTTAATTTTTTCTCTATATTTTTTTATAAGCATTTCTTTTCCCTACAGTTTCCCCTCACATAAAGTCAGCAGGTGGAGGTGCGCTTCCTGTACTGTTGGATAAGGGGCACCAAGCACTCGGGAAGTCCTGTCTGGAGCAAAAAGGGGTGATCCAGAAGCTCTTGTGCTGTTGCTCTTTCCAGTGGATCCCGTGTCAACATCCTTTCCAAGAAGTCTCTCAGAACTGGGGAGGTCTGTGAAAAAGCAACCAACCAAGTCAACCCCACAAAGGGACCAGGTACAGCTCATGCAACACCAGGCTGCAAGGGTGGGTGTGCTAAAAGGATCCTGCACATTCCCAATCTCTACCCCTGTTTTTCCAGTGACAGAGGTCACATGTTTTTTGCGCTATGGACATAACTTTCTGTCACTGCTAGGCACAACCTAGGTTGTTTTCTTTTGAATGGGATACAGTAAATTAAGATAAGACTGTCTGCCACATCATTCCCTTCAGGTTACTTCTACTTGCCATTTTATTACTTAAACTTTCCTGGATTTCAGCTCAAAAACTCAGCAGCATTCCTGCTACCTGGGCACATCACTTGGGTGGGAAGGGGGCATCAATACATTCTTTTATTGGTCACAGGTTATGGAAAGGTAGTTAGATAGTGTTCTCCAATAGACTCTGAGAGCCTGAAAAACCCTCATGCTAATGGTACAAGAAGATGAAGAAGCTGCAGAACAAGTACCAAAAAGCTGAATGACCTCACAGGTTTGTCCTTTGGAAGGGGTGTAAATGCCTGGGAGTAGCCAGCTCCAATCACCACTTCAAGACCCTGCACATCTCTGGCTGGTTTAATCTTCTGCATTATTAAAATGGACTAAAAAATCATCTTGGCATACATTTATTTATTTTAATGTTAATAATTCCATCCAGTTAGACTGGGGGCATTTTCCCAGCTCTGGTTCACTTAGTAGATCCTGAAATACTGTTCACACTGAGATGCTGCTCATCTCAGGAGTGCTTTGGATGACTTTGCTTGGGACTGCTGGAGAAAGCACCACAGAGCTCAGCACGAGTGCCAGAATCCAGCCTGTATCCCTGCCAATGAGTCTGCCCATGCTTTAGGGATGCAGCAGGCATTATCCTAGGTGGCATCCCTTTAACCTGCTGCCCCCAGTACTGCAGTCACTGACCACAGTGAGCCCTGAACTGGCATCAGAACAGAGGGCTGGATCCATAGCTGGAGCTGCACTCCAGCAGGACACTGGGAGGATGCCCACCGGCCTGTAAATCAGAGGTCTGCTGGAAGCCAGTTTGCTTCCCAGTGCAAAGTGGAGCAGAGCAAGACCATAACCAGCTCTGCCTGTCACAGCCTGTGGCAAGCCCATGTCACCAAGCAAGGTGTGACCCAGACCAGGATGGCTTTACACTGCCCAAGGAGAGCAAGCACCAGGTCCAGAAGGTGACCGTGAAATTTTAATTAGTGTTGCAAAGGCAAATCGGGAAGAACAGCTGTTGATGTTGGAGTGTGTGCTGTTAGTTCAGCAGTCTACTCTCTTAAATAATTCAGTTTTAGCAGCTGCAGATGCTCTGATTAATTGGAAAGGCTGGGTAGCTCAGGATGCTGCAGGAGCTGTTTGATCTCAGAGGCTGGGCAGGGAATGAAAGGAAGACTGCTTTAAGCAGGCACTGAAAGGTGATGACTATTTCTTATGCCACTGCTACTTTTTCCTAAGAAACCACAGAGCCAAGTTCATCTTCTGAGCTGCTGCAGGGTCTCCATGAGTTTGCGTCTGTCCTGAGCTCTCCTGCTCTGACCATAATGCAGCCCTCGTAGTCCTGAAGGCCATGCAGGTGGAAACTCCCAAGAGCAGGGATCCTCCTGTTCCCTTCCCTGGAAGATCAGCTATTCCATGGACATCAGCAAGCTGGGAACTGCTGTGTCCACCTGAAGCAGCTCTGACCTGCGCTCTCCGTCTGTGCCCAGGTGCCCTCACGCTGCCTGGGCTGTTTCCCAAAGCAGCCACCAGCTGTCAGCAGCAGCTTGCAGCCACTAAGACCCCGAGGCCAAAGCTGTTCCCCCAGAAACATGTCCTAGCAAGGCCATTTCCACAGCCAGCTGTACTGGGAACAGCTGATATGGATGTTTGCCCACGATAACCATCAGGCTTACAAGAGTTTGGTGGCATGCTCACCCTGTGGAAGTTTTTTAGTTTGGGAGGAGGGCTGTCACGGAGTCTCTTCATTGCCTGGACTGGAGAATCACTGAAGTAGGGGGGTTCTCCATCTACCATCTCTATCACCATGATCCCCAGGGACCAGATATCCACCTGTGGGAGACAATGTCACATCAGTACACACACTCCAGAGAAGCAGATCCTTGTTTTGTTGCTTTCACAAAGACCACAGCACCCCACCCATGACAAATGGTACCAAGAAAGTCCAATACTGATGCCCTGAATGCTTTTGGGTTCCTTACAGAAGTTTAACAAAGTCAGTTTTGCACCCAGGACTGAGCCATGCTGGTGTTGCAACATGTAAAGGTGTGCAAGTAACTGCTTGTACCATATGTGGTTGGCTGGTAAACAAAACTTGTCAGTCTGCTGCCACCTGCCCAGAACTCAGAGCTCCCATGTCTGCTTTCCCTGACATGAGCCTCTCAGAGCTCACATCTCTCCCCTTCCTTCATGGAATTGATTTACTGATCCCTATCGTGTCACGGGCTGCTCCTTGCTCACATCTGTCCACAGCAGCTACAAGTCCAGGCCAAGCTTTAGGAGTAAAAATAAAACAAGTTGATGCCTTGTTCCTCGAAGCAGAACAATCTGTTTTTCCAGTGCTTTAGGAAATATTGATGTCACCATCAAAGTTGTAGTCACAGTTGAGTTTATTTTCTAAACAGAACCTAGAGACTTCCTAGAAAAGCCAATAGTTATTTTCCTGTGACACTGTGGAACATTACTTGCTCTCCTGTTATTAGGGAGGCAGTCCCTTACCTCAGTAGTGTATGGTATCCTTGCAATGACTTCTGGAGCCATCCAATAAGGAGTGCCTACCAGGGATTTCCTTTTAGGCACATCTTTACTGATCTGAGCACAGAAGCCAAAATCAGAAAGTTTGACCTGTACAAAGGAAAAAGCAACCAACCTTAAAAATAAGCCTTCAACAACACAGAGGGAAACACCACAGACAAAGGTGACAGAGAGAGTAAGAGGATGATGGGAAAACAAGGGATTGGGAACAGAAAGGAAATAAGAGACAGAGGCTGCAGCAGCAGCAGAAGACAGGAAACAATCTGTCTGAACACACCCTGCCATCCAACGTCAGGAGAATGGAGTCGCTCTTGATGTCTCGGTGAATGACGCCCTGAGAGTGGAGATAGGACAGAGCCTGCAGCACCGACTCACACACTGTGGCAATCTGCTCCTCGTTCAGCCTGCAAACAGAGGCACAGGACTCAAACTGTGCAGGGGGTTAAAGCACAGACACTTTGGTTCCCTATGACAATTACAACCTCACCTATATCATTCTTCCATGTCTGTTACTGAGAAAACGTTTTGTACTTGATGGTTGACAACATTAAGTTTTGATAGGTTTAATACAGAGAAATTGCATTTTGAATTCTGTACCAAAGTTCATTCTGCAAGAGGCTGTTTCAAGCAGCTCTGACTGGCAGCAGTGCTGCTTGATGCCAAGGTGCTGCAGTAACTGGTGAGACAGCTTTTTTTTAAGCAAATACAGCAGAGACATTATTCACAAGGCTTATTGTGCAACTGTACCCACAAAACATCCAAACATCATTTGACAGTGAATATAGGGATCCTTTAGGTGTTTCCTGCAGACACTTGGGGTTAAAGGTAGCACAGGCTACAAGCAGGGAAGACAGTGATGATTTCTATCACTGTTAGCACATGGAATATGAGCCCCAAGAACCTCCTCTTTAGAAGCTGTTGCTGTTTAGAATAGCAATACAAAAACCTTCAGAATTGAGTGAAAATGGTAGAAATTAAAATTCTCTTCTGTACCTGGGGACAATGACAGCTCTGCATATTTACACTGAGCAATACCAGAAGTCAATTATTTCAAAGAACAGCTGAAGTACCCAATTTGAGCACTGTGGATTCTCAGCCTGTCTCTAGCAGTTGTTCTGAACAACCCCTTGTTGAGGACAGAGAACGAAACATCCTCAAATTTGGGTCTGCAAGTGAGCCTAAGGAGAAGAGAAAGCACTCAGAAGGCAGAACTGTGCAGTGAACCAGCACTTTCTAAACCCAAAACAATTTCTACACCATCAGCTGAGAAATCTACACTTGTGTTGCTTGTTTGGCATCCCATATCTTCCTCTTCCAAACCGGGACAGCTACAAGGTTGTAGCTGCCTTGTGCCACACTCATGGCAACTAAATCTGAAGGGTGTCAGGGGGCTACTTCTGCCTTTATAATTTAACCTGAAAAGGGAGAGGGATAAAGGCCCCCTGTGAGACTTCCCAGCACAGAGCCCAATGTTTTTAGGAGCAATGCTTTTCATTTCATAGTGCCTGAGCTGATCCACCTGAAAGCCCTGTGGTTTCAGGAGATCACAAGAGGTGCACTTTCACCCTGTCACGTATGGAATTTGGTTTCAGTCAAGTGACTGCAGAGTGTAAAACAGATTACTGGAGGATTACCTCACTCCTGGAGATGTAAATCACTTATCCCCCTCAGCAAAAGTCTAATGACTGCAATGATGGTATTTCCCTTCCTGGGAAAAACTGTCATGACAAAGGTTTGCACTTACTTCTGATAAATGTTATGGTTATAACAGATCCTGCTTCCATCATGAAGAAAAAAAAGCATTCATTAACAGGTTCAAAGGAACCTCTTAAAACAAATCTAGGCTGAGGTCTCACTGCTGGATATAAATACACAGACCCTTCATAAACCTCTTCATCAACTTCTTATCTGTAATTCAGTTCCAGCCAAGAGCTACAAGAGTTTCACTGGTCCTGTAAGCTGTAACTCAACACTCCTCAGGATTAAACTTTGGCTTGCAGACCCTGAGATGCCTCTGAACTCAATTCTGCCCAGGTTTTTCCAGGACACTCCTTCCAGGTGGGGTTGTGGAGGCCACAGAGGACAATGTGGCTCCTCTCAAAATTGTGCTTCCAAAACACAAAACCCAACAGAGGAAGAGAGATGCCTTAAACGCACCACAGGGCCTAGGCCAAGCACATATGTGAACTAAAGGTATACTATGATTTTAAATAACTGAATACAATCACTGCTAGCAATACTGCCCAACTGTAATCCAATTAAGATGCTGGATCTTCCAAAAAGAAATTCTCATCCTGCAGACTTTCTTGGTCAGGCTTTCCACTGGCATTCCCTGCCCCAGTTCCCAGCCTCACAGGACTGCTCTGCAGCAGGAGGAGGGTGCTCCAGAACCATGGGTTAGACACAATCACCATAACTGCATCATCAGATCACCTTCTGAGAGGGACCAGAAGCCATCTGAGAAGAACTTCTTTGCCCTACAGAAATGGTTTGGGCACTGTTGAATATGAAGCAGCGTAGATAAGGAAACAAATTTAGGAGAGTGTCCAGTAGTTGCTATCTTTAGGCAATGAAATTTGGGAAGGAGTCCAGATCTCAAGGTTTTGCTGCACTTCTCCAGAGGAGTTAGTGAGGTTGAGTTTGTGGCTACGGTTGCACCACTGAAAACTATTTCTGCACACTCTTTAATAGTTATTCAATGAAGTTCCTGGCTGGGATTCAACAGATACAGTAAACAATACTTTTTATGAGTACTGTATTTTACAGGGAAGGTCATCAAGGAGATGACTAGTGGGTACCTAAAGGGATCAGTACTTTAAATTAGTCCCTACTACATCAGAGGTATTATCACATATTCAAAATAGATAACAGTTATAAACTGTAGTAGTTTCAGGGCACTGCAAACACAAGATCTCTGAGGGAACCTATTTCTTCCAGGAATCCCCACTCTGCAGTTCTTGCTCTCCCATACTGATGTCTGGGATTTTGCTTTGTACCTGATCTGAGACACGATGTCTGTGAGGGCTCCTCCCTGCAGGAACTCCATCAGCACCCAGAGCTCCTCTCCCACCAGGTAGCTCTTGTACATCTCCACGACATTGACATGTTGATAGTCCCTCATTATCACCACCTGTAAAACCACAGTGGACAAGTGACCACCACAAAATCACTCACCACACTTGATCTTCTCCAACCCAGTGAGCACACACAGCCCTGTGAATACAGCACAAAGCCTCCATACCCTCAGCAAGAGTGGTTGTTGGTAGAAACATGAGGCTGCTAAAAGGAAGATGATCCTGCTCTTCCCTTCCTTTTGCCACACTGACTGTTCCAGTGTGAACAGCAGAATCCCCCTGCCTTCAGCACACTCACCTCATTGAAGAGGAGCTCCCGGCGCTGCTGCTTCCTCAGATCCATCATCTTCACGGCCACCTGGCGCCCCGAGTGCTTCTCCCGGGCGATGCACACGATTCCTGTGGAGCCTTCCCCAATCTTGATGTAATTCTCCAGCATTGTCCTGGGATCTCCCTGGTCCACCACCATCCTGAGGGCTGCTTTGAACTGCTCGTGGGTCACAACCACAGGGTCCTCGCTGCCTGGCTGCCCCTTCCCAGCGGAGTCCTGGGGCAGGTGGAGATTGCTGGAGCTGGTCTGGGTCTGCCGGTTCCTGGGGGACCCCGCCGGGGAGGGCCGGCCTGGTGGCACTGCCACCGCCTTCTCTGCTGTTGGGGACTTCTGGGGGGTCCCAGCTTCGGAGATCATCCTGGGGAACTCGGAGGCAGGTTGGTCTGGGGGGAGAGACTGGGCTTTGGCTGCAGGGCTGTGGGGGGAACCCCACTGCTGGGGCTTGAAGAAAGCATTAGGCTTCAAGAAGAACAAAGAGAAAAGTGGGAGAAAAAAAAAAAGTGATGGTTGGATTAGCAAACAGAGAGATGAGGAATCTGTTCTGTGTCATCCCACTTTTCCCTAGCACACCTTGGAGCAGACTGGAGTCGATAGTTTCAGGTTCTTGTCTCCAGGTCTGCCCAACTCATGGCTTCAATGAAGATCTCCTTAGATGCAGATCTTCAAGAAACCCTTAGGGAATGGGTGCTGCACTTTTGCAGCCTCCAAATTGAAGCTGTTTAAAGGGAACATGCTTTAAAAAACCACCAAGACACAAAACCCACAGAAAAAAACCCAGTTGCTAAAAAGCATTCCAACCTTGCCACCAAAACTCAGGGGCAACCTGTGCTGCAGAGAATTTGAAAATCCTTTATCCCTCTGTGCCTCTGATCTTCCTTTGTATAAAAGGAAAGGGGATTCATGCCAAGGCTGTAAATCACTTTGATGTCTTGGCCTAATTCCCTTGGGGTAATTACACTCTGCCTACTGAAAACACTCTCTGCACTTTCCACTGGTACCTGCAGAGCATTCCTGTCGATCAGGCATGGAATTAGTTCACTTTGGGAAAAGCACTGGGCACCAGGACAGCTGGAGGCAGCCAGCATGAGACTCCAGCCACACAGAGCCACCTACCACCTCTCTGGCTTAAAACTGACCCACAGTGAATTTGGACCAGCAATGCTCAAGGTTTTTTGAGACCTCCCACTCAAATGACAAGCAGGCCCAACTCTATTTAGTGTAGGAGATGTAATAAGATCACAGCCTTTGGGAATGTGGCTTCGGGATATGCATTCCCATGCCAGGAAGGATAAATATTGTCGTGCTAATACTCACCCTGGAAATGCTGATTAATTAAAATTCAACAACATTTAGCAAGTGGGGTACAAAATACATTATATACGTACATATGTATATGTAAAATATACATATTACATGTATATAAATATATGCAAAATAATACATCTGTCAAAGAAGCAACTTCAGAAAGAGTAAACCCATCATTTGTATTATAGGGCAAAATAGCAACTTCAAAGCAAAAAGCTTTTTCTCTCTCACAATTCAGAGAGATTATTAATAATGTTAATAATAAGGGCATGGGAACTGAAAACTGCCAATCGAGAATTTTTTACAAGAGCACTCATTTTCCCTGTCTCAGACAAGGAATAATTGTGTAGGATTTAATTCTATGCACTTTGGGTTTTAATCAAGGATTTTTGTCAAGAGCAGAATCTGCATAAGCCTCACACACAGAGAGGCCCTGGAAAACACGATTTAGCAGCATCAGGGCACAGCACAAACACAACTGCCTGTCAGGAGTTCCTTCCTCCCTGTACATCAGCTCCACCCCTGCAGTCCTGTGCTGACATGCTCACAGCAACACAGAATTTATTTCCCCAATCTTGTTTTGTCTCAGGAGAGAGAAATAACCTAGAGCATGCAGAAGGGCACACAACACACATGCAAGCTCACACAAGTTTGCTTAACCACGTGTAAGTCTTATTTCCTGTCCTATAATCTGACAGTCCCCATGTACATGTTTTCTGTCTTGTGACATTTTGAGGTGTCACTATTTCTCCCCCTCCTTCCCTTCATAATGAAGGTACACTTAAACTTCCCATGGTGCTTTTCAAGGCATCACCTTCCCATTTCAGCCAGCTACCCAGCCTGGGTATCCCATTCCAGAGGTGGATACTCCATCTCTGGAAGTGTTCAGGACCACGTTGGAGCAGCCTGGTCTAGTGGAAGATGTCCCTGCCCATGGCAGGGGCTGGAACCCAACAGACACTGAGGCCTCTACCAAGCCAAACCAGTCTGGGATTCCATGGCTCAGTTATATCCCTGCTCCTTTCATCTGCAATTACACATTTCTTACACATCATCAGCTGTATCAGAGCAGGAGACACAGGTTTTCATCATCAGAGGCTGGTAAGAACATCTCAGATAACCAAATACCAGGGATGGCACAGATCCCTTGCCAGAGCAGGGAGACACATTAGTCTTCAAGGTCTTCCCAGCTCCTCTCCTCTGACAAACAGCTGGAGTTCAAACACTCCCTAGCATATCCACTTGGATGGTAACTTCTGGTCCTGCTCCTGGAAGTGCTGAGCACAGCAGACACTCTGTCTGGGCAAGACAGAAGTGGCCAGTACTAGGTACAGGCCTCAAAGCAGTGTACATCAGCCCAGAGTCACTGAGACAGCAATAAGTGCAGTTGGTGATACACAAGGACTGCATTCCTTCAAAATCCTCTCCCTTGGAAAGGAAACCCACTGTGCTCAAAGCCTTGAGCCTGGATCCTTATGCAAACTGCAAGAAGCTGGATGGGAGACATCCCCTCCCTACAAAACCCATCAGAGCAGTCAGGTTGGTTTGGACAGTGGTTCCTGTCACTGTCCTCCCAGCTCAGGCACTTCACAGCTGTTGGGAATCAGCCTGGCCCAACACCAGCTTTGAAGCCACCAGACAAACCATGCAAAGAAGACATATGCTGGGTCAGCACAAAATGGAAAAGAGGCAATGGCTGCATTTCCTATCCAGTAGCAGGAAGCAGAGATTTTCTCCAGTTTAATGAGAAATGAGTCATTCATTCAGGACAGCTTTCCTGGAGGAGCTGTAGCTATGAGCTGTCCCACCCTTTCCAAAACCCAACAGGCTGACTTCCTGTGTGACAGCACCGTGGGTGCTCACACAAACCCTGCTGCTGTAGTGGCCTGGCAGACACAGCTATAACCAACACCACTCTCCCGAGGTAGTTCTGGTTTGCACAGGCAGAAGAATACAGTGCTAATGCAAATCGTGGCACTTTCCCAAATGGCAAAGGCTCTTTGGTGCCAGCAGAATGGCACTGCAGTTATGCCTTTACCTCACAGAAGGTAATGACTAAGACCCCTCTTCCTTCCCAGCCCACGCTCCTGCAGCTCCGCCAAACCTTCTGCTGGAGATCTGGCTGCCATCCTGAGCTGTGCCTTGCAGCAGCTCGTGAAGCTCAGCGGACCACACATTTCCCCTGCCCAGGACTATTTTGATTCCAACATTAATCATAACAAGAACAGATGGTTTCCCGATGTTTGCAATTAAATTGGCTGCATATGTAACCTCTGGAACTGTAAAGTCAACGCTGCAGTCCAGTGAATGGCTCTTACCTTGATCTGCAGGGGAGGGCCTGGCTTGTTCGAGGTGCTGGAGGAGGGGAACACGCTGCGCAAGAGCCTCCTCTTGAGGCTGTTCTCCCGCGATTTGGAGTTGGGGCTGCCCTCTCCCGAGGGCCTGGCGCTGGGCTGCCGCTGGAGCCAGCCCTCCTCCGGGCTCCTCATTGCCGCGTCGCTGTCCCCCGGCACTGCGGACACGTGCTGCAGCCCAGGGGTGCGCTGCAGACAGCTGCCATCGGCGCCCTGGAACTCGGACGGCCCCAGGGACTGGGCTTTTGTCACCATCCCGTTGGGATGGGGCTGCCCTTCCAGGCGGGATTTGTAATCCGGCCACATGGTCTGCCTCCGGGCCACTTTGGAGCCACCATTGCAGTTGAGGTAGTTCCCGTACTTGTCTGCCCAGTCTCCCTCGGGACTCTGAAGGTACATGTCCGGGGGTCTCTCATCTCCCAGGAGCCCAAGGGACTGGGCTCTCCTCCTGCTGGTGGGGCTCTTGCCCCTCAGAGTGTTTGAGCTGATGGCAGAGAGCTTCTGGATGTCATTGAGCAAGCCAGAGATGTAGCCTTCCACTTCCACGGTGCTGCCCCGCACCACGGTCTGGGAAAGAAGAAGGTGAGAAACAAGTCAGAGCTGTAAGAACTGAGGCTCAGTTTATCTTGCCAAAGGTTACATTTTGTACATATAGCCAAAGACAACTCCAGGAATTCAGGAAAAATTACCCATTTTTGTCTTTGTTCCATTGTCCTTTATTGAGGGGGAAAAAAGAGTCCTTGAGTTACATCCTGCTGTCAGACAGAACAGTCAATTCTGCTGTTGTGCTCACATTCTAAAAGACAATATTAAAGCAAAACTGGGATATTTCAAAACTTCTGTCTTTCTTGTGCTGAAACTGTGTGACACTACATCACTAATGCACCCACCAAGCTCCTGAAATATTAGTTCTCAGAAGTTCCAGCATGCTGCAAGCTCCATTTGCAAAACTCACCTTTGCTGTGCCAACACAAGGTTCATCTCTCCCTGAAGCACTCAGTAACGTTGTCATCAGCATCCCTCAGTCTGCTTCTCTACAATTTCTGCTAATACCTCCCAACCCTGACCAGTGCAGACCACGCTGTTCCAACTCTGCCTCCCTGCTCTGCTCTGCCAAGCTATTACAATTAAAAATGATGAACAAAGGGTCACAGCAGCTCACAACTGCCTTGTAAGCAAACGCTGAAGAACAAGGCTTCCATCCAAACAGGCACCAGCTCTGAGCAAGTAGGACACTTGAAGCTGTTGGTATATTATGTAGTGTTGTACCTTGGTGTTTTTTTCTGGAACTGAAAAGCTTACAGAAGCTTTTCTAGTGCTGGGAACCAAAATGTTTTTCATTTCTCCACAGAAATTCACAGCACAGGATCACTCCTACACTTACATGAACCTCTGCCTGAGGAAAGTCCTTCCCTGGAGTGACAGCAATCTCCTGTTTGCTAACTGAGCTCCAGGGATCTTCTAAACATGCTGAATTAATTACACTGAGACTAATACTTAGCTGGTGCAACACAGTAGCTCCAGTAATTTCAACAGAACACCACCACAGTGCACAAACGAGCACCTGGTTTGCTCAGTGTCTGAGAATGAAAGGCAGAACAGAAGATTTTTGTTCAACAAGGTGAAGAAAGGACAACTCAACTCACTCCATGGCACACACACAGCTGCAGCTGGAAATTCTGGTCTTCACTCCTACTCCCTCACCACACACACACCCCTTCCTCCACAGCCCAGCTGCTGCCACAGAACAGCGTGCTGGGGACATGAACTTTTTGTCCAGAGTGGACAAAAGTCATTCTCAGAAAGATGTGGCTATTCTCAAAATAACAAGTCTCTAGCAACATGCTATGGCCTCTCCAGAAAATCCACTGCAGTGCTCTTCTCCCCTTCTGGCTAAAACTCCCTAGAATTAGACTCAGGTCACTCCCATGAAGGCAGACTCAGCCCCAGAAGACAGGGAAGATGGGAGTTAATCTTGCTCTGCCACTGTGTATAAGGACTGCATCAGATTAATGAGAAAAGATCCAGATTTGAGCCAAATCTGTGTGGAGTGCTCTTATATAGTTCATGCCTTACTGACCAAAACTGAGAAATTATAACAAGAAAAACACCTTTTCATAAGATACACACAAACACAGGAACTACTCAGATAGTTGGACCCAGGACTATATACGAGGGCTTAGCCAACTAGCATTTGGGAAAAAAAAAAAAAAACAAACATGATTGATTGGTATCACTGAACAGTAACTAATTCAAATGGAGTTTACCAGAAACAGTCAGCTTTGTTATGCAGTCTCCGAGAGCATTTGCATTTGGAATTACTGGGAAAATCAGTGTTAGTTTAAGATGATTCTTTAGTTTTTAAAGCCTGTTGGGTATTCTGTCCTTGTTCTCTTAAGGATTTGCACCTCCTTTCAGCTTTTACCACCCTGAGGTTTAGTAATCAGACATGAAAGTCCTGACCAGCATAAGGCTCAGGGCAAACTCCAGGAAACCTCTTTGCACACGTTTCTGTTTCAACAGTGATGCCTCACATTACTTTTTCATCATCCATTGCTTAATACTTGAGGAAATTTTGTTTGCTCTGGAAGCACCATCGGTGCAGTGTCCAGAACCTCACTGAAGTCAAGATACAGGGGAATGCTGTTTCTTCTCCTTGACCCAAAGCCCCCTGCCCTGTGATTAATGAAAATTGGGTTGCTTGATGTGATTCTTTTCTTGATAAATCCATACTGGCTGCCAGCTATTACCCTGCTATCTCCTTGGAAGTGGCTGCAAACAGATTACTTGCTTATTTGTTCCAGTCTCTTTCTGGGGATAGAAATTATTCTGACTGATCTGCAATTCCTTGAATTTCATTAGGTCCTGCTGACTTGAAAATATGCAACTTCTTAGCTAAGTCTCATTTCTGTTCCTGTTCTTTTCTTATTCTGGCCTGCATTCTCATTCCTTCATGCTTATGCTAATTGTCAGCCCACTGATCACACTTAATGAAGACCAGAGAAAAATCATTAAACACTTAGGAATTCTTGGTGTCATCTGTTAACTTTCTTCCAAAACCAGCAGTGAACAAATTATTTCCTTCATCCTCCTCCTCAGTGCACTCATGATGTATCCTTAGTGCCCTTTATGTTCTTTGAGAATCTCTTTTTGTGCCTTGGCCTTCCAGTTTTGCTCCTACATGAATTTCTTTTCTCTTTGCCCTTTATAACTTGACCTAGTTTCCACCCTTCTGAGCAATCCTCCTGCAGTTTAAGCTCATTATGGAGCTCCTGATCTAACCAAGTTGGTCTCTTATTACACATTTCATCTCCTTTCTGGACTGTGTTCCTATCCTCTACTACATTTTGAACCTCAAAAGCACATTCAGGACACCAGGCAATACCTCCTGCCTCTTTTTTTTTTTCCTATTCTTCCTTAGCAAGTTTTTCCTTTATAAACCAGCATTCTTCTCAAAGATCCTGGCATGCCATTTTATTTTCAGGTTTGATTATGTACTGAAGCTCACATTAAATGAAATATAGTCCCCTTTATTCCCCATGTTTTAAGTACATATACACAAAAAGCGAAATATATTCATCAGATAGACAAATCTTTTTTATATCCCTCCTAAAACCCAAGCATCAACATCTCTGTTTTACAACGCACCCTTCAGTTTTTAGGCCCCTACAGGGTTTTTTTTTAACTGGGAACAAAAACTTCCCCTAAGCAAGCAAGACTTTAAGCACAATATTTCTGTCACCATCTTTCATTTCCTTTCCTGAGAGGTCACCACAAAGTTGCCTTTTCCCACAGCATGTTTCTGCTGTCACTTATACTGTCTCCACATGCCAGTGCCAGTACCAGCAGCCATCTAAACCCACCCATCTACAGGAATCACTTGTTTTTTCCTTCCTGAAGGACATTGTCCCATTACTGTGTCCCACATTCCATTATAATGCTGGTTTATCAACCAATTTAGCCCAGATCCTGGTTCAGTCCGTGTCCTCACTTGTCCATGAACAGCAAGGCAGTGCTACACTGCTCTCTCTCCCACTTAGGCTTCCTTGGTAACTTAATTGCCAGCCAAATTTGCTCACCCACGAGAATGACAAACCTGCTTAAAACAGGTCTGTCGACAAATTCTTCTCTTGGCTTCCCTGTACAACAGCTGAACACATCCTGGGTCCTGTCAGCTACCACAGAAGCTTTCACAGGTCCCCGTCACTGTGACAAGCAGCCAGCTGGCTACTTCAACAGTGCCAGCAACAGGTCAGGACCCTACTGTCCTTATTCCTGATCAAATTACTCTCACCTTGGGCTATCAAAGCCAGCTACCCACTGAATTTCACACATATACCACCCTTAGTCCCACTTATGGGGCATCAGAAACAGTGCCTCAACTTGGAGGCAGCTCCTGGAGGAACAGGAAAGAACTGTCTCCATCATGGGCTTACCTTCATGGGCTGGAGCTGCATCCTTGTGATCCTGGAAGGGTCTACCACTGGCTTGGGGCGCCTCAGCGTGTCCAGAATGTTCTGCCATTGGGGTGGCAGGCCCACAAATTTGCCCTCCTTTGGGTCAAATGAGGTGTGGACACGGTGCTCAAAGTTCTGCGGGGCCGAGATCTCCGGGCGTTTCTTCTTCTTCTTGCGGAACATGATGCCTGAAGGGGAGAAGGCAACACCATCAGTGCCTGTCTAGGGCTGAAGTGCCCAAGCAATAAAATCAGGTATCAATTCGATGAATTAATTAATTATGCTGTATTGAGAACATTTTCCAGTGAACAGCACTTTATCAGTTGATCACCCGCTTTTACAGATGAGGACACGGGCACAAAGAGAGCAATGATTTTGCCCAAGGCTACCTTGCAGGTTCATGGCTCAGATGGGATTTCTGGTGACTTCCTTGATTTCTATAAATTCATATTGCCTGGTAAAATGATTTATAAAGTAATTAAGAGACACATATTTATATTTTACCTGCTTGTACCTACATTAAATGGCTTTGGAGTGCAGGACAGCACTGATTCCAGCACAAGCCTGAACTTTAAGGTGGCTGTGAACAGGGCTCAGGTTGTTTTCTCACTGCTTCCTCCAAGTAAGTAATACCCACTCTGTTCCCGTTTAAAGACAGCAGAGCTGTTGCCAAAGGAAGAGCTGCCCGAGACTGACTCTGGATCTCAGTTTTTCTTGCTAAGATAGAGGGCTCAGGAGGGAGAGAGGAGGTGGTAGGTGGAAATCAAACTCTGTCAGCAGGTAGCTGAAGGAGCTAAAATTAAAAACTAAGATTCTTTTCCCTTGGAGGCTGAGAGAGACAGCTTGTGTGAACAGCCAGTGCAAGTGCAACAAGCCAGAAGCACCTAACACTGAAATATACCCAAACACAGGAGACTTCAAAATCTTAATTAAGAATTCATAACCAAAAAAAAGATACTTAGATAGAAAGCTAAGAGATTGGACCTTTCTGAAATCAGGAAGATATGAAAGAAAAGGAGAACCTAGGTTTTGCATGCAGTCAAGAGGTGGGAAATCTGGAGGACTGCAGTGGATTGACACAACCTCTTCACAGAAACCAGACAGGCAAGAGAGGGTGAGGTAAGGAGATTTTCTGTGGAGAGCCAGGTTTTGACAGTGGGGAGTGGTGAGAGTGAGAGACAGACAGGCATAAATCAAAACAGGAGTGGTCCCAACAGCACAGAAGGAAAAGCTTTCCTGTGACCAGGAGAGTCCAGCATTGGAGCAGCCTGTCCAGACAGGCTGGGCAGGCTCCATCCTCAGGGGTTTGCTCTCAAAGCCTAAACCCTGAGTAATCCAGCCTGACCCTCCAAGCTGACCCTGCCTTGAGCTGAGGGGGTTGGGCTGCACCTCTCAAGGTCCCTACTCCCCTGAAATGTTCTATATATATTCACTGCTTTGGGAAAAAGTTGCACAGGTTTTATAAAGCAATCAACATCCGCCAATAAATGGAAATAACAACATTTATACGCTCTTCCTCTTCCACAGACAATGTTACTGTTGGCATTTGCTTCTCAGTAACACTGCTTCCAGCCATGAATGCCATATCTTCCCTAACATCAGGCTGAGGATTTTTGTCACTTAATCTTCAACTTTGTAGCAGTCACTCTTCCCCCGTACAGGACCTCATCCGCCAACTATTTGCGCTGAATAAATATTTACAAGGGTCAGAGAGCCAGACCACATAGAGAGATAACCCGCTGTGGTGTAGACATGAATACACTTCTAGAGGACACCAGTGTCCAAAATCAGCACATCACAGTGAAATCTATGTCAAACATTTTCCAGGTTGTCCCACTCTAAACTTGTTTAGGGAGCAAAGTGCGGCCATCAGCTGAACAATGACTTTGCTCTTCGGTGGTAGACTGGGGTCTTGAATCCAATACACAGTGGCTTCCAGTTTGGCTACCATGATCCTGCAGTCACAGGGACTGAAGTGTTTGTATGGCAGAGAAGGACCTTTGCTCCATCCTTGGTGAAACACCAGCTTCACACGCACCTAGAGATACCTCACAGGTGAAAAAGAAAACAAAAGGCTAGGAAACACCCCCCCAGACAAACAAACCCACACAAAAACCAAAACAAAACAAAAACCCAATCAACCAACCACTTAGAAAAGAGGCTGGAAGCAACTGCTCTGCTAGAAGAGATTCTGCAGCCAGAATAATTTTTGCTTAGAACAAGCTCCAATAAAAACCCAAATATATCTTAATGGAGAGCTTATGAGAAGGGTGTCTGTGCTCCTGGTCTGTATTGCAGCTCCTCCAACACAGTGATTCATCTCTCAGACCCTTTAGGTGCTGGTTATTAACTAATAATCAATGCTAAAGTCAGAGGGCAATTCTTTACACGAAAAAAAAAAGGGCAGGCAATCCCTGAAAGGAAAGATACTCTAATAGCTCATGGTGTTAGCAGTGCTCAAACAGCTGGAGATGCTGAGGAGCTTGAGAGCCTCCAAGGAGAGCAGGGAGTATCTCTGTAGTATTAGAGCAAGTGGTTCAGTTCTGAATCCCTGACCACACGTGAGTTATGACAGCTCCTTGATCCACTTTGACCCAGCCACAGCAATCCCAGTGATCTTACTATTTCAACCAGTACTACTACTTCTGCTCTTAGTCTCACTCTCATTCATAATGAGAGGATACCCAGGGCATAGCAGATAGTCTCAACTTTTCTCTTTTAAGTGCTTCATGTGGCAAAGGGTCCTGTAAAACAGGTATTGCAAATGCCACAATCATTAGCACTTGTAGCATCAATGGTTTTCTCAACACATCGGGTATTTCCTCATAAGGAGAATGATTCTGGCTTAAGTGCTTCAAAATGCAAAATTTTAAAGCCCAGGTGATATTTTGACCCAACCAGAACAATGGCTCTACTTCACCATCTCAGTTTGCAGAAGCATAAACATAACACTACATTTGTATATTTACATAAAATCCCTATCCCTGACAATCAACACGTGGACTCCACTTGGATCCCATAGCCAAAAACATGCTTCCAAAAAACCAGAAAGGAGCATCTACTGAGCTCCTGGTCAGCTATAAGTGACTGGTTGGCATGGCCTGCATCTACCTTATTGGCTTAAAACAGACAGCTTAAAAACAACAAAATGTAATCAACTCCAAATACAACACACCCCTGGGCATCCAATAGCATTTGCTTTATATTGTCAGCATCAATCCCTGATTATAAAGAGATCAGACAGGTGGTTTAAAGGTAAACTGCATTAGGATCAAATGAAATACATACACTAAAAATAGTTATTTGAAATTCAATGAATTCTAATAATCTTGGTAGGTTTTGCATCTCATCGAGGAGGTCTGCATTTAATCAGTCTCCTTTCACTTTGTGGTTTTCATGCAAGAGCTATTTACTTGTATCTCCAATACCCAGCTAAAGAATGTTTATTGTTAAATAAAACACATAAAACCAGGCCTTTTCTAAGTCAGTGAGACATTCATAAGAACATTTTATGCATATAAGATTTTGTAAATCAAGCCAAACCTGTATTTAAACATAGACAGCATCCCTTTAATATAATAGCACAAATAACGTGACACTGATTTTATAATAATCTACTAGACTTTAGTCTTTCATTCAGTGCTGACAACTATACTGTAAGAAATGTCACAAACATAAATAATAAAAGTCACTACCACAAGACAAAAGCAGTCGGAGATTGAAATTCTCTCAGCGATCCATTCCTGCTGCCTGGGAAACCACGTTAGGTTTTTCAACTCCAGATATAGCTGTTCCTAGATGATACAGTTCCAAAAGCTGTCACATCTGCCAGTGAGCACGAGAAAAAAATCCCACAGCCCGCAGATCCAGAGCAGGGGGAGGGATCAACTGGGAAGGAGGGGCAAGAAGAGAGAGGGGTCAGCCTCAGATGAGAGGAAGGGGTGGGAAGATTAAGGATGGAAGGGGAATGAGAGTTAGTAAGGAGGAGAGGAATGGGTGGGAGACAGGCAGCCCGAGGAGGAGGGCACAGAAAAGAAGCAACATCACCCGGNAATGTTATCAGGAGTGGCTCGTTCCAACGCCCAGACAAAGGCAGCAGCATGCAGTGCCTTTTCACCCGACCTGCCTCCACCCTGCTCACGTCCAGCCACACGTTCCACTGGAACACCGCGCCGCACGGACCCGTGCTCATGCCCTCCCTCCCTCACTCACACATGCACTTGATGATAGCACGGCAGCACAGAGCTACTTCAGTCTCACTTGTGCAGTTTCCAGTTAAAAATAAGCTCTCCCTCCCCCTCCTTGCTGCAGCGCTGAACTCGCTCATCAGCTCATTGCGTCGCTATCGCTGATCTGGACGCAGCTCCCAACATTCCCGCTGCCCCGGACGAGAGATAACGCTTGGTCCCTGGGCTCAAGAAAGCCATTCCCATCATTTCCAAGTCCTCCCACAGCTGATCTGCCAAACTGCTCTGGCCAGCTCCAAGAGGAGAGGGAGAGAAGGAGAACTCTTCCTACAGGACCTGGGGAACTGCAATATGCAGAGTGAGTTTGCAGTAGGAAGATGAAGATCCCAGAGAACCCGTCAATTAAAAGGAAAAATATATTTCCATACTCTGCTGCTGAGGTCACTGTCATGTGCTGCATTTGAAATGGATTACAAGTGAACCAGGCCATTATCCTTGCATGTCATATGCATGTGTTCACACAAATGTATGTGTGAATATGCACACATGGAATTTCATTGCATCCCATACCTTCTAAAATACTCATGCTTGCCTTCCTGAGGTTTCCAACACTCTTATAATTTATAACAAGCCATAAATGATCACAGCAGTTTGCAAACAAAGGGAAATGACAGGTTAGGTCCCTGAAGAGCTGACAAACCCAAATGTGACTTCACGCAGCAAGAAATGGCAACAAGGGTCAGTGAAAGGGAAAAAGAAACGCCAAACGGTCCAAAATCTGAAATGGGATCTAAGAACACTGCCCTGAGACCTTCCACAATTGTCTACAACTCTAGTTTTAGAAATACTGGTTGAAGTTTTTTTTTCCTCCTAAAGGAAGAGTGGATATTTCCTTGCTATCCCTTTCCTCATTTCGAGTCCTTTCCTTCTATTCTTTTGTCCCTCACCAGCCCCCATGGCAAAGCAACAGCACAGCAAACTGATGTGATGCTCTAAATCCTGCCCAAACATACATGAGAGCACAGATTAATATTACATTAGACATAAGCTTAGGGAGAGACATATTTGTTATATCGGTGGGTTTATTTCTGAGGAATGAGAAGAACAGTACAACTGGCTTGGCATTTTTTGCCTGCCTCCACTGAGCAGGGTTTGAAGGCTTCAGTGCTGCCCCTCTCTCCCCTGCTCCATTTTCTTGCTTATAGACTAGGACTAAAACCTAAAATCCAGTGACCACCTATTTGCTCACATGTTTGGGACACTGCTGGGGTACATACTTTTAGATGTGTTTTAACTGTACTATACCAAATTAATTCTGGCACATATATAAAAGCACTTGCAAAGAAAAGACCTCCTGAACTTTCCAAAACCAGCACAGGCATGTCCCAAATGCTATTGGGCTTTATCCCTTGACAAATAACAAAACCTTCCATTATTTACAGTCCCCTAGAAATCTCAGCTGAAGTCACTATCCCATTGTGTCTCTGAAGTCAGGCCCCACCCTCTAGAGGTCTCACGTAAACACACGAAAGGTGAGGAAAGGGAATTATTATCCTCATTTGCAGATGAAACAGAAAAAAAATTACTAGTCCTGTTTCTTCCTACCTTTGTTTAGATTAGTAGATTTACAACATCTCCTAGGTATTTCTCCTGGCTGCTTTTTAACTTTCTATCAAGGCCAGATCCAGGCCCAACACACCCTGGCTTCCACAGGGAGAAAACGTGGGTGGCAGGGCCCCAGCAAAAGTCACGACACGCTCTGGCCACAGGTTTGATCTGAACACCAGCAGGGAGGTCCAGAAGCCTTGACAGAACCCAGCAGCACAGACAGAAATCACACCCAACCCTCAGCTGCATTCCAGTGCCTTTGTTACAAGACCTGAGCTCAGTGTGTGAGAGGGTACAGCCACCAAAGGCTGCTGCAGCACCAGGGAAGGCGGCTCACTCATCATGTCCTTGGCACGCAGAGCCAGCAGGACATGTGCTGCAGGTTGCCAGGCTGAGACCAAAGCCACAACAACTCTGACCCTTTTCCCCCACCTTTTATGTGATTCATGTGGCTTGTGTCCTGTTCTGGCTATACCAAACCACGCTGTGCCGCACTTCTGACACTCACTTCACACCTACATCCCTCCCTGATCCCTGTCCAAAGAGCAGCTGCAGTGTTGCAATGGATTTCCTGACATTATTTTGCCATGAAGGATGCAGCAGGGTTAAAACCAAGTTGCTTATTTTGCTGTTAATCCAAAGCATCACAGAGCTTCAAGAGAGGGCTTGACAGATTCAGGGCTTCACTCTCTGCTGTCTTGTGTGACAGCTCCATTCAAAATCAGCATAAAAGTACTATCAAGATTAGAATAAGAACCTTTAAGGTTCTGTCTCCAAAAATTCACATGAATAGCAACATAGTACATATTAGACAAGAGGTTACATTGGGACAAGCCAAGGGGCTACATCTGGCATGTGGGGTCACATGGCAGGGGAAGGAGCCAAGGCACTGGGCTGCAACACTGGGCACCACATCCTGCGGCTCCATGCGAGCCCTGGAACTTGGGCGCGCTCTTGCATGGCTCGCAGATCCAGCTGCCTCTGGCACGCGGGGTTACAAGAGGGAAGCTGCAGCCTGTGCTGCAAACGGGCACAGCACAGATTTTACTGTGTGCAGGAAGCCACACACTCAGGGAGCAGGGATGAATGGTCATGAGCAGACCTGTCCCAGCAGAGGCACTGGGGACCACAGTCCTGGATCACCATACTCACCCCAGCAGCACAGAGACACCCCAGCAGTTCCACAAATCATCAAGTATAGAGATGAAAGTGTTAAACTTCCTTCCAGCCAACACTAGACAATCTCAGTCCCTAGTTAAGCTCATGATGCTCTCCCAAAGAGAGATACAAATATATTTAATTGCTGTCAGCAGCCTGCAAAGCAGTTTACTTGTGTTATTCCTGCAGGATAACTGATGGGAAAACTGCAGCCCAGGCAGTGCCCCCCAAAACATGGAGAGACAGATTCACTTAAACCCCACAACCTGCCTGACTCTCAGTGCCTTCCCGCTCACTGCTGCCAACACTGAGATGCAAATTTAAATTACAACAGACAAGTCTTCTCCCAGAGAATATCAGTTATCCTGCTTTGTTTGCCATGACTGTGGGTCACACAGCCCTCTGTATGTTAAAATCAGAGGTGCACTCCTAATACGAGATAAATAGCTGCTATTGGCTATAGCTACGTTCCATTCATCAATTAACTACAAAATAATCTAATTACTGACACTACAAGTCAAATGCTTGAGCCCTAGGGAAAGTATAAATTCCTGAGATATTTTTGAGAGAAATAGTGTTCAATTTTTAGTCTGTGGGCACCCTCCATTCCCACTGTTCTCTTTTGCCAGACAAGTGGAAAGTCAGTCTCAGAACAACAGTATCCCTGCTAAGCCAGAATGGTAGTGCATTAGTCCTCGAACCACATGGTAATCCTGCAGCTTTAGAAACCATAATGAGGAATTCCTTAAAAACAAGACCTGTAGCAGCCAAGTGGTGATTTTGTGCTCCATTGCACTAAGTCTCTGCCATTGTAACTCAAAGTCAGTGAGACTGGTGCAGGAGCACTGTTGGTGCCATGGACAAGGAAGCTGCTCCTCAGTCCAGAACTCACCCTGATGAGGAGTCAGAGTTTGCTGTGCTCTCTGCAGCCCTCGGTGCTGAGCAGCACAACTCCTGCTGAGCCTTCAGCTACTGCTGCTCACTGGTGTCCTGTACAGGCACAGAGCTCATGTGCTGCTCTGAATGGGATGGAGCTTCAGCAGTGCACACCTGTGAGCACCCAAAACCCCCTCAAGTGCAATACAGAGCTCAGAGCCTGCTGTGTGCTTTTGCTTGCAGTTGGGCTGAGCTAGTCCAAGCTGCTTTAAGCAATTTTGTTTAAAGCAATTTACACATGTATTTAGCTATTTTCTCTGCTTGTGAATTTCCCTAAGCATATTACAGAAGTAGGTTAAAAAGAGCTCTTTTTTCCTGATTGGAGGCAGGACAGCCAAACTTTAAAGAATTCTCCTTAATTTCATTCCCCCTGGGAATGAAAACCATTTTGTGACCAAGCAAGGGTTGTTTCTTACTTTCAAGGCTTGGCAGCAAGATCCAGGATGGCCTTCCCAGGTACATCCATACTCACACCCATTTAGACACAAACAACCCCTGTGCACAGAGCAGGCTTTCCATCTGGGAGCACAGTCACTAATCCAGCAAGCTATTTGCTGATAGCTCTTTCCACTATTTGATCAGCTTTACTTCTAGATTCACAAATCATTGTTCACACAGCATGCAGGATGTACATACCAAGGCAGAGCTGAATGTTAAAAGCAATATAAAGCTCCACCACACCATCAGGAATGAGAGTTTTCCATGGGACAGGGCTGGAGAGAGCACGAGGGATCAGTTTCCCTTCCCCAGCATTTGTGTTAGGGGCTGACTCAGGTTGTGCCCAAACAGAGAACTCAGAGAAGCAGACCAAGAATGGGCAAAGGTCTCTTACTCTCCATACTTCCCCCAGTCTCACCTGAGAGCTCACACTCACCAGACACAAATTGCTCTTCTGTTTTTTCAGTGCTCTGTTCCCAAATACATTAAAGCATTAATGTCCTGGCAAAGAAGAAAGCAAATATTAACAGACAGGACTGTTTTCTGTCACTGCAAATACCTGCCTGTATGCACTGATTACCTGACAAAAATAATTAACTACAAATGCCCAATAAAACTGTATATTGTAACTTAAATAGGATGAGATCAGGCAACTTTCAGCCAGCCAAAACACACACACCTAGCCCCACAAGAGTACTCCAGCATAGCTTCAGGAGGTGTTCTGAAAACGGATCCTGGCCAGCACAGCCACCAGAAGGTTGGGAATACACACAGGAAGGATTTAACTAGACCTCTCTGTAAGGTATGGTGAGGGTCCTTGCAGATACAAGATACTTAAGAGCAGATAATGCTCCGTGTCTCCAGTAAAGGCGATGAGCATGCATGTTCCTGACATGCTGTCTGCTCTCCCAAGCATCATCCAGAGTAATTTTTAACCCCTTCTTCACCCCAAGGTTTTAAAGATCATCACCACCCTGCAAGATTCAACAAGGCATTTTCCCCTCCACATTCCCCACCCTCTTGAGTGTCAGCTGGCTGAACTGTCAGACCTCAGCCCCACACATTATCCCACCTCATAGACCCTGGAGAGTAAAAACCACAGGCTCTTACTGGCAGTCCTGCTGCAACAACACCGGTGGTGGACAGTTCCAAGGAAGAGGAGAAAGAAGGGTCTGGAGGTAAACTCTCCCACTGTCATGCAGCAAAGCCGATTGGAGGACGGTGTTGCTGGGCTATAGGAGTAAAGATGAAGAAAACTCCTTCCCAAAGAAATCCAGCTCCCAGTTTTTCTTCCCTTCCAGAAGCATCCCTTGAGAGAAAAAATTGTATGACCCCCTGAACTATTCCACTCTCACTTCACCCCAGGCTGGCACTGCCAACTCACGTGTGATCGTTACACTAATCCTTGGCAGTGGCACGGCTCAGCTCCGAAGGGAAGGGGTTAAGCCGAGGCAGCACAGCCACTGGGAAGCGGAGACTTAGTTTAAACTGACAAACCCAGTCCTCCGTAAACACAGGGAACAAATCCCACGAAACAGCGGCCATTAGGACGGTTGTTCTGGCTTTACAGCAAGCAAACAAATCAATGTTGATCCCAAAATCTGCGGAGGGTGCTTACCCCTGACTCCTCATTGCTCCGTGACCAGAGGTGAAGGGAGAATATTCTGCCACTGGAATCCGCTGACACGTCGATAAACTTGAGAGAGAAAGACGGTAGGAGAAAGCGGGAGAAGAAAAAGGGGTGGAGGCAAGTCTGACATGTTTGTACAGTGTCTGGTTCACCTAAGCTGCCGAGTTTGATTTCAGGGTGTGGTAGCAGATGGGACACAGTAGCGCTCAGTGTGGAGAAGCCTCAGATTCCTGTTCCACGGAACACAGATGACAACAGCAGAGCCTCTTGGGACCATCTCGCCTTCTTCTCACCGTCTCCTCTCTTGGTCCCTAGAGAGAAAGAGAGAGAGAAAGAGCTCAGAGTTACGCCTGGGCACTCCGATGTGCCAGGTCTCAGGCAAGAACCCTGGGGAGATCATCTCCCGTTCCCCTCCGCCCTTTTTCACACCCCACTTCACTGCGACTTATTAAAGCTCCACTCGTCAGCTCTTCTCTCTCGGCTCGACAGCCTCGGGGCCGGGAGCTGTTGAAGCTTCTAACAAACCAGACATCTCCGCCCGTGTAGCCTGGCTGCAGATTTCAGGACCTGCCACCAATCCCTTGTCATTCCAGGAAGGAAAGCTTTGATTGCTTGCTTTATGGCTCGCCGTAGAAGAATTCACCCCATTTATTTGCATTGCAGATGAGCAGCACATGACCTGGTGCTTTTACTTTTCCCCTGTCCTCACCATGAGTCAGTGCTGCCAGATCTGGAGTCTGGGATCACCCTCTAATCCAGTTGTGCTGCCTGTGCCTCAGGGTTTACTGACTCCTGGAAACAGACTTTCCACAAGCAGCAGGACAGCAGCCCTGGCAGTGCCGGCTGGGCTTGGTGACTGGGCCACCATCAGAGGGACACTTTGGGGATTACAGCCTGGAGCAGTCAGAGTTCATGGCAGCAAACCCATCAGCTACCCTTGCTCCATTGCAAACAAAGAGGATTCTTGGCCTCTCCAAACCACTGACAATGCTCGCTTAACCCTCAGATATTTTTAGGTCCAAAGAACAGAGACATAAACCATAAAAACCCAGCCCCGTGACTTTTTAGAACTTTTTTTTTTTACAACATTGGTTTTGTTGAATCATCCTTAAATAAATGAGTGACATGCTACAAATAATCATTAGGTGGTCATTATTATTGCTGGGAGTGGCCTGTCCTGCAGAGACAGGCCAGCCCAGTGATCTTTTAGCCATGTTCCCCCCATTCCCATTTTCCTCCCTACCGGTTCATTCCAAAGGGCTGCACTATCTTTGTACAACCACCAGAGTCTCAGCTGTAACTGGAATTCATGAGCTCTACAGTACTGCCATGGAGAAGGAATAGAACCAAGGTTCATAGAGAGAATCTTTTGGACCTGATTGTCTGAGGTTCCTAATCCTCATTTCCCAACTTGCTAGCTAGGTTGTGGAAAGCTTCTTCCTGAACACGCAATCACCGCTTGTACATTACACTGCAGGTCCCTGCCTGCCACAGTGACCCAGGTTTCCTGCCTGTTCCCTCCCCAGGGTATAGGAACTAGAGCTAGCCAGGTTCCTTTCTGTCTGGGGCTTAGCTTCTCTCTCCTACGGGGCAGGCACCACACACAGATATAATCAAAAGAAGGAAAGTTCCTTTTAATAGTAAAAAATCATGGTAACTAAAGGGGGACAGCTTTCTTTCCCAAAGCACTCGAACTCACAGGGCAGATTAGTGTGGTGGAGGATCAGAGATGAGGAAGCAGAGGGTGAACCTGGTAGGTGTGTATGGCAAACTGTCCCTGTCATCTGTGCACCCGGGCTTTGCTGCTGTGCCAGGCATCGAGGAGTCATTGCACAACCATGCTAGGGAGCATCACACACAAATGGCTTCTACAGTCTGCAGGGAGTCATCCAGCCTCGGAGCTGGCTCCACATTTGCATGAGTATTGTATTTCCTGGGTTACATTCTAGCACAGTCTTCAAGAAGAAGACTTGAGTTTGTTACATATGGCAGAACCTGATTTTACTTGTCAAGGCACAAGCTTAGATGAAACCAAGGCAGTTCTGAGTCAGTGTGAACCTCTGCTGCCTACAATCTTAATGAAAAATTAGGACACTTTCCAGTCTTTATGTTCACAAGTTTGGTCCCAGCAGTCCTGCAGACTTTGAAGAAAAATTTCCCAGTAAAAGCGACACGTCTCTAATTTTCCCCTTCAGCAAGTAACCCTTCATTACACGTTTTACTGCTCCTTTCTTACCTAGGGAATTGCACAAGACAATATAAATAATTATACTGGCACATTTATATAAACATGTGATACACGCCCCACTCCTCCTACAGCTGCTCTCTCAGGTCCTGTCGGTCCCAGGGACAGCCATTCCTGGCAGCAACAAGTGCTGCAGGGTACGTTGACTAAACGTCTGCATTGCAGCCTGCCTGATTTATCTTCACAGCAAAGGCCATTCCATATTCCATGTCCCCTCCCCAGACACAAAGCAAAGCAAATTTCAGATCCAAAGTGCTGATCTCACTCAGGAGAGGAATCGTTCCTCTCCCTCGTTCCTCACCCTGCCCAGCCACATCACTGTACTAGGACAGCTCCAGGATCTCACATCCTGCACTGCTGCTGCAATAGGTTCCATTTAATCCCATGTAATTGTCACTGGAGGAGGATTTTGTGATGAAAACCCCACTATTCAATGTTTTCCTATTCCAATAGGCAACACTGGGGATTTTAAACTTAAAAAATAAAAGGTCAGAGACACCCAGGCCAACAATACCATATACAATGTCTGCCTTCTACCTCAGCCAGGAGAAACATACCTGCCCACCTGTCTCAAGCTAGTGGGAACTGGGCAAACTGCTAAGGAAAATGGATCTGTATTCAACAGAGCTTCCAGGAAAAGCATAACACACCAAGGGACAGGAAATCTGATCCATTCAGGAAATCCCAGTAAGAACTACAGCAATTCTGCCTGTGAAGCCAGACTGTGGCTCAGAACCAGACTTTCCTTCAAGTCATCTCTGTGCCCAGGGATCAGATAGGAAGCAGATATTGCTCTTCCACACAGAATCCCTTCCTTCTCTATCATGGCTCTGTAAATGTAGAGAAGCTGGCCAGGGAAGTGAAAGAATACACTTAAGGACTGGGACAAAGGGGTCACTAGGAGAAAGGGTGTGTTGCAAATTTGCACATCAGCACCAACCGGTGGGAGGAAGCAGAGATAGGGATCAAGTATGGGAGTCTCATAATCAACACATGATGTGAAGCCAGGACTGGAGATAAGGAGGGAGCAATCCAGAGGCAGTTTCACTTTAAATAAGTGTTTGCAGTTTAGCCACCTTTCCTCATAGGTGTCCCATTCTGAGGTGGGCAGAGCATTCCAGGAGAACATTACCTGGATAGCCAGCTCCAGTGTTTGGGTTATCCCTCCTGCTCACTATGCATTGCTGCCATTATCCAGGTAGTGTCCTGAGAGCCAGCAGGACAAAGCCCTGTTGCACTCTAGCTGCAGGAGCTCACCCAGTGTTTTTATAAAAGGTTTACAGTCTAAACCAAGGGAGTTTCTTACTGATTCAAAACGAAACACAAATGCTTGAGAGCTGAAGAACTGGAAGTTCATCAAGCAAATCAATTGTCTCTGCCAGAGCTGTGGGTGCTGTCAAATATCTGGATATATCCCCACACTCCGATTTGTCAGGGCAGTGGAGCTCAGAGTCCCTCTTTGCCCTATGCCAAATAATGCAGACTGGGGCACGTGGAAGAATGGAATTTGTTCTGCTTCAGGCTCACACTGGGTTACAGCCAGGTTCTCCTGGGCCAAACAACTCCTGTGGTGGAGCAAAGCATGGCCAGCATGGCCAAGGAAACAGCACATGGACCTGCAAATTCTACCAAACTGAGAATGCCAAAGGCAAAAAGCACATAATAATTAAGGTTGGAAAGGACCTCTAAGATCATCAAGTCCAACCTTTGATCCATCACCACCTTTGTCAGGCAGACCAGAGCACTGAGTGCCACATCCAGTCCTTCCTTGAACACCTCCCAGGATGGTGACCACCACTGCCCTGGTGCAGTGACCCAGTGCCTGACAACTGCTCCAGCAAAGAAATCAGGTTAACCTTAGAAAGAGTAAGAAAACATCAGACTTTTTCAAAATTTCAACTCCCACTCTGATGAGAAATTGAAGCTAAAGCGCAAGATCACCTGAACACAGCACATGCTATTTTGCTACTGGTTAAATTCCTGTGGCTTGGTAGACGTTCCCTGCAGATAATATCAATACAGCTTGGAACACAGCCACCTCACACTTCTTCCAGATCTTTTACCTGCAAAAATTCACAGACTTATTTGGTTATAAAAGAAGTAACGTCATGGTCCTCCACACTAGCCTGTGCCACCCTCTACAAAAGGTGCATCTTCTGCTTCCCACAAAAGTCACGATGATCAGTCCTGCAATGGCGACATCACAGCAGAAAGCCAACATTGCCTACAGATTCCCAGGTCACCTTGGGAAAGGCATTCTGCACGCTGGTAAAATGACTGTGACAATGCTCGACTCCCCCACAACAGAGGCGGCTTAATCTGTTGTTTTTCCAAGCATGCTGCGATCCTTAAGGATGCTATAGAAATGCAGATTGAAATCCCTCGCTGGCACCAGAGGAATACAGACCGCAGCCTCTGTTCTGAATAACTAGGTCAGTCAGCTATCGCTGAAGTATTAGCCAGAATCCAGCGAATTCCTAGTGGCTAAAATAACGGCTGCAAAAGTCTAACACCATTTGCTGTCGTTAGTCACTCTACCTCTGGGTACATTCAAACCCAACTCTCAAGAGCTTAGAATAATTTGAGGGTTGGAGCCTATGCTTGTCAAAATCCAGGCACGTGCCTCTGTGCAGCACAGGTTTCCCATCCCACTTGCAGCCTTGTGGAGGCAGGGAACAACTGTCCTCGCAGCCAACTCAGCCTTCCCCCGAAAGCGTTCAGCCCAGGAAAATCAGGGAGATGCACTGCTAATCCCGTGCCAGGCAACGGGCGTCACCTCCCAGCAGCAGCTTCCCTACAGCAAGTACGGGAGGGGGCTTTGACCTATGGTGGTGAGGGGGTGACATTTTTGGAGGGGGGAGGCTGATAGAGGCAGAGTAGCTATTCCTCTCTATGGAAGAAAAGAGGAGAAGGGCTGACAATTGCAATGGGAACAAATATCCAAATTTATTTCAACCCCTTCTAGCTGCATGAGGATCAAGCATTTAGTTTCCTCTCCCTGGCAGTAGAAGGCAGCTGAAGGGTTAAACTTTGGTGTTTGTTTGGGATTTTTTTTTCTTTTTGCTTTTTTGTTGTTGTTTGGTTGTTTGGTTTTGGCTTTTTTTTTACTATTATTTAATTTATTTTCAAGCTGTGGTTGTTTCAGGAGCCTGGCTGACAGTTCAGCCACACCAAGTCATGCCACAACACAGCAGCCACAACCTGCAATGCAGGAACTGGACCTTCTTGTTCTGCCACTGACAGCAGCATGTCACAATACTGCACCCTTGGCTTCCCTTATCTCCACAAGCAATGAATGCTCTGGAGTCCACAGGAGGGGTTGCAAAGGATTAAATTACTATAATCCCCACTCAGAGATTTACTGATATAGCACAGAAAAATGGTAGCTGAGACATCCTTGTCTTGCATTCCTCTGCTATGACAGAGGAACAAGGTAATTCCTACCTCCCCCGAAGTGAGTTTTGGTCTTTCCTGATAGTAGTTATAGAAATCTTACCTTTTTTATCCTTAGGCTAGAATTTTTAATGGCCTGAATACTGCCCAAGACAGAAGGAGGTGCTGGTTTTTCTGAGGTAGCAGTTTCAGCACAACACACACTAGTGGGCAAACAGGGAAGTTCCAACTACCATTTGTCTCCATTAAAAATAAGTTTCCAAGCTACCCAAAACACGTGTGCAAATATTAGGGCTGTCAGATTCCACAATAAGGAACTGAAGCATGCACACAGGCAATGCACATTAGGGAGGACTGGAATATACCAGCTGTCTCCAGTACTGCAGGAACATTTTTCTACCACAGCCCTACCCTACCATAAAGGGAGGCCAAGCTGAGCAGTCACTGCCTAGCTGAGCACATGGACCTGCTGGCACTCGGCAGAGCAAATGCCCGTCCTTTGGAAGGAGTCTCCATCCTGCTGGCTGCTGAGAGGGGGAAACCATGGTGGAACAACTCAACCAGAATCCTCTTCAATGTGACACCAGAAACTAGTCCACTGATATACACGTGTGTGTATATATCTACAGATTAAAGAAAATCTCCATCATCCTTAAAGAAGAAAAGAGCAACATAAGACATAACCATTTAAGGTGAAAATAAGATGTAATGTTTCCTAATCTGCACATTTAGAGATTCTGAGGCTAGCATTGCAAAAATAACTGAAAAACTTCAATTAATCTTCTACTTGATCACCATTCCTCAAACTACTAATTCAGAAAACCTCCTTTTCTTGTTCATGTGCTTTCTGAGTTGACAAATTCTGTGAATAAATGAATTGTAAAAAATACATTCCAATACAAAATACAGTTCATTTTAAAAGATAAAAGATAGTTCATTAACTAGTTCATTTCCACATGTGACCTTTGGGTGGGGGGGAAAAAGGCTTGTTAGCACTTAAAATACCCATTTTCTTATTTAGTTCTTCAGATTTTAAGGAAAACTGAAAGCCTGGGTAACAGTTGTGCCCAAAAGTGCCCTACAGAACTACTTGAGTATTTATGTGGAAAATTCCTTCATTTTCTTCTTTCCACAGGTAGCAGTCCCAGTCTAAGCACAGCCATAGATCACTGAAGGTGATCCCAGACCACAGGTTATGAGTAGCCAGAAAATTCAGGTGAGACCAAGTTCTAAGAGACTCTTTTAAAAACATGTACTTAAATGAATAAAAGGTAATATTCCCTAAATAACTCACTGGCTCAGCTTAATGTCACCAGGCTGCTGTTTCAAGATGCTTTGGGACAACATATTTAGAACTTAAAAGAGAACACAAAAGCCCAAAGAGCTTTGCAAATTTCTGGTTTGGGAGCAAGCAGAATTAGCATTTTTTGTGTTTAACACCAAAGAGTATTGTATGAAAAAGAGGCAGAAATCAGGAGGTTTTCTTAGCAACAGTCACAGACAGGAGCATTTTGTTTATTGCTATCCTCTCATGGTTGATGAGGTGCCACAAGATTCTAAGTTATTTGTGCCCTTAGTTAATACATTCAGGTTTCTAATGAAATAAACACAGGCGTTTTTCCTTTTGGGGCCCAGTTATTCCATCCCAGTGCCAGGTTTGCAGTCTGTCTTTCCCCCTTTCCCTGCACACTCAGGAGCTCTGATGGCTGTGAATTCTGAATGTCCCCAGAGTGGACAGCTTGCTGCAGCACGACCAGCCCAGAGAGACTTGTTCCCAAAGTCAGCTGTAACATCTGTTTTTGGGACGCAATCCAAAATCCCTTGAAACCAGAGCTTTTTCACTGACTCCCACAAGTGCTAGAAAGATCCTCATTCTAAGCTGGATGTTACAGGAAAGAAGTTAATTTCTAGCATTATTGTATGCAATGATGTACTTTCTTGGCCAAGGCCCAAAGTACTCATTATGAAGTGTAACACCCTGCTTAATTCTTCCAGAAGCCAATCATAAGGCTACTATGAATTTTAATGAGCACTGAATCAAGACCCAGATGGTTTTTTTAAGCCAAATTATCCTGTTCTTGGTTATTTTAGGATCTGTGTAGTGCCTTCTGGCCACTACATGTTAACTCCTGTGTTCCTGGCCCAGATTAAGGACAGACTTGCATGCTTCTTTTCCTCCTCTAGGCACAGCTCTCCAGCTGTGCTGTGAGGACCCTCAGCTCTTTCTGTGCCTTGAAAAGTCACAGATCTAGAAAACTCAAGGGTTGATGCAGGTGAGGTAAAAAGGTTCACATAACACTTGGCAGGGAAGAAAGTCAAAAAACTAGAAACTTTAAAAAAAACTAGAAGGCCATCAATGAGGTAACACTGACCCTGCAGACAGTCCTATTTAACCAGTTCTCAGGGACAAACAACAGAGCTCAGAGCCATCAAATCAACATTATCAGTTCATGGAGTCAGTAGCTCTGCTGAAGCTGCTAAGTACATTTGCTTTCCAGTTTGCAATGCCATGTTTCAATTTAACAACTACACCACCTGCCCCTGGCTAGGGGATGCTGCTGCAGTGCGTAAGCTGGGTCAAGACCAAAAATGACACTGTTCAAAGCCACAGTCTGACTACATTGATTCTTCAGAGCAGGTTACAAATTAGCTTCCACACCTACCACCATCACCTTACTCTTTCCTCTGACTAAACTTGGGGGTTCTAGGGGGGAGGGTTAGTTGGTTGTTTTCACAGATGGGATAAGAGGAGGAGGAAAGGAAGAAGAACACAAAAGGAAAAAATATTCTACTGCCTGCTTTCCTGGTCCACAAGTCTCCAGGATCTTCTCTCACTGCAACAGCAGTTCTCATTCCAATGTCCCAATGCCTCTGTTCTTCATTAAATCCCCTTTATATACTCATAGAATCACAGAATAGTTTAGGTTGAAAGAGACCTTAAAGATCATTGAGTTGCAACCCCCTTCCAGGGGCAGGGAACCATCCAATAGACCAGGCTCCTCCAAACCCCATCCAGCCTCACTTGTTTGGGTTTTCCATTTTGTATTCTGGGATTATTTCCACCTCCCTAACTTTGTCTGGTAAACAGATGGATGTCACAGAAATGAAAAGTATGAAATGGAAGGAGTAACCAAAACTGAAATGCAGCATTATGCAAGGCAGCTATGGAGAAGAAACAATGTTATGTCACTGGCTGTTACCCAATCAAGAGTGATTAATGAGTTCACGCTATTTAACCACCTCTCCAGAATGGGCATCACAGCTTGAAGAATGCAGACAGAACCCCAAGATGATTGAAAATGAGGAGTGGGAGGGAAATAAGGAAAAAAAGGCTGGTTTAATGTCCTTTCCTGCCTTCAGATGGATGACACATGGCACAGTTGTCCTAAGTTGGGTCTAAAATATTTATTTTTATTTCACTGAAAACATCCTGACTGAGCAGCAGGAGTGCAAGTGACACCGAGAACTTGCCATCATTTGCTAAAGCAGAGGAGGAGCTGAGTCTCTGTGCTGGGATTGCTAAGTGCAGCAAGAACATCCAGCTCAGGAACTCAGAGAGCTCTGCCTTTGAAGTGGCCCGAGGAGCGTGTGCTTTAACCAGCGCCCGTCCCTTTTCACTTGAACCACATCTGAACTTCTTAGCAGTGAAAAGTCATTCTGCCCTGTTCCTATTCCTCTGAGCAATTGCACACAGGCCCCTCTTATTACTACATTAGTGTAATTTTGTCTCCGACATTCCCCCGAGAAGAATTACTCATGTCCTGCTATTATTTATTTTACTGCTAAGAGCCTGTGTTTTAGGAGTAGTTTTAATTAAATACCAATCCTCCTCCTCAATTAGGATCACCTTTATCTAGGTTGCTGTGCTTCGCATTCCCTAGCAGCAACGCTTGTTTCATTTATTTATCCCTCCTTTCATGGTTCTCTCTGGAACTCAGTAAAGTTCCCCTCTACCACCAAATCCTATCAACCAAAATACAAGGTTTTACCAGATGTAAAGAACCATTCCATTGAAGATAACCTGACATTTCAAACTGGTTATGCATAATTTCAGTTTAAAATGATGTCAAGTGGCACTGCCAAAAGCAGCAGCTTCCAGAGCCCCCCAAAGCCACAGGCTGCAGTGCTGGCCTGCCACCAGTCAACAGCATGTGGCTACTACTGTCCCTTTCAGTTTCCCTGCTCCTCTGGGGCCTTGCTTGCACTTCCCTTGCTCCCCGCTGCCCTCTCTTGTTGTGGTTTTCTTTTGGAGTCTGAAGTGCATGCAGCATGGTCCTCCCCTGGGTAAACACCACTTCAGAGTCTTTGCTGTCCCTGGATAACGAATTGGGTCACAATGTATTCCAGACTCGGGTACACAGGATTCTTGGAAGCTGCCCTAGATTAATGACTTAGGAGTTACTCATTCATGCTCCCCAAGTGATAGAGGCAGAACTGATGACTCCTTACTGGGAATTTGGCAGGAATATCCTCAACTATTTCTACCGAGTGGAATCAAGCTGCAGCAACTACATCCAAGTGCATGAGCTGATCCAGCGCCTGGCAGCGCCAGCTGCAGAGACAGCACAGGATTACACAACCACTGCTGGCACCAAGGCTCTCCTGGCCACCAGCCCCTGCCTCAACACTGGGCACAGGTGCCCTCCCCCAGCCACTCTACAGCCTGTCCAGAGCACAATTTCCCTCCAGGCACTGCTCAGTTCCCACCTTCCCTTGGGAAGAGACAACCAAGTATTTTGATTTCACTCTTCACAGACTTGACAAGGCTTTTTTCCAAAAAGTTTACTGGCTACAGTTACTCTGCTAACCAGAAGTTGGTTTTGTTTTATGAGCACATATTATTCCTTTTCCAAGAGCAAAATGGAACTGCATTCAAGTATTAGCACCATTAGAGCCAAAGAGAAAGTTGTGGATGCTCTGCCCTGCACTTCCAGGCTCAGCAAGAGCCTTCCCTCCACGGCTCCAGCAGCTCTGCCAAATCCATGCTCTGCTGTACTCCATCAAGGACTGTAAATTATACCCCCAACCTAATGACACATTGCTCAGGCTGGAGGCTTCCCAGCTAGGAATAGCTTCAGTATAAGGAAGGGATGCTGATGATCAAACATTTTTTAGGTGTTACCAGTTTTTTTCAGAGCCAGCTCTGTATATTCAAGGTATTTTTTCCTACTTTTAACAGGCTTCTCCTGCAGCTATGACAAGCTCTCTACTACTTTCTGGCCTCTCAACCAATAGTTTGCAACAGCAATGAGCTGGTTGTTCAGGTGTCATTCAAATGAAAAAAAAAAATAGTCTTATCTCCTTGCTCTTGGTTTCAACAGCTTTTCTTCAAACCATGCCAACTAAAGACCTTTAAGTCCAAGTTCCCAAGGCAGGAACCATATACAGAACAACAAATAATCTAGCAATGTTGAAAACCACAAAATCAATAAACCATAAGCTGATGTCTATTTACTAAATTTTCCTTTCATTCACCTACTCCTCTTTCTATACCCATAATTCTGCTACTTAAATATATGTTTTAGAGGCACAGTCCTCGGCATTTAGTCACCATTAGAACACAGGTAGTGTTAAAAACACCACAAGCACAAGGCAATGTTAAAAATATTCTCCCTCATTTTTATGGCTTCTTACCTCCGAATATTAGCTCTTATTGGCTGATTTTTCAGCCTAAAAAGGGAGCACTGGAGACATAATACATTTATCTGAGTTCCACAGACTAGGAAGGTAATAAAAAGGCAGAAGTCATTTCAGTTTCAGTGTTCAGAATGCTGAACCCTGTTGCCCCATCTACCTCCTATAAAAGCAGGCTTACCTTGGAAAAAGATCCTGGAGAAATACTTTTGGAGTGAATTCAGTCCCCTCTTCCTTCTGACTGCAGGCTGCTGCTTGTCTTAGGCATGGGAAACATCCCTTGCTTCAGGCAAAAATTCTCAGCAATTCAGTCTTAAAGCTTCTGCAGAAAACTCCTCATGCACATGCAAACCCCCGGCCCCAGCTGCTTCCTCAGCCAGGTGCTGGGCAGCGATCCCAATGCTCCCACCCCTATTCCCGGCAGGCAGCACAGGTGACAGCACAACTCCGGGAAGGTAAAACAGCCTCACAACCAATTCCATTAAAACCTCGCAGTTCCAGCTGAGGAGATCTCATTGCAGGCACATAGCCCTGTCAGGATGCTGGGATGCAGTGAGTCAATGTTTTCTGGGACCTTTTTTTATCGTGGGCTGATGCTGTGAGCTCAGCAAAGAGGATGGCACAGTGCCTTGAGTGGCATTTTGCACAAAAGGCAAGAGCAAGATACTAATCAAGATTCTGGTGTGTAGAGACTCCATGCATTTTCCCCTCAACAGAGCCTAGAAATCACAGGCTTAGCATCACACTAGGGTGGGGAGAAAGCTACAGACATAACAGTCTTAGACTTCAAGAATGTCTGATTAAAGGCTCTTATGCCCTGTAAACTGCAGGCCACAAGTGGCAAATCCAGTGTTATTCCATCACAGCCTTCCTTCTCTATGTGGGGAGCATTGGCACGTCCTTTTGTGGATGTCAGGACTCTGGACATTGTGCTGGTCCTGCATAACTTGCCTGGGTCCCATGTCATGCAGTTTCAAAAAAAAAATGCAAAAGCTAATACAAAGTAGACAATCTGCAGGCTAGGTTTCAGCAACAGTTCTCCTGGCACTCTGAGAAGGAAGGTAAACTAAGGCTTCAGACTTCAGACTTCATGGGGATGTAAATGAGGACAGATTTATTAAGCTGATTGAAAACCAGCTCATATTGGCTGAAACTCTGCAGCTGTAACCATTATATTCCTGATCCTTGAGTCCCAAATGCAACCCTGCAGAATCCAATGCTGTAATCAAGACAGCAAGAGCCATGGTTTCTCCCCACTGCAGTCAGTTTAGAAATCAACACCAGCAGGGCTGCCAGGGAGGCAATTAGGTATTTTCCATAGGTATCCTGATAAAAAAAGCCAGTTATTTACAGCTTCCTGGCACATCAGTTACTTTAGCATTTCCTACACAACATTCAAAAAAGAGAAACACTTTTTATTTTTTCCTTCAAGATAAAGGTGTTGGATCCAAGAGCCAATTCATTTTTCTTGCTCTTGGAGTTGGCTTCTATTTCCTCACCTGGATAACCACAAGCACATTTTTGTGAACATTAGGTAACAAGAAAGCCTGCTGCTAATTCTTCCTCATCAGAGCCTGGGGAAAAATCTGAGCTGTTGGGTGAAAGCTAAAAAAACAAACAGAATAAATGGGAGGGGGAAGAGGAGTGAGAAATAATTCAGGAGTGAGTCAGCCATGCTCCTCCTGCTTAGTCACCTGTAGTTCTGCTCTCCAGACACACTGGAGATCGAGAATAAGATGCCTGCCTGCCTTCCACCTACCTCCTCCTGATAAGGCCTTGGAAAAAGAGATGGGGCAGAGTTTGGGGAACCAGCCACTAGAGATGCTTGCTTTCCAGAGTAACAGAGCTGCCAGCAGCCCCTTTGTTTGTTTCCCACCTCCTTTTGTTGTTACTCCTGCACTATTTTGCAGTTAAATCATCTTGATTCAACCTGATCATCTGCTGGACTGAGTTCCTCTGATAGTGCCCTGCAGTTTTGACATGGTAGGGGGTTGCCATGGAGAAGAGGGTGATGTCACTGACACAAAAAGCACCGAAGTTACAAATACAACAGGAACTGAGCTATTTATAAGAGCTGCTGCTCTTCCCCCACTCTTAGCTGGGGTGGGTGGAAGCAAAGGCAGCAGCTCCATTCTTGATGTTTCTGTCAACAAGTCTCAGAAATGAATTCTCTTGTCAGAAAATATCCCAAGCCTGTGAAATTACTGAATGCTGTCAGCTTTTGGACTTCATTCATTAGAGCTAGATTTATCTTTCCAGCTCCTCACTGGGTTTGAGGTTAAATACCACTCATGTTTGTAGAGTAACTTGTACCCCGAAAATCTCCACTGCATTACTGAGATACAACCACTTCTGGAAGGAAAAACATGTCACAAAAAGAGAGGGGACAGAGACCCTGGTTTATGTAAAGCCTTCATACTGCTTATAACCACTCAGTAATAACTCATGGAATCACAGAGCACCCTGAGCTAGAAGGGACCCCCAAGGATCCTATGACTGTTGGTTTGGCCTTGGCTATGTGGGCTGCCATTGCCCATCAACACAACTCTCACAGAATTCATGTTTAGTGCATGTAAAACTTGCAAAACACAGAGGAGAGAAAGGGAAGATTAAGAACTTAGAGAGGAACAAAACAGTTCCATTCACATACAGGTAAAGTACTAACCCAGGGTGGCTGTTTAAGAATAGATGCAGATGGGGCAGAACAGTCCAGTGCCTTTACTGCATATCAAGGAAACACACCAGTAAGTCATATCCACCACTGAAGTCTGCAATATTCCAACTTTTCTTTTCCTACAAAATGATTCCTGAGCGAATGATATATATTGCACTACAAAGTACATGACTAGTTTAGCTTCAAAGAGCTACACAATTCGAGATACTGGAAATTCAAGAGAATCCAAAGTACTGGGAAAAAAACATCAGCTCAGGCCTAGAAACTGAACACTACCATTTGTCTTTTGTCAGCATTGTGTCACCCAGCTGCTGCCCCTGGTTGGTAAATCACACTTTCATAGCAGCTGGAACCATGAGATCAATAATGAAATAGCTTTGGATTGTAGGCATTACAAAAGAAAAGTAGGGAACAAACATTTCTACAACCAACTAAAGGAACAGCAATCTTCCTCAGTCTTGACTGAATGACCTTGATATTCACATAGTTTAATAATTTAAACCATTATGGAAATGAAACCTTCATATTTCTCAGCTTCCAAACAGCATCCAGCTTCAGCTGGATTAACCAAGCAGAGGGGCAGCAAGTGTGAAAACAGTGAGAACCAAAAGAATGAAGCTGTTAAAGGAGTTGGTGTTCCTTATCAAGTCTTAAGTGCGATCTGTATAAGCACAGGCACATCCTGTGACTGCAGCGTTCATGGCCCAAGGCTAAAGGAAAGACTCCAACCACCAACTCCCCAGCCCACAGGCAAACACCTCATTTGGAGGTAGAACTCAGCTTTTATACATAGAGGCATCCTTGGGGAAATCACTGGGGTGCAGCAGGGAGCACTGCACCTCAGAGGCTGCACTTCAGCCCAAAGGCACTTGGGAATTTTACTTGGGAAATCAGCAGCAGAACAGAAGAAAGATGCAGAATTTTTTTGCTGATGCTCATGCAGGAGGGATTATTTGCCTTCTTTAAATAACAAAATCATTAAGGTTGGAAAAGTTCTCCTGGAGTCCACCCAGCACTACCAAGTTCACCATTAAACCAGGTCATCCCCACGTGCCACCTCTATTATTTAAATCATGCCAGGGACACTGACTCAACCACTTCTTACCAGAGTGCCCCAAAGTCCCATAAGGACAGAGATTCTTCTCAGCCCTTTTTGTTGCTCATTTATTTATAGAAGCATTTTAATACTGTCTTTCACAGCAGTACCCAGATTAAGTTTTACTTGAAATTTGGGCCCTTTAATTTTGTCCCCGCATAACCTCACAACATCCTTAAAGCTCTCCTGAATTGCTTGCCACTTCTAGCTCACTCTGGAAAAACCAAAAATCCTAGTTTATTCTGTGAAATCATTTTATCTGCTAGCACAAGCTTAAGCTTACATTTTTGATAATGTACCAGTTATCAGGTGCATCTTTCTCTTCTGAGGTTTCCTTAATCTTTCTATTGAACACAGACCCCACGCTGCAAAAGTCTCAGATACAGACATTCTGAGTGCACTTATGTGATAAATTTTAGGATTCCCAATTACCTCAGAGTTAGGATTTTCAGTCTACAAATCACATACCTTTGAAGACCAGCAGATGATAAGTACTCCTCACTTTTCCTCGAGCTTCTTTAAAACGACCTCTTAGATGTGAAGTGAGTGAATAAAGTGGGTTTCAGAGCTCACAACCGACCTGTGAGTGCCTGCAGGTGCACCTCAAACAGCAATCAGATTCTGTAACACCATTGGTCACTCCACAGCCACTGACAAGGTAACCCAGAGCACCTGTATTTCACAGGTGTGGGCAATGATCCTCATGAGCCCTTAGTAATACTGGAATCAAATGCAGCTGCATCTTCCAGAGCTTAAGAAGAAAACCACTCACACCAGCACATTTGATCAGCCTCCATTTTTTACCTTTAGCATTTTTGGGTGCTCATCCATATCCTGCAAGTGTTTCTAGACTCCTTTCAGCTTAACAGAGTGGACATGAACAATTGGCTTCTTTCAGTTTCTGAAAGCAGCTCAAGCCTGCAGCTATGTTCCAGACATCCCTCATGTATCTCTGGTACAGTTTTGTTCTCCAGCAACCTGGTACAAAACATAATCCATCATATTCCTATCTTTTTTTATGCACTTCTATTTATATAATAGGCATTAAAATTTGCCAAAGCCCAGATTCCATTACTGTGTTTCTCAGTGATAACCTCACTAGGACTTCTACATCTGGCTGTCACAGACTGTCATTCTACCCTCTACCTGGTGTGGAGCACATCAGGACTTACAGATCCCTCTTTTCCCTTGGGAAACGTTAAGCCAATTTTTATCTGCAAATTTCCTGTGGGCAAGGCTGATGTGTCTCCTACTTCATGACAAGGCTATGGGAATCTGCAAGGTCACAGAGCATCCATGATTCAGAAAGTGATGCTCAGGAAAAGCTTGTTTGAGGCTGGAGGCAGAGTTACTTGACCAGGCAGGAGGGACATCCAAAGAGCTCCCTGAGCTCCTCCTACATGTTGGTGCAATCAGCTCATGGCATAGGGGAGGCAGAGACTGACCTGTGCAGCACAAAGGCAGAATTCCATCGAAGCACAAGTGGGAACATCTGAAGAGATGACTGTGCATTCTTGTTATACCTGCTTGCTCCTCTTCATTATTTGTGTGTTTATTATGGAGAAATTTATAATGCAAATGGCTGTTTCTTATCTTACAGCATTGGGGGCCAGTTCTGTGTTGTCTGGGACATCACTGATCATGGGCAGCATTAGACAGAGAACGATTAGCACACTTTTTGTTTAGAAAGAAAACAGAAAACAACAAAAAGGTAACAGTGGAGTAGTGCAGCTTTGATTAGATCTCATTTAAAGATAAATGGGTTCACTTACATATTTTAAAGACCTGAAGGACAGATTTCCTTTACTGAACTTCTGCTGAGAGCTCTTATCTCTGTTCAGCCTGTTCTCCAAAGTTTTCTATGTGAATTAGACTCAGTGAAGTTGTTCTGTACTGACTACAAACACATCTTGTCTGAGAAGTCCTTGGGATGACTGACACTTTGCTAGGAGCCTTCTCTTCCTAATCTACCTGGTATTCAGTTTCAGAATACAAACTGCAAAAGTTTCAAGTGAGAGGACAGCAAGTGAGATTCCCCAGATTTTGTCTGAAAAGCAGCTAGAAGATCTGCAAAAGCAAACAAATTTCAGCTGAATAAAAGAACAAGCACACCATCTTTTTAGAGATAGCAGAAATTAGCTATGCATTGGACTCCTGAGTGCTCTACCAGTGATCTTGGCTCTAAACTTTGGTTAGAGATGAACCGTTGTTTATCTGCTAGCTCAATAGATGACTAATCAATGTACTACAAAAAGCATTATTTAAGGCATAATGAACCAAAATAAATTCTCCAGCAGCAGTTTACATGCAATATTAAAGCTGGTCTACCAGGGCCTTTAGATCCTAAACCTGAATTAGAAGAATATATAACCCTCTTAGAGAAAGAGTAAAAAAAGGCATCATGAATCTGTGAGAGCAAAAAGAAGACAGACCAAAGTAAGAGGAACAGTGATGGAATATCACAGAATATCACAGAAAAAAAAGCAGGAAAAAGGTGTCTTGAATCAATGTGGAAAAGACAAAACTGAGTTCTACCCCAAAATTTGGAGAAAAGGGGAGAACCAAACAGAACCATAGCTGGAGAATTCAATTAAATGAAAAAAACACAGCAAATTTGGCTTCTTAGGGAGAAGAAATTGCTAATGATGCAATTGTCTGCTCTCAGTTCCCTGTATGGGAGAAGCTGCAAGGAAGTAAATTCCCAGACTGAGCAGTCTCCCTACACCTCAAGTACATAGTACCTCCTTGGGTTTGGATGCAGTAAACTTTTGTTGTCTTGAGTAAAATGTAACTTCGTACTAGTTTCAGTAATGTAGTATATAAAAGGTTAACAAATGTAACTACCCACAAAACCTCCCCCAAAATCCTGCCAACACTTCACTTAGGGCAAATAGAGATTTCAGGGATGCTCCAATTCAGTCAAACTCCAGCTCTTACAGAAGTTAACAAAACTCTTGCCTTAAGAAGCAAAAAGGTTTATGTGTGCAGCTTTTCCACTCCTCTTCTAGTGACTTCCTCTACTTCATCTACTGCTTCTTATGACACCTTCCTACAGGAGCACATTCCAAGTGGAAACATTCAAGTTGTATTTAAGTGTCCAGGAGATCCCATGTGGTTGTGAAAGCTGCCACCAAACGAGGGGCTTTTGCATCCAGCAGCCACAAAATATTCCCGGACATGTAGCAGCACTCCTGCATGGATTCTAAACGAAGCCTTTTGAAACCGTTTGATAGCAATATTAAATAGGACACTCACTACCAAAACACAACTTTATTGATTAAACAGGAATTAAAAGACCAACTGAATGCAGGACAAAGACATTTCCAAGAGTGTGGTGCAAGTTAGGTGTTAAATTTTTTCGGAGCTGTACAAGAAGGGGAGGCGGCAGTGAGGACAAACCGCGAACTCTCAAACTGCTCCATCCAGAAAGGATCATGTAGAGGCTCAGGAGGGGTTCCATGCACTCATGCAACAGAAACACTCTTGAGCAAGTCCCATGTAAAGTATTGCAGAAATGGCTCCAATCACTCTCATGTTTACATTTGAAAACATAAAGCAACAACAAATTCTTCTCTAGAATACAAAATGTGTTAGTCTTCTATGAAGTCAAGTTCACCAGGAGCAAAGTTTCTCCCACAGCAGCTAAGGTCAACAAAAGTCGTTCTTTGAAAGAGCTGTCAAACATTTCACTGATCTCCTCTCTCAACTCCCTCAGCAGAGGTACTGTGGACTTACCATCTGCATTCAGAATTCTCTCAAAAAGTTTACTCCAGAAATCACTGTCAGGGGTCCTAAAACAAACAGAGCAGTGTTCAGTGGAACAGTACACACACGCACACACACAAGTCTATCAAGGTCTCCATTTATATTCAGCACTAAACATTCCAGAAGAACCATGCCTGAAATAATAATTTCACTCACATGAGTAAATATAAAGGAATTCTAGATTTGTATTGTTCATTTTACATGTATGGACCCCATTCCCTTTCTCGAACAAGTTTCTGGATAGTAACTACACAGGTCTAAACCAACTGTTTATACAGTTACCTATTCAAGCATGCCTGACCACTACACCACCATTCATACTCAGCGATGGCAGTTTTAGTGTAGAGGAATTATCAAGAACATTTTTGAACCAAACAACTTGGGGAACTCCTTTAATAACAGGCAGAGGTAAATCTTATTTAGCCACTTGCAAGCTAAGTTAACAGGGCAATATTAAAGGAAAGCTGCAAGAAAAACAAATGAGAAAAAGGTGGCTTAGAGCCAGTTTTGCTTCTTCTTTTTCCCTGACTTCCATCTGCCAGAGTTCTGTACAGATAACATTTTGGAGACAATTAATAAACCCTCCCCTCTCCCAGATGTACCCACACAATATGAATAAAAAGGTTAAGTGACTCATTTGAGTCTCAGAAAACCGATATTAGAGCAAACCCTTTGTTCTTCTGTCTTGCACTGCTACTGAAGCACTTTTCTCCCTCAAGCTAGGAGTTACAGTGGCTTTGAAACAAATTATCTGCCTCTGCTTTATCTAAGTGACTCACAAAACAGCAGCAGCCAGTCTCAGAATGAATCCAGCCTGTACCATTTCACTGGTAACTCTTATGTTTGCTAAAATAATTAAGTCAATGCAAACCTAACCAAGAAAAAAATACACAAGACTTGAGTCCATTCTCTTTGTGGGATTAGATGAGCAAGAGGTGTGGCAGAGGAGATCAAGTGTTGCTAAGGAGGTGTAGGGAGTTCTGAGTGACAAAAATAGTCCTAAAAATTCAAATGCAGTTTCTTGTTCTATAACCTGCCTCATATAAACCTGCACAGATAAAGTTTCCCAAAATAGTACAGTGAAAACAGAAAAAAATCACCATAACCATTCTTTAATAATGGTAAAACCCCTCCCCTGAAAAACAGTCTGTCAGCATTATACTTGGAGATGAAAAAAACCAACTTGATCAGAATTTACATTCTACCTTCTCCTAAATCTCTAACACAAATTTTAAGTGTTTTCCATTCATTCTGTCATCTTTTAAGTGGGTTCTCTTTTATTGAAAGCCATTGATCTGGGAAGAAAAATGTTGTGCTCTACCCTGCAATTCCCCACTGCTTCGGTATTTTGCCCAACTGGTAGTAAAACCAGTAACTCTTACAGACATTCTGCTATATCTACATTTCTTTAATGAAAATAATTAAGTCCTGTTTAAAAAGCTTTCTTAAGATAAGAGGGTCATGGTTGTTGTATTTAACACCAGTAAGAAGGCTTCTTTCTAGTTGTCTATACCTGAATTCTCTGAGCCTTTTTTGAGGAGGGTTATTCTGTCAATACAATCCTTGAAAAAAAACAAAAACAAAAAAACAAAAGAAAAGAAAAAAACCCACAAAAACAACAACAATAAAAAAACCCAAACAAACTTAAATGAGCCTCAAAGAAATTAAAAAATCACTTTCCAAATCACTTGGGAGAACACTGAACACAAAGGACAGAAGCAATGTCATCTTCATAAAAGTAGAACTACTAAAAGCAACAGGAAGAAGAATCCTGTGTCTTCAGGAGTGTTACAGGTGTCACCAGCACATGTGGCCGTATGCAAAGGAGGAAGAGCAAAACTGATCTCCATCAGCTGCCTCTTCTCCCAGGGAATACTTCATTGTGGAGCCTCTTGTGGTGGATGAAGGCTCCCTGCTGCAGTGAATTTTTGCTTGTCACAGATTACTTGGAAGCTTCAAACTGACTAAAGCAAGTGTCACCAATCAGTAAGAACCAGACTAAAAGATCCATGTGTGAATGGAAATGGATTCAGTGCAAATTCCTTATTCCCACATAATGGAACGCCTCATTTACACTGTTGATATCAGACTTCAGGACAATGTGTAACTGAAGCACCTATGCAGACATTTCTTGGAATAACTGTCATTGAAAAGTGAGAATAGATTATGAATGCTAAGTCTATAATCAGAGAAGTAATGTCTATAAGCACTTTCAGAAGCAAAGCAGAAAAGAGGGTGGAAAAGAAATTCCTTATTTGTACTCTGAACTCCCAAATTATGAATTGATGCACACAGGGAAGTGAGAAGCCATTACAGCCTGGTTCCAGCTCCACAGAACTTGTGACCAGGCTTTCTTTACCTTCTTCCTGCTGTGTCTCCTTTAGCCCTTCACAGGTCTTATTCCTCCAGTCTCCCTTCAAAGTTCTACCTCAGCCCCAAATCCTAATTTTTTCAATCCAGCATCTCCAGCTTTGACTACAATTCCTTTCCCATTAACCCCTCCCCTCCACACTCCACTGACAGCCAGCCAGCCCTGTCCTTCCCAACTCAGAGTTACTATTCCTCCTGGTCCAGTTATCCAGACAGTTACTGCTCTTTTTCCCATACCCACATCCTGATCAGGTCCCTGACACCATGTCCCAGGCTTCTCAGCTCAGGCCTTATGTGGCTTCATCTGCAGTCGCTCAATTTCATCTCTTGCAGAATTAAACAAAAGGTATCATAGTGGAAAAATAAATATATACCCAGTGAAGAAAAAAAAAGGCATTTTTCCTCTGTACACAGCTAAAGAAAATTGGATTTTTTCCAAAGGCTGAATACAACAAACTGGGAGCTGTAAGCAGTGCAGGTTGCTAGGGAACTGGACAACTCCCACGCTGGTAGTAGGTTTTCTTAAAGCAATGGTCCTAGCAGTAATCCATGATCCTGAATCAGATACCTGGCCAGCAACTGCTGTCATGAGTGCAGAGCTCTGGAAAACCCTTATGAAATGCCAAGGCAAAAAAAACCCTGCAATGTGTGCCTAACAAAATGCACAAGTGTTCAGTGTAAGAACAACGGGCACAGGAAGGCAGAGCAGACTTACAGCCAAACATGCAGCTAAGAGAGAGCAGCAGAATTTAATATCTGAGACAAACAGCAGCTTCCAAAAAGCAGCTGTTTGCACACTTGCATCTTAGATGACAGCTTTAAATTACTTTCTTTGCTGTACAAGTGTACTGTTTCTACAATTGTTACACACTGCCATCAATGTCTTAATACAATGAAAAAGAAAGCAGAAAGCCAAACAAATCCATTTCTGAGGCAACATGCTCATGTGATCTCTGCCCCCCTCACCACCCACCCATTTACAAACTTCTCCAAGCTTGATCTGCAAGGTGCAGAGAGACTAAATCAATCTCATCTGAAAGGATGGAAAAACCCAAATCATCTCAACCAGATTATTGATATTCAACTTCAAATTGTCTCCTACACAGCACTGAAGCTACCAGTGAACAAGTCAAAAAATGTCACAATTTCACTGAAGGCGCCACAAAACTAACACTTTTTAGCATAAACATCCCCAGGTTGTTGTATGTTCTGAACTCTGAAGATAGTACAGTCTAAGCTCTGAAGACAGTATCACTATAAAGAAAATTAAGTTACATATCTCTTTTTTCCCAGCAGCCCCCATTGCAAAAGGACTTACTTTGATAAGTTTTGGCTGACTTTCCAGACAGAATTCTCCTGATAGACCTGGATATGATCCCCAAACAACATCAAATGGACTAGATCTGCAATGCCAACCAAGTCTACCTGTAATCACAACAAACATCACCAAGTTCAATATCTATCACTTTCTGCTCTTAGTGCTTTCACACATTTAAGTCAGAATCATCTTTGCATCAAGATCTTCTGGAAATCTCTTAAGAAAATTTCAAAAGGTAAAATTCTGTTTTCATTGTATGTTTCTAAATAAATACAGTAGCTATAGTCACTGAACAGCACTGCTAATCCTTTCACTTAATGCCAAATATTGCATCGGATGTAAAATTGTCTTTATTCAGTATTTTTTGATCAGAACTTTCCAAAACACTTGTAAATTTTGACTTAAAAATGGTTTTTTTAAAGGAAACACAGAAATTAAGATATCCAACTAAATACAGACTCACCTGATAAGGAAGAGAACTTTCTGCCAGAAGCTGCTGTCCGTGAGAGGTCTGAGCTGTGGGAAAGCTGTAGGGAAAGCTGACTTGGGGCAGCACCCTCAAATCCAGGCTGTGAGAGAAATCCACCACCTTCAGAGCATTCAGCACCTCCTCATTAGAAAACGCATCACAGATCCTGAGCAGAGGAAGCACATGAGGCAGAAGATGATCCAACAAACTTTTCCTTTCTTTTAGGATTAAATTTACCAGCACAGTGGAGGTGAGTCTTAGCCATGTCAATGCTCCCCTCTGATGGCTGCTGTCAGAACTACTGCTGCAAGGGCTGCCCTGGATGGCAATTGCTCACAGCAGGGAGATTAGGGATGATAATGTTGTCTCCACAGTAACCAACAGGAAACAATAAAGGGTTGAGGATAATGTTATTTCTGGATTTGTTATCTGAAACAAAGTTTGGGGACTGTGGGAATAATGTAATGCCTTTTCACTGGTCCTGAAATAATGAGCCAGACACAGGTGACAAAAAGGGGTTTCCTTTGTAAGGGTCCTCATGGTGCACAACAATACAGATGAAAAGTGCCAAAGATGCACACATAACAAAGCAGATATAATTTTTATATATTTACAAAAGTAGCATAACTGGTAAGAATCCCCAATTAGAGACATAGGTGATGAGGTAATTCCCCCCTGGTTCTACCCTATTCTGATCAACTCCCCTTGGATAGGAACTAAACTTTGCTTATGAAAAGGTGTCTTGAAGAGCTGGTTTTCAGCCTTGGCTCTCAGAGAGCCTAACCTTGGACTTTGGGGCTTGGAGTCACTGGGAAATTTATTTTGTCTTTCTGTGTAATAGAGCAGGTAAAATGCCAGCTACGAACGCAATAATAGGCTACAGAGCTACAAATACACACAGAATAGAATATAGAGAATAGATAAAAGCAAACAGGCAAGATGCAATTTGGCATCAGTGTAAGGTTTTGCACTTCTCCCTCTCCTTCTCAATCTCTGAATACTTAATACAAAAAGTAATTAGGGTCGATAATACTTTCATCAGCTTTTCCTAGTCTACAGATGAGGGAGGATAAACAGGAAGGGCAAGGAGGAATATCTCTATCAACCACAGCCAAGCCAACAATACCCACATATCACAGCTCTCACTACTACTCCTATTACACACTTGTAATGCTGTGAGCTTATTTTCTGATTTATACTATGCACTTGTCCTTTTGCCATCTCAAAAACCCCAAACCATTATCTTAACCTTTTGGCAATTGTGTGTTTTGTATTTGCCACACAGAAATCCAGCAGGAGGTAGCCAAGTCCATCAAGCCACTATTAGATCAGTGACATCCAAAACAGGACACAGCACCCTAAGGGATGTGCAAGACAAACCATTGTAGGATGTGATGAAAACATTAGAACTGGCATAGTACAGGTATGTAATTTATGACAAATTTTGTAAATAAGTTATTAACACAATAATCACATAGAAATTATAAGTAAAATATATTGGGAACATGCATGTAATATGACAGTAGGCACAAAGTAAAATTAAATTTAATAGCTATTTTTAACATATCAGTGACAACTAAGAACAGCCCCAGGGAATTTATGTAATGGAATTATATCTGATTCATTCTGGTTACTGGCTTCCCACTGATGCCTGAAGTTTTTAGCTTTTATGTATTTTTCATGTATTTGTAGCTTTGTAGACTGCTAAATGCCTCAGTATAACTTCCAGAACGTTTCCAGCTTTCCTTCCCACAATGAACAGGCACTTACTGACACATTGCTAAAATTTCCTTATGTCTTGCCTGTAAGTTCTCCAAGGACACTTTATTCTGCACCATGCAATCACAGGCATAATAAAGGTAGGGTGGGAGGGCAGAGATTACCTGACCAACTGCTCCTCTCATTGGACAATATTGGCCAGATATTCCAATTGCCCAGTTGTAAGGATCTGATTCTGAGCACTGTTTTTCACCATGTTGTGTAACTGAAGGCTTGCAAGTAAAGGTTTGCTTTGACATTATCATTCTAACATGGTCTGGAAAAGTTTGCATTCCATTTCTAGGCATCACCACACTTAGTTCACAGATCACATTCCAAGGGATACATGACTTTAACACAACATGGGAAAGAGCCTGAAGAAGAAAATTAGCTCTATCATCAAGATACCAGCTGGATGACAGGGGAAGCAAAATACATTTTTTGGGGTATCTGGATATTCCAGTCTCACCTGTCTTACGCCTTCCAATTCCCTGGGTTTCAGATATGTAAAAGTTACAAACCATATCGAGTTAGCAGACCAGAATCTTGGTAAAGCAGAAACTTGAAAGCACAGGTAATAGCAAAACCATTTTGTTGAGCATAAGTTTTACAGCGTCAGTGTATACTTTTTCTACAGGAAGGTTTATTCCTAAATGAAGTGTTTTCATTCCTATCAGAATACACTGGAGCTAAAAAAACTGGACTGTAGAACAAGGCCTGTTTTGCCAGTGGTTTTGCCAGGTTTAGCACAAGACAAGCTCAGCAGTGCACCTCATCATTGCTACCAAAGATTGCCTACAGTGATTAAGATACAGCACCAGCTGCCCTAAGACTTCACCACCCTCCAGAGCCACAGAGCAGCTGGGGAGCCCCTGTCCCAGCCCAGCACTGAAGAGCCCCTCCCAAAACTGGGAATTCCCACGGGTGCGTCCACCCGCGGGCAAAGAGGCTCCCACTGTGCTGGGACAGTGGCAATAAACAGGCTCACACCACTCTCAATGCAGGAACAGCTGGGGTCAGCCTCCCCCTTGCTTGCTCCCAAAGCCTGGCCAGGGCTCAGGGAGTAGCCCAGGGAGCCTTTGCTGCTACACCCCAAACCCAGGTGTGGCCTTATCTGGTTTCTAAATGCAGGAAGGTGAATGCATGTTTCAATAATAATGGATACATAGATCATGCTGCTAATGATTCTTTGCTAATGAGTAGGTGCAAATATAACATTTGGTTGGAGGGTTCATCTAGAGGTCAGCTTTGGTTCAGGGCCCGTTGTTCTACTTCTTCTGTACCCTCCCATACTCAAAGGCAGAGACAAACCTGTCTCCCAGAAACAACACCTCTGGCCTCAGATCTCCATGGACAATCTCTGCTTTGTGCAGCTTCTCTACCACATGCAGAAGATCATGAACAACCAAGAAGGTGATTTCCTTTGTGATGAACTTACGGTCACAGAGAACATCCTGAAAAGAGAATAAACATCCATCTCAGTACCCTTCTGCCTTAGATTAGGTGAAATATTATAGCTCACCTTTTGTTTCATGATTCATCTGAACAGTAGTAACAGTCCCACCATAAACTCAGTATAATCAGATTTCGCCCATTATTGGCCTAGACAGGATTACAAGAACCGTAAGCTCTTCGGAAACAAAATTAATGAAAACAGGACAAAAGATCAGGAGGGGGAAACTGAACTGAAGACTGAAATCACTATTGAATTTCAGTCCTATCTGTATGCAACAATTCAAAATGGACTTATAGGACTTACAATGTGAATCCTTCAGCAAGACATTAATTGCTATGACCTCGCTGTAGCTGACTGGAATGTATTGAAAGAGGTCAAGTTAAACAACAGCTTTAGATGAAAATCTTGCTGTGGAATAACATGTGGTTCTTGGCTCCAGCCCTTTATGACTCACAAAGACAGAAAATGTGAAGAATTGGTTCAAGATGGTCTCTGGGAAGCACTTGATCTATGAATTAGAAAACCAACCCAACTAAGGCATTAACAGACAGCCCTTATTTGTACACAGATAAAGACCAGAGCATCTGTATTGCAGGATTAAACAGGAGCAGCTCTTTAGCAAGGAGCATAACAGCACTCCCAACTCACTACTGGCACCCCCAGCAGGAGTTTGGGCCCTCCAATTGTCCTTGGTTTGTCTGTACTGACCCGGAGTGTGAAGCAGTTTGTATCCTTGTGCACAATGGCACAGCCATCCTTGTACAGGTAACAACTGCAATTCTCACTGAAGCTCTGGTCAAAGTCAGAATTCAAACGCTTCTGTAACTCAAGGGTGATATAAAAATCCCAAGGCACAGGCTGAGAATACACCTACAAGAAGGTACATAAGAAGAACATTTATTTTTGGAATAAGTGAAAATTGCTCATTTTCATATTCTTCTCATCCGTCTCATCTTTTTTTTCCCCCTCCCACTTGACCAAGGAGACATTTTTCTCAGTCAGAAACTTTTAATCTACATCCACAACTAGGAAGAGGACTTGAAGTAGCAAACTTCATGCATGGAATTCAGAAATTAAGAGTTCATATTAATGGATGAGATTTTACCAGTTCACACTTCCTGTACAATAACCATCAGGTGTGTTACCTTTATTGCAAATCCCTTAGCATCCCACTGAAAAATGGATCCAGCTGGAATGGCAAAAAACATCTTGTATTCTTCGTTGTTCCAATATTCCATTTTGATGCAGTAGGTCTCATTTCCTGTGTTGAAAGTTGACCTTCATAAGCTGTCACAGTAAACAGCTGCTCCCAAGTCATTCCCCACCCACACCACACAAAACTAAGAGGGTGAATATGAACCATAAGTCAAACCCATGAGAACACAAACTCTGCACTGCAGAGGGTCGGGCACACCTACCCAGCTCAACATCCTTCTCAACCTCCATGTGAGGCAGAGCTCCAGTCTCCAAGTGAAATCCTGGAGAAGCAACCAGTTGTGATAGCACAGAACCTACAAGTTTTTTACGCTGTTCAGGGCTCCACAGGAACTGAGTCACATCATCCTCTAAGAAAACAAACATGAAGAAATGAGCTCAAGTTGTGTTAACTCTGTAGCTTGGTTATATCTGTCAGTAAAAGTAACCTGGATACTGGAAACTTTTGATCCACATTCTGATTTAATTGTAATGTCTTAGTAAGTCAGCTCATCTCTTTCCAAGAGCTCTGGGAAGTCAATGTGACCCTTGTCCTTAGAACTGCCTTACAGACTTTTATCATGAGGTCTCAAGGGTTCTGCTGTAGTATCACGCACAATGTATCTTTCACAGGAGACAAAGCTCTGAATTACTTCAGCCACAGCAGAACTCAAACTCATTCTGCAAATCAACACTCCTTTTTTCAATCTATGCCCAGAGCAAGTGATTAGTTTGGGATTTTTACATCATGGGATTTAGGGAAATTTAGTCGTTTGATTACAGCAGAGGTTCTATATAGAAAAACAAACACAAACTTGGACTCCAACTCTGCTGCTCACTGCAATGTTAAGAATGTAATGGCTTTTATGTCCTGGCAGACACCTGTAGGAATGGACTTATTTTCCTTCATAACAGAACACATGAGGTCATTCAATAAATGAGTTGATCTGTAAAAAACCCCAAGTGTTTACTCTGCTTGATCATTTGAGATAAAACACAAGAACTAGATAGCCTTTTCTCCCTTCTCCCAAATGCCATGGCTGTCATGAGGGAGAACATTTTAAACTTTCACAGTACACAGGTAAGAACCAGATTATCTCCTGTTATCCATACTTATTTGAAAAGCATTGCAGTAAGTACTGCTCAGGAAGCAGTTCTGTCAAAGATCCAGGAAACAGTGTAGGCTGAAAGCTACAATGTGCTCCAAGCTTTTGCCATCACAAACCTAGGAAATTTACTGGCATATTTTGCAGGAATAAACTGACAGATATCTGAAGTAATTTTTATTCTTTACACAGTATTAAGAATTACTACACCCAGGCTGAGCGCTGCAGTTCAAGGGTGATGTGCAGAAAGGAAGAAATAAAGCAACTGGAAAGATCTGAAGTTAAGTAAATATGATAGAAACAAGACAAAGATCCACCCAAAATATCCCAGCTATTTCAGTGACATCATTTCTAATTGTATTTTCATTCCAAATCCCAAGCATGCTTCATAATAAAATAGTCTGCAGGCACATGAGAACTCTATCTCCAGAGTAGATACACTGAATTTCAAATACACAATTCTAATAAAGCACCATAAACCAAAATCAAATGAGTTAAAGCAGATTAAACACCTTGAACACCATCATCCAACACACTTCTAATTCTGCAGCTCAGATTGTGAAGGCTTTTTGTGACCATTTCTGTTCTAACTGTAATCTAAATATTTAGAACAGAGAGAAACAAGGGCCTTTAACTAGAAAAAAAAAAAGAAAAAAAGTAAAGAAAATGACCATTTAAGTACCAGTACTGTTTTCCCTCAGCAGGAATAAGAAGGATACTGTGAAGCAGCACACCAGTTTACAGCATAGTTAAAATGCAGATTGAAACCAACATTATGCAACTTGCACTAGACTCCAAATTTGTATTCATTCTTTTCAAAGTAGTAGCTTATCAGTACATCAGGAGACACACAGTATGATTACAGAGAAAAAATGAAGACAGACCAAAACAAAGCCATCTTAGAAATTATTACTGCCATCCAGTCCAAATTTTTACTTTTGGAATTTGACCTCATCATTCCTACAGACTGCCTGCTTTACTACCCTAAGTAACTTCTTTGTTACCTCAATATTGACATGCTTTGGATGCTGTCAGGCATCCTGTACTGCACCTCAGTGCTGCTTCAGACAAGGGAGACAAGTTCAGTCACAAGTCACAGCAATGAGAAACACACAAAGCAGAGTGGGATACAGGACAGACACAAAAACCATCCCCACGTTTAGTGACAGCTGCAAGTTACTTGTTGTGAGTGAAATTCAGGTTAGTACTAACCAGTCAAGTTTCCACCTCCGGAATCAGTAACCACTTCAGCAGGCAATCTCTGAGCCAGCTCCAGCTTCTCACTGATCTGCAGGTATTTAATAGCAGACATTTGTGTAACAGAGGACAGGGAACCTCCTGAGACTGAAGAACTTGACGAGCGAGTATCTTCCAGGCTTGCTTCCATGATCGGGCTGTAAATAAAGCCATCAACTACTCAGACTTCCCAAAGATACAAGCTGTAGAAAATGTCAACCCGGGCACTAGGAGAGGATGCTGTGCACACCCAGATTTAATGAGCATGAAGAAATTCTTTCCCATCCCTAGCAGAGAGCCAGAAGTCATGTCAGAACTTAATTTCAGCTTGGATGATTGATTACACTCACAATCTTAGTCTACAGATCATTATTTTAATATTCTCTTCCACCAAATTTGACTGCTCTGCTACAACAGAAGACATCCCGAACATTTATCATTCCACTTGCTACAAAATTTCAGTGCTTTCAAAGTAGTGAAGGGTTGGGTAGGAAATATCTCCTTCTTATTATAATCAGTAGGGTTTTCAAGCAATCTCCTGAGTGAAAAACACCTCCAGCATGGTATCCATGTTTACATCATAAGAGCCAGCAAATCCAACTCAGCTCTAGATTAAGAAACTCCCATAGAAGAGATTTTTTTTCCACAATAACAAAAAGGTTTTTCTTCTCTCCTACTTTTTTATTCTGTGGAAGAATTAAACTACAAACACTAGACACATTTTATATAGTCAAAGTAAGTGCAGAAGCCTATGAGTATAAAACAAAGGGGTGATTCTGCTTTTCATGCTTGATAATGAAGACAGAATGCATTTATTAATTTCTCTGCAAGTTATTTGGATAAAAAACCTTGTACTTAAGTCCCACAGCAGTAATGCTAAAAGGCCAAGTGGGCTTTCTGTTACACCTTCTATCTGCTCAAGACCAAGAGGACCCGGAGCCAAAGACGTGGCTCTCGCCAGGATATTCTGGGCTTTTCTCAAAACCCCTGCCTTACCTACACTAAAACCTCAACATGAAAGACATGCAGCAGAAGGGCCTGAAGGTCCTTCCCTGCTCATTACCTCAGTTTTTTCACACTGAGAGCTTCAGCGTACGCTCCTTCACACACCAGCGTCTCCTGACTCAGAGGGGCACCCTTGGCCTCTGGGCTGTCCTCCTTCAGCTCACTCTGAGGGAAGGCAGGAGCTGGGACTCTCTGAGCTGCCACCCCGTGAAAGGGCGTTGAGGCCAGGTGGGCAGCCCTGTTGAAGTCACACGTGTCCTCTGGGTCGGCACAAAGGGTCTTGTTCTTGTAGGAGCCTGTCACAATTGCATCCTCACTCAATCGTTCAATCCCATACAGCTCATCCTGAAAATAATAAAGAAAAGGCAGTGAAAGCCCGCAGAGTTTATGAAAAAGTTTTCTTTAGTTCAAAGCTGAACATTTCTCTTCCCTTTCCTCCACTCCACCACCATCCAACACGACTAGGACATTCAGTCTTCATCAATTCTACTCATCATAGAATCCCAGAATGATCTGGGTTGGAAAGGTCCTTAGAGACCCTTGACTTCCACCCCCTCGCCGTGGGCAGGGACACCTTCCACTAGTCCAGGTTGCTCCAAGGCCCAGCCAGCCTGGCCTGGAACACTTCCCGGGATGAGGCAGCCATAGGCACAGCGTGACATTTCCAGCATCATCTCATCATCACCCCGCTCAATTCCTGCCATGCCAGGTCAGAACCCTTGTTTGTCACACGTGATGCCAGCCCAGCCAAGCTCAGCCTGACAGCAGCACAGGCTGCGCTGGTGTCTCCTGGGCAGGAAATCTGCCAGGGGATGAATTGTTCCCTTACACAGGCTCCTGCTCCTGCTGCTGCTGTGCTCTCCTTGGCACTCAGAGGATCCACAGGCTCACAAACAGCCAGAGGGAGACGGGCGCTTCTCCAGCTGCCACCTGCTGAACAACTAAGAGCAAGTCCCGGTCAGTCACACATTTATTGGAGCAGCTTCCATCTCCAACACACTCCTCTCAAGAGTTTCACTCTATTGATCATTCCAATCAACCAGTTCTACTGCAGAACTAACAGTAAGCAATAGACACAGCTCTCAGAATGAAGGAACTTTATAGAGCACCTTAAATAGTTCTGGGTTGAAGATACAGAACAGGAGAATATTTCCTCATCCTGGACTCTGAGTAAGTACATAAAAATACCAACATAAACAAAACAAAACACACACTCCCACACACCCCTGCCACAAACAGTTACTGCAGCTGCTACACCAAAGGCTTTGATGCTTCCATTCTCTTTCCCTCTGAAATGTAGGTTGTGAATAATTCTACCTTGTATTCTGGTTTGTCAAAGTGGAGGATTCATCAAATATAGAGAAAAATGGAGCAGCAGCTGGTGGGGGAAGCAGACCTACATCTGTAAAGAAAAAACAGGAGGTTTTATTATATCCACACCTCTTCCAAAATAGCACTTCCAACACTACTTAAAATAGGTGATACACAGTCCTAAGAGTACTGCTTGTAACAGGAAGTTACAGAGCTGGCATATAAAGAAACCCATTTAGAAAGGCTTGATTTTGTCACATTAATGAACCATCACTATACCGCCATATTAGGTGAGCTAACTTGCTGGGTTTAGACTTCGCTTCAGGATTTGTATGTTTTTCTGCAAGACTGTCCTTATTTCTCTGTTTCTCCTTAGAATTTAAAATGTATTTCCACTGTGGCTCTCTGGGGATACTTCAAGAGTCAACTCTGATCAGAAGTAAAGTTCTTCAGAATGTGACCTTCCCAACAGAACTTATCAAAATCAACAATATACGATTTCTGGTTTCTAGCAGAACCTCTGAGGAAAAAGCACTTAAGGTAGTTATCAATCTAATGATAGCATTAAACTCTGCTGACATGTTAGTAAGACTGCAAACATGAAAGATGAAAGAAGAAAACTTTCCAGCTACTGAAAGAAAAACACCCTTCTGCTTGAAAGTCCTTTCAAATAGTGACAGTTCTCAGATGCTCCATGTTTTGCTCAATATGGTAAAAGGCACTACTACGACACACACACTCATTCTTCCAATACACCTAAGCTTTGGGTTTCACTTTGCTGCTTTCTTGGCATTCATTGAACACTTCCCTTTAACCAAACTTTCTCGTTAATGGTAAAAAACCTGACTACTCACCCTCAGAACAAGGCAGTTTATGTAGTTGAGTATCTTCATAAACCTGGAATTCACTGTGAAAAAGGTAAAATAAACACATCTTATTCTACAGACCTTCACAAAACATAAGTAAACTCTGTAAAAAAGGCAAGCCAAACTGACAAATGCTACTTGCAAGAAATTAAGATGCCTCAGACAAATAAACATGTGGAGAAAGAGCACAGATCCTGGTTACAGGTTGATGCCAAGGCTGTATTCCATTGCATCTAAGAACACAGGCTGTGGGTGACCCATGTCACTAGCTGTGCCTACACAGCCTCACAAGTGTGGCTAAAAAAACACTCTTACCTTTGTGCCTGAGGCTGCTTCTTCCCATATTCTTTTGTGCTGGAGAAAGTAAATCCTTGCATTCCCAAAGGTGTGGAAGCTCCCATTACCTCTGCTGCCTGTGGAAACAAAGCCACATTTTGATTCTACAGGGGTAGAATTGCGAGCCAGGCAAAAAGGTTCTAAAAACATGAAAATAATCCCTCGTAACTATTAAAACCCTGATAGATAATGGTTGCCTTCAGCCACTTGTATTTGTAGTTAGCTTATCTGCATGAAGAACGTCCACTTTTATTGCACAGTGTAGTTAAACGGCATCATTTACTCTTTGCAACTGTATCTTTACTTTCATAGGAGATTTTAGTTACCCTGCAACTGTTAAGGACATATGTAAGCAGTTGGGTAGCTTATGAAGTCACAGCTCTGTTTCATTATTTAAAATACTTACTATGAAGGCATTCGTTTGGAAACAGGAAAGAAGGGAGAGAGAAAATACTTTACTAGTGAAGAATCCGTTCAAAAGATGTTTAAAATGTGTTAGAAGTCTATTGGAAATGCTTCCTTTTGGCTTCCTTGGGTACTTGTATTTAGAATTGCAGCTACTTGGAAAAGAACAGTGAAATGAGGACAATACCTGTTCATGTGGTTGTTGCTGCTTGTCATCTTCTTTCTTCTTTAATTTCTTTTCCAGCTCCTCAATTTTCCTTAGTATTTCTTCTTTCTTCCGTTCTATGGCTCGTATTTCATCTAAGGAAAAAACAGCTCTAAGGCACAATGCTTGTTTCACATACAATCAGTGGCTGCAGCCTAAATTGTCAAGGGGCTGAAACTTCTGGTGGTCTTTCCCTGTCCCACAGCTTCCATGTAAAACTGTTGAGTGTGTTACTGTCTCTGTACCTCACAGCAGTTAAACATTCTATTCCAGAAGAAAAAGAGAAGCAGCTGCAATCCCAGATGGAAGCAAATACAATTTTATGATTCCATCTGGAAAGCCTTTCTTGCTCCAGCCCACATTGGAACCTACCTTCGTCTTTCTTTCTCTCTCTCTGCCTGTAGATTTCAGCTCGGATCTCCTCAAAGGAGAATTCATCAACTCCAGCATAAACTTTCTCTTTGCAGTACATCACCATCTCTTTCTTTGCCTGAGTGTCCTGCTGCTGATGCTGCACTCGCTGCAGGGGATCCTCCCGCTCCTCAGGTTTGCGAGTGCTTAACACACGGTTTATACTGGGCTCGATTTTGCAGGGAGTCCTGAAAAACCAGGAATATGTTACTTGGGCTGTGTGAACTTCACTGCAGCACAGAAAAGCAGGCACGGGAAACAACAGGGCTCATTTCAGAACCTGTTTTGGAGTAGTGTAAAGACATTCCTGTGCTTAGAAAAAATACGCAAGAAAACTGGAATGACTAACACCAAAGGTCACCATACTACTCAGAACTGTGTGATAACTAAAACAAAATAAACAATACAAACAACAAAACACAAATCCAATCTGAAGTGTTTAAAAGGTCCAGTCAAAAGCAAATAAAATTCTTATATCTGAACTCCCTGCATCCTGAAATGGGACCTGTTCAATTTTGTTCCACTGAGCTGTATGACCACAGGCGTGACAAGTCTCTAAACTCTGGTTTATAGGACGGTTATCTATGAGAAAAGGGACTTAAAACAGCAACTCCTGGGCCAGATGAAACCCACACAGTAATTTCAGGAGAGAAGCAGCAATGCTAGTACCAAGACCAGCAATCCAGCTGACTTCGGGTGGATAAACTCACTTCTGAGACTGATCATGAGGCAAACAAGTGTTCCTAATGTGAGAGGTTTTAAGCCTTTGTTAGGGGAATGTGGGGATCAACACTAAGATCACAACAGGGTCCTTCTGCCAAGAACCATGGATGACAGCTGATGACGTGATTTGCATCACATTCACACAGCTCCAACAAAAAACTCCCACATTTGGCAGGTGATCATGGAATCACAAAGAAAGAGATTCCAAGACAGGAAAAAAACCCCAAAAGCCCAGTTTTAGGATTTCAAGTCTATAACCTAAACCTACATCCCAAGTCTCTGCCTAGGTCACTCAGAGCTAACTTAGCCTGGTGCTCAGTTCTACCCACTCCTTCCCGCTCCCTGGTGGGAAATGCTGCTGCCTGCTGTAGGTCACAAATCCTCATCCCAGACACCCGCATGCCAAGGCATTCACTGATGTGGCATCACTGACTTTCAGAAGCAAACAGTCTTACAGTTCAAACAGAAATGCAGTTTGGACATATTCCTCAACTAAACCATGGCACAGCCGTGGTCAGAGCCATTCTGCAGCCCACATGCAATCCGTGTGCTGCTCCCACCTCTCAGCATTCCTGGATTCCATGCAATTCAGACCTGGGGGAACTGTCAGTAACCCCAAACAGTCTTTTCCACTCCTCTCTCACAAGGAGCCTGCCTGTTCCCTGGCCATCTTTAGCCACACAGAGGTAGAGCAACCTTGCAAAACCATCTGTTTTCCTCTGCTCTAACTAACCACCCCATCTCCTGGGATTTATCAGCATTTCAGGGAGCGCTGCACAAGCAGCACACTCACTCCTCCACGACCTAGGCAACATTGTTGGCATGGCAACTCTGATATAGCTTATTTCAGAATGGAGCTCCAGATATGCTGAGCACAGAGTTCCCAAAAACAACCACAAGCCTGCCTCAATTTGGGGCTGCCTCACAGCAAACAGCACCCAGAGACAGGTAGCTTGTGGTTTGGTGTAAACACACGCAGTTAAGCTCTTAAACTAATTAGCTTATAGAAATGTGATCGAGGCTCCCACATCATGAGCAGCACTGAACACTTCCCATGTCCTCATGCAACCTCTGCTCAAGCCTCTGTCATCAAGATGCAGCACTAATTGCTTCCAGGCTGACAGAGTTTGAAATTCTTGTAGCTTGAGAGGCTTAAGGACTTGGCAAAACAACTCCCAGTTTGAGGAAGCAGCTTTGAGAATCCCAGATGCAATCCCCCCTCTCCAAGTCCAGACTCACATCATTTGGGGCTGAGCTGACTCGTCCACATAGGGGGTGAAGCTGGGCAGGGCGTGGGGCACCTCCGTGCCAGAGCTCACGGAGCTGCGAGCGCGCTGTGGAGGGAAAGGCAACGTTAACAATGCAAGGACTCATTTCACTCTGCACCCTGCACCTCCCTTCTCCTCATCTGCTGCCCATTTCCAGGATTTCCTAGACACAACATTGAACTGGATTGAGATTTCTCCAAGGTGAATTCCCTTGTGACACAGTCACAGCCCAGCAGCTGAACACTGGCACCAAAAGGCAAAGGCACTGCTGCGTGTCCCCACCAGCCCCAGCTGCTGCTGTTCTGAGGGAATGGTTCAAGCACATTGAGGGATACACACACACATTGTCCTGGCCAGGCTGGGTATTGCACTGCTCCTCATTTCCACAGAGGACACAGTTCTCATCTTACAGACAAGACTGTCCCAATTCTGTGACAATATTCATTCTCCTGTCCACTTACAGTCTCCAGACTAGGGGTGTTTTTTTTTTGTTTTGTTTTCTTTTCTTTGTTTTTTAATTTTATTTTCCCATCAGAGGCCATTCCAGCACCACAAAATTCCCTTAACAGCTTCCAAGGCCTATCAGTAAAGAGAAGAGGTGGAATTTAGCCTGACAACACACTGCTCTCGTCTGCCCATTTCAATTCCCTGGCACTCTTCAGCACAAAAAAGGTCACGTGATGGGAATACTTCACAAACAGACTCCTCTTTTCCATCACTTCCCGCTTTCCACCACTTGCTTCCTGAGGCATTCTTAAACCAGCAGGAAGAGAAACCCCTTCTTCTCTGTGCAGGTTTTGATATGTCAGAGCATTCACCAAAGGTTATTCTTGCACTGCCCTTCAGTGGAGGGGAATTAAACATGCTCAATTCCCCTGCCAGAAACAGAATGCTTTATTTCATTAAATTGAAGAAATTTCATTAACAGGGGAGCAGAGACCACTCTAAGGGCAGACAGGAAAAGAAATATGGAAGCATTCAGAGCTGAGAATGAATGTTTTAAGCAGCACAGAGACTGGTAAAGGAAATTTTATATTCATTGTTCTTCCTCACTCTTCTCAGCTATATAAAACCTGTGATTTCCTTACTTTTACATTCACTTAATCAAACAGCTCTCTCTAGGAAAAAAATGTTCCTGGAGTTTCCCTAAATTTTAGCCTGGTTGCATTCCTTTCTCTCTCACGTTTTTGTGACCAAGCTTCACTTATAACAATGTCCATATTGAGAAGATAAAAACACTTGCGTCACTTTGATGCCTAAAGGTTTTCACTTTTAGATATTCTTCATGTATTTGTACATCTGTAGACTGTTAAATGCCTCTGCACAATTTCCAGGACTTTCCCACAGTGAACAGACACTTATTGACACATTCCTAAAACGTTGTTATGTCTTGCCTGTTACTGCTCCAAGGATATTCCATACTGCACACCCCATGCACAGGCATGATAAAGGCAGGTGGGAGGGCAGCAGCCCGGGAGGAGATTACCCAACCTGCTGCTCCTCTCACTGGACCAAACTGGCCCGATATTACAATTGCCCAATTGTAATGATTGAATTCTGAGCAGTTTTTTGCTATGTTGTGTACCTGAAGGTTTCCAAGTAAAGGTTTGCTTTGACATTATCATTCTAACATGGTCTGGAAAAGTTTGTGTTTGATTTCCAGGTATCAATCTCGTGACTTTCTATTTTTCTTTTCTCAGCTACAAGAACATGGCAACACTGGGGATTATCTGAGCACCCACGAGACAAACCTGGTCTCACAGGACTCATTCCCTTCAGACAGTGTCTTGCAGCATTTCTCTACAATAGTTTAAACACCTGTAGCACAGCTGTGTCTTTTGATGTTTAGTTTAAGCCATTGGAAGCTCCTTTCTGTCATCCTATTGCCAGGATAAATATTCCATTGATACAGCAGTTGGATTCTTTTCATCTCCACTCTCCTGTTTTTGTCACAAGCATTTCAAAACAAGACTTGCAGAAAGCTGTACACGCCTTCTTTGCACAACACAACCAACAAGGTCGTCCTTCAGATTCTATTTTCCAATATAATTCAACTCTTATGCTTATTTCTTACAGATTTAACTAATGCCTGGCTTCTCTCCACTTCCCTGGCCAACCTTTTCCCTCTTACATTCCTTTTCTGCTCCCCAAACACTTCAGCAGGCCACCGCTGCCAATTCTTCTGCTTAGCAAAGATGTTCTTTTCTTCATTTTAAAACTCCACAGGCTTTTTTAACCTTATCCTAGCACTATCAGCACGCTCAAGTTGAACAGAGTACGCATGGACAGGGACTCTTTAGAGGGAGAGCAACCATTCACAAGGGCATGGAGGGACAGGACAAGAGGGAATGGCCTTAAGCGGGAGGAGGATGCCTTTGGATGAGATATTGGGAAGAAATTCTTCCCTGAGAAGGGGCTGAGGCCCTGGCACAGGTTGCCCACACAAGCTGTGGCTGCCCCAGTCCTGCAAGTGTCCAAGGCCAGGTTAGAAGGAGCTTGGAGCAACCTGGGTTAATGGAAGGTGAAACGAGGTGATCTGTAAGGTCCCTCCCAACCCAAACAATTTCACAATTCTATGATTAAATCTGTGTTTGCAATAGACATAAACCACAGGAAAGGGAGAAAGACACAACCTCTGTCTCAGAGTTTAGAAGTTATAAACTTACATACACCTGCCTATCTTTTCCCCATCCACTTTGAGCCTCCTTGCCCTGCCATATCCTGGCTGAGATTGTTCCAAGATCCTGCACTGAGTTCTCCAGGCTGGACATCACCCGCCCCTGNATCTCTGTTTCAGCAATCAGATGTCATCAACTTCCACACAGTTTCCTCTGTTTCCCTCACCCATTTTGAGCCTCCTTACCCTGCCAGAGTTCCATGGTCCTGCGCTGAGTTCATTCTCCTTGGCCTTGGAAACTGGAGGTGCTGACCATGATTGTGGTGTAAGTGCGGGAATCTCAGGTCCAAACACAGAATTTTCATCAAACACCGCAAAACTTGGAGTATTTGGAAGCTGCGTAGAAGCCTGAGGCTGGCAGCTCCTGTTTGGGTTCATGGCTATAAGCGAGAAGATTTATGTCAATTAACCTTCAACTGTCACACTCAGTTGCAAATCCCATGTTAAAGAGATTAAACTCCAGCAATAACAGGTTGTTTTAGCTCTTGAATGTACCTTTAACTGCATCTCCCACACGACTAATGGGGGCTCTCACTTTCTTCTTCCCTCTGCCTTTGAGGTCTGCCAGAGAACTTCTCTGAGGCTCTGCAATTTCCAGCAATCCCATATTGTCTCCATCAGCACTTTCCTCAAGTGCCAGCAGTGTCTGCCGAGAAACACGTGCCTGAAACTGCCTAGGAAAGAAACACTGGAGAAGTCAATATCACCTTCCTTACCAAGGAACCCAGGGACGCACCCAAGTTCTTCCCTTACTTGTGATGAGCCTGGAGTTTGTCCAAAGGCTCTGCCTTGCGCTGGAGCCCTTCCTGGAATATCAGATCTGCTTTCCTGAAGCTGCCCCTGGCCTCGAGCGCCTCTGCCCAGGTGATGTAGAGCAGGGCCAGCGTGGTGCCGATCTCCTGGCTGCACAGGTAACTGTACAAATCCAAGGGCTCGTTGCAGCAATCACCCTGAAAGGACCCGAGCATGTCTGTCATCACACAGCATTGCAGAGGGGTCCAGCCAAAATCTGCATTCAATGCCTCCAGCAAGACCCCAACCATTTCAGTACAAGTCTGACAGGAGCAGCTCCAAGGCCAGTACACAGAATTCTATCATTTATTTGAATGTGAGGTAATTCCCTGATTGAATTACACCATCTTAATATTCCTGAGAACAAACAGTTATTTTAGCTTCAGATGAAGTATAGCACATTGCTTGCCCGTTTTGGAGCTGGTAAATTCACTCAGCAAGCTAAGGCTGGGGAAAAGCTGCCTTGAAAAGAAATGGACAACAAATATTACAGCAATGGAGAAACAGGGCAGGACCAGAACATGCTTAGCTTGCTTTAGAGTTTAAAAGGATGGGGACAGAAGACAGCTAGAAGCTAAAATATCTGGTAGGACAGAAGTATTTTAGATATGGTATCTTTAAATCACTTCTCTTTCTCTTCATATAAATATTTCAACTCTATTTATTCAAGGCAGCTTTTCCAAAACAAAAACTTCTGGAGTTTGTAGCTGTCCAAAGTGAACAACCCTCAAAAATAGTCTGGTAATGAGAAGCAGAATTCAAGAGTCACATGTTTGCAGAACAATATGTCTAATAATTGCACTCATTGTACAACACTGTTTGACTCTTGTCACCACAATCAGCTTCGCTGTGTGCAGACAACATGACAGGGTCCCAAGGAAAAGCAGCACCCAAGAGAGGTTCCCAAAACACTCACAAACTTAAGCCAGAGATTCAGATAGCGAGGATCTTTGTAGTATCGCTGCTGCCCATGGAGGGCTCTCACTGCCCTTTCCAGAACTGCTGCAAGGTTGCCGTCCTTGCCACCCCCAGGGAAGGCCTGCTCTGTCCATCTGATGTACCTAGAGACAGAACATGTTCATAGCAAGTCAGTTCTTAACAAGCGTCTGTAAAATATAATGAGATTTGGAAAAAAAAATAGGCATATCATTGAAAAACAATATAGTACTTAAAAAAATTATAGAACTTAGCTTTCAACAAGTTTCTTACTAAATTAGAATGTGTATCCCTTGCTTTTACACAGATATCTAACCCTTCAACTCTTTTTTCAGAAGTAAAGGGAAACTTACCGCTCCCACACATCCAGAGGATCATCTCCAGAGTAAAATCGTATTTCTGCTTCAAACTCCCTACAACATAACATCATTCATTCAATAAATACATTTGTATCACTGTAACTTTATCTTGTATGTTACAAGCCAAGAGTTAATTGTTTATTAAAAAGCACAGCTAAACCTCCCCTGCTGTTTGCTATTTAAATGCTCAACTGCAAACCTGAAAAGTTGAAGTCTGTGCTACACAAGACCCACAGTGAGTAGTTCTAAAACCCTAGAGATTAGTAATAGTACAGACATCAGTTACTGAACTTCTTTTACGCTTTTTTAATGCATATGAGATTAGCACTTAGTTAAAGAAGACATAGATATCATGAGGAGGGAGGAAGATAAGGGGAAAAGAGCTATTAGAACATCACTTACTTTTTTTTAAGCTGCACAGCAGTGTGGCTGGAGCAGTCCTGCTGAGCCAGTGCCTCTTGCAGGCTGGACATCACCCGCCCCTGCCTGAGGGGCTGCACATTCTCCTTGCTCAGCTCCCACTCGTGGCTGTCCTCCTGGGACATGACCACCTCTCCTCCAACCTGAACACTTTTCCTTTAATCCTGCATTAACAAGAAAAGGACACCTGTGTAAGGCTGGATACTCACCTGAAACCTGACAGAGACAGCTTTCCTCAGCCCATTCACCCCCAATTTTCTGTGCAGCCAAAACACACACCACTTACATACCAAACTTTTAGAGGGATTTGGGGGTTTAATTCCCCCCTACGGGAAATACATGAAAAATGAGCCATTCTTGACAATGAAAAACCAGAAGCAAGCAATGTCAGCAGCAAAAGCCACTAAGATTAAGCCATCTCCCTCCCCAGTGANGAAATGGACACCTCTAAGGCTGGGTACTGACCCGAAATCTGACAGAGACAGCTTTCCTCAGTCCATTCACCCCCAATTTTCTGTGCAGCCAAAACACACCACTTACATACGCAACTTTTAGAGGGATTTGGGGATTTAATTCCCCCCAACCCCCGGGAAATATATGAAAAATGAGCCATTCTTGACAATGAAAAACCAGAAGCAAGCAATGTCAGCAGCAAAAGCCACTAAGATTAAGCCATCTCCCTCCCCAGTGATCACTCCTTTCCCTGCCCCGAGAACCCCCACCCTCCCCACAGGGGCTGCCCATGGGTGCGCTCCGGCCAAGGGGAGCCTCAGCCTGGGGCACAGCCGAGCCTCGACCCCTGCCGGGAGGAGGCAGAGTCTCCGCGCCGGTTCCCCGGGACGCACCGCCCCAGCCGGGACCGGGCACCCCGCGCTGTCCGGGCAGCCCCAAGCAGCGCCGTGCCGGCCAGAAAAACACGTCTCAGACCTCCAAGTACCTCATCCCCTAGAGCCCCTCACGGAGCCCACACACCCACAGCCC
>VXBR01003471.1:0-49897 GCA_013400215.1 Cisticola juncidis
GACAGGAGCTGGAGTGGGATGTGGCTTTGCTCTGAGGCTGGGATTTTGTGCTAAATTGCTGTTTACTCTGGTGTTTCATCTTTCTGGGATTTTATGCTCATAACTGTTGTAAGACCTTGTATTCAGAACTCTTTTGCCTTCTGACCTATGCATCTATGTAATAAACGACTCTGCAATAACCTTAAAATGTCTGTGGATCTTTAAGATCTTTTAACCTGCAGAAACAGCCTGTTACAGGGCTGTGGCCGAGCCTCATCCCTAGTGTGGTGCAGCTGTATTAGACAGGTGACCAGTACTGAAGGAGAAGAAACGTGGAATGCTGAGGTGCACTGACCAATCACAAAAGAGTAAAGGGGCACACAGGTATTATGCCAGTGAGAAACAGGGTTTTAAATATTGTACTGGGGACTAATAAAGACTAATAAACCATTCTCGGTGTCAGTCATGTGTCTGTCACCCAACAGCTTTTGACAAGTGGTCATAATCATGTCTCTGTGTACAGTCTGTATGTTGAGTAACTTAATAATCACATTGACTTAAATTCCAACCCTTTCCTGGTTCCTCAGTCACACAGTCACATCACTGAAAGAATACCATTGCAGGGTAAATGGACACTAAGAAGGTAGGAACCCGTCCTAGTTAATGCTGGAAAAGCCAGTAAATAATACCAAAGCACTCTATTCAGAAATACCTTTTTACCCTGTCTCTAAGACATTCCAAGAAAGAAGGAAAACATGAATGAAAAAGATGAAAACTGTGAGTGATGTGCCAGGAATATCAGATTTTAAAAGCTGCCTTAGGAATATTTTCTAAAAAAATTTTGAATATCTTGAAGAGGGAAACCCCTCATGTTTATGTCTTCTCTTGCAGTAGCCCGTGCTTTCACAATGATTTTTTTTTCATTTCAGTCACAGGATGAAGACATCAAAGAGAGTTAAAGTTCAGTAAATGGAAACAGAAGATGTAACGCTAAAAATCAAATATTGATTTTTTAGGACTATCTTCAATGCCTGAACAAAGATGGGGAGTACACAAGAATTTGGGTGAGAGCTTGTAGATACAACTACATCAATAAAATATTTTAAGACAAATGATACTCTATTGATTCTGAGACTACATGAGGTTCTCCCAGAAAGATTCTAACATCATGCACAAAATAAGAGGTACCCAACCATTCTGAAATTCTAGACCAGGAAGGCAGGGAAAGAAAGAAAACAATGGGTGTAAGTATAGACTAAGTCAAACAAAAGTGATATTTCCATGCCTGGATATTTTTCTTTCTTACATGATTTGAAGCTGACAAATCTGAACTCATAATTTCAAAGGTACAGAGTAACCTAATAAGAGAAAACAAAAAATTAGAGGAAAATACTAATGACCTAAAAAATCTCTTTTTGTGGTATTCCAGGCTGAGGATTTTTATTCAAAATGAGGAATTCTCCTCATTTTCCAGTGAAATCTCCATGTAGGTGTTCTCCCTGAGCTCCCTTTATTGTGGAGCTTTTCAAGACTGTGTGTTCCCTCTACTTGTATTCCTAAATTTTCTTTTCAGTGCAGTGAATCATTTTGACATGTTAGGAAAAAACACTGATGTCAATACAGAGGAGAGGTCTCCCAAAGGCTAATTGAAAATAAGATCATTTAAAAACAAAATTACTCATCTCTCATACTTATTCCTCTCTGCAAAGCTATAGCCAGCATAACATCGTGCAAGCTGAGGTCATGAATTTTGCAATCCACTTTGTTGAAATACATCTTTACACAGCCTGTCAGAAGATAGGAGACAGATGTTCAATGTTTTCCACTCTACTCTTCAACTAAACCACACGAGTTTTAGGAGTGTTTCTCAGTGGGAGAGAAAGTGGCGTAGCCAAACAGCCTGAAAATCACAGAGCAGTTGGATTTCAGTTTGGAAGCTAAACATAGACTCTCCTTTTCTCCTATCAGTTAAAAATACTTGTCTGGAGAGGATCTGTCAGAGAGAGCTTTTGTTTTGCTTTTCCATCTCTGCTCTGTCTCACATGGGATCACCTGAAAAAATTGTGCCTGAGGGATCTACATTCAGTTCCTAAACCAAACATAAAACAAGCACAGATCCAGGGTTACATATTTGACTCCTGTAATATAAAATGTGAGAGAAAGTTCCCCAACAGCATTCAAATGAGATTCTTATAATTTTCAAGCAGCAAGTGTATTTTCATTTTATTTCTTAGAAAAGAGATATTCTCACAAAGACTTTGTGTGTTCAACAGCTATGTAAATTCTTTAACACACCAGCACACAGTTACCCATGTCAGACAAATATCTTTTCTAGAGGGCAATAAGAAATTATATGTTCTTACTTTGTGGTTAGATATGAAGTCCTTACTCAGGAAAATGGTTACTTAATTAGCACTCAAAATTTACAGAGATTGAGGCCAGAGGGATCATTAGAACTTCTTAAATTTCATCTACTTAGTTTCAAATTGAGCTCATTAACTTATGTTTGGTTAGAGCATAATTTATGTTAGCTTTAACTCTGTTTCCTGGTAAGTTTTAACTGTGCATATAGTAACATGTCGACAGTTCATGAATGTTCCCAAGAGTTTAAAAAAAGAAAACCAGATGTCACTTATTTAAAAATTTAACTCATCTGTTTTTGACTTCCAGCCACTGATCCTTGTTGTCTTCTCTACTAGATGAAACAACACTTAAAACTTAGTTTTCCCCCTCAGTAAGAGTAGTTAAGCTCTATCATTTCTCAGTCTTCTTGTGGTGAATTATCACATGAATCTATATTACTCAAAAATATTTTTGCTGCCTCTTTTCACACCTTTTCAATTTTTAAAGAACACTTCTAAAACACACATGCTGGAGTTGAGCACAGTATTGTAAGAGCAGTTTCACTTGCAGTGCTCCTTGCACATAAAAGCACATTTCTCCTCTCAATTGCTTCCAAGAACAAGAAGAGCTTTTGGCAGTAGTATTGCATTGAGACTCCCATTAGAAATGCTTACAACGAAAAGTACTGTTGCTTTTTATAAAAATATCCCATGCTCTTCGCTTCTACGTGTGTGACTTCTCATTTGACTGTTTTTCCCATAAGAGAATTTGATCTCCATAAGACACAATTTTCTTTCCCCATAGCTGTCAATAAACTTTTGAACCACACTGACTCCCTGGAAGAAGTGTGAAACAGAGAATGTGACGGCTGCTGCAGAAGATTGTTATGATCTGACAATATTTCTGAGAGTAGTAGAAGCAATTAATGGCAGTTAATTTTTAAACATAGTACTTTTGAAGTGATACCCTATGAAGACATGTAGAAGAAAGAAAAAGAGCAACACATATTCCTTCAAATTTTCCCTGAATTCTCCATAGAAACAGATTTCATATTTAGACATTTTTTTTGTCTAAATTTTGTCATTTTGTCTTTTGTATTTTTGCAATATATGACATAATCATCTCCTATAACATGGCTTATTCCTTGAAGATGGCTCTGTGGAGTCAACCTAGATGCACATAAATAGGTACCAAGTGCAATTTTGAACGGTGTTTCCAAAGCAGTGACATCAATAAGGGTTCATATGGGGGATTTGTTCCTTCCCGGAGAGGGTGGAACAATCACAAAATGACCATACATATAATTTATAACATGCTATGGACTTAGCCTTTTCACAAAATATACTGCACTGCACAACCAGCAGAATTTTCATTGTTCTTATGTGAATTATGAATCAGAGGATCAAAGCTAATGCTATTTACATGAGGTGAAAGAGAAGCTGAGGTTCATATGGATTGGCCAACAGGTAAAAGCAAGGGGTTAAATGAATGAGAGGAACCACCTAGGGTAAAAGAAATAGAAAATGGAAAAGTCCCATGGTCAGTCCCATGGCCCACAGGCATTAAAACTATGACACATTAGAGGATGTGAGAGTTTGGATCCAACAGTGTGACAACTGTCTTTGTACACACTTAAACAGCAGGATATTGCTAAGAAAAATGAGCTGGGTGAACCTTTCCTGAAATATGCATGTTTTCCTAGTTACAAAAGGAATTATGAATTCTCTTCTCTGAGATCACGTCCTAAAGGATACACAGCCAGCAGACTAGTGGTAGAAAAGACAGTGTTTGTTCACTTTATGCTGCTTTGCAATGAATGGGGATTGCAGTGTCATGGGCAGAATAGGATTTTCAGACAAACTTTATCAGAACAGTCTTTCTGCTGAGATACAAGGTGCAGAAAGAAATCCTTTATTTTCCAAACTCCTCCTCAGAAAGCAACATAGATGCCACTGGATCAAGTCTTAGCCCCAGACTTCAATGGCTTAAGTCTAAGGAATTCCAGAGATGTGTTTGAGCCTTTCTACAACTTTCCCACACAGGTTTAAGGATGGAAAACCAGACATATTTACATAAATAATTATTGTGATAGTGATTTGACAAAAAAAAAAAAATCTTAATCAGTATTATTTACTACAGAGCATAAGAACTATAGCTACTAGTGTAGTATAATAAATGATTTTGAAGCAATATTGAAACAATCATATTAAGCAATTTTATTAAAGCTAGAAAAAACTAATATTAACTAGAGATCAATGTTACTTATATACCAGTTACAGTGGACAAGTCACAAGAAACTATCTTGAAGGGTATGCCCACTCGAGGAAGGAATCTGCAGACACTCCAAAGGCTATGTTAGAAAATCCTGCCTTTAAAAGGATTTTATATAAAAGTGATATTTTACATAATAGTGAGATTGGGCTTTTATAGTATAAAGTGACTGACTATCAGTCAGATGTCTCCAGGCCAGCTGTGCCAGCTCAGCAGCTTTACATAAGTTATTAGTAGTTTGTCCTATTTCATCCTTGGTCTATGTACTTTACCATATCTGCCACATCTTCATTTCACTATCAGGATGTTTGAGACTGATAAGTCAGATTGGTTTCAGCATTATTCAACTCTAATAGCATCATGATGTCCCCTTCTACATTCCCTACAGGTAGCCTTGCAAGTAGGGCATTGTTTGAGTTATTTTACTCTGTTCTAAGCAGAGCATCTTGCTGCATGTAGAGTCATATTTTGTACTTGAGGAATTTTTTTTTTTTTTTTGGTAACATGTTGAGCTACATCCTCCTTAGGGAAAACAGAATGATTTGCAGAGCATTGTGAAGCAGCAGGCAGCAGCACTGTGTGAATCCTGCAGTAAGCAGAAACCACTCTGGATCCTCTATTTATCTTTTATTTGTCTTGAAGTTTTGGCAACAGCTCAGTTCCTTCTAAATGGGGACCATAGTCAGTAATTTAATCTCAGTCTTATACCCTTATCCTAGAAGTACCACCCTCCTGCTGATCCAGTGTGAAGACAAGTGAACAAAAAATATAACACGCTTTTGGAAAAATTCATAAATGCTAGTCTTAACTGCAAGAGAAAAGTCATAAAACTTTCATTTGAAAATGTGCTGAAAGAGCCTTTGCTGCACAACATGTGAGCAATAAGTGGGTCCCTTGATCTGTTTTGATGGGTCATCTCTGAGTTTTCTTTAATGAAAAACATACGAAAAGAAACTGAAAGAGACAGAGGAGTTGAGTTCTTCATTTCTGATTGAGAGCATAGGATACTTCACAGGTGTTTCATTATCAGCTAAACTACATTTATCCAGAAATAATTGCAAGGAATAAATTTACAAATATTCATCAAGATGGCAGAGAAAGTACAGCTCTTTATGAAATAAACACACCAGTCTCTGGCGCTGTTTGGGAAATTACAAATATATCACCAGAGTGACAGCAAATGAGATCTCACTGTTTTTGAGACCTATATTAAAAAAACAGGGGCCAGATGCTTGCCAATAGGGCTAAGAATGCCACATTTTTATGTAGCTCAAGTATAAGTCACTGGCAATTATATACTTATGTTTTCCATCTGCTATCAACATGCTGAGAGGGAGCCAAAGTAGATTTGGTAGGTCCCAATACACAGCATATTCTCTATAAAAAAGCAATGGAAGATTTGGGTTTCACTCACTGAACTCTGTTGTTGAAGCTTTTTTGTTTCTGATTGATTAATCAATAAAGAATGGCAAAATGCAGAGATACTGTAGCACTCTCAGAGTACTGTACATTCAACAGGACACATGAAAGAGTCAATTGAACTGAATAAAGCAATATTTTTTACATTGGCACAACACTGCAAGACATATATGTATGATAATATAGCTTTTTTCATGCACAAAAAAAAAAAAACAACTTATGAGAAACACTTCCCTTAACATAGCACATTGCAGACCATTTTTCCTCCCTCCTTCTGTGGCTAACATGCTTATTCTGAGCAAATGAAGGTGTGTGCAGCTGCCTCCACAATTGCAGTCATCAGCAAATGAAAAGGATGAGTTGGACAAGCAGTACAGCTTGACTGAGTAGGTGGGCTATGAGCAATTCCAATTTATCAAAGCTGGCTTCATCTGCTCCCACTTCTTTTCTTCAACACACTCCTCCATCTGTTTTACTAGTGAAATCAGCCTTCCCCCAGATCTCCTCACTTTCCTTCTTTCCACCTTCTCCAAATCTGCAGCTGCAAATATCCCAGCCATTCAGTTCTGTGACCCAGCTCATCAGATCTGCACTACCTAATTTTTTTTCTTGGTTTTAGGACTGAAAAAGGAAAATGTTTCTCCACCCAGCAGCCAAGTTAGGGAATCAGACAAGGCTTGGGTGCCCTCTTTGGCTATCCAGACACATCAGACACAGTGATAAGTTGCATTTTAGCTACTTTCACTTTAGCACCAAACCCCTAGTCTGCTGGTGAGTCTTACACCAGCAGGTAACTGGGAACTGAAGCTGCTGCAGGGTCTGAGCTATCACTGTAAGGTAACTCAGGATCTGCCAGGACACAGGAGTGACATGCAAAATGATGGGACCTGAACTTCCTTATTGTAGGAAAATCTTGCTCTGGGGTTTTACTGTGCATTTTATAGAGAGAAGAGAAGAGAAAAAGAAAAGAGATTACATATCAAACCAAACTTTGGTTAAATTGTCAGTTTTATAGGCTATGAGGATAGGTAATTCAGTTTCCAAAAGAACAGCAGGTAACAAGAAGAACTATAAAGAAAAACTATAAAATGTCACTGATAGTAGTTATTATTCAAACTATAATCCTGGTCTTTACCACCCTTCAGAGCAGAATTCACAGGACATCATATTTTAAATCTTAAACTGCACCTATCTCACACCTCTGAATCTGGCACCAAATAACCAACTCTCAATAAGAAATGAACAAATAAAGCCAACAACAACCTGCCTAGCTGAATTCTTGGGACAATGAAGTGTGAACAGGTGTGATGATGTGTTAAAGAGCATGTGGCAAAAATGCCTATGCTTGCTAATGAGATGACAGTTGCTTGTTATGCAAACTGTCCTAGTAAAATCATCTTTGCCTGCTACCAATGCCCTTGGGCTCACATCCAATCAACCTGAGAGCTGCAACATGTCATTCAAAATGACATTCATCAGTATAGACAACTATGTGAGACCTATATGCACAGAAATCTCCAATATTCGTTATCATTAGGATAAATAGAGCATTTGGATAAATATAGAGAAATATAAAAATAAATAAATAGAGAATTTGGAATGTGCAAGATTTTCTAGCCAAAGAAAGCTTGAGGACTGATGAGAATTGCAAGTTCCACTAGTGAGGAATATAGACTAATTAAAATGAAATCTCCATGCAGTGTATTTCTGTAGCTTGAAATAACACTCATAATTTCAAATGAAGTAAGTGTTGATAATTTTTTTTTTTTTTAATTAACTTATGATGAGCTAAAAGAGAAGTGGTACAATACAAGCTTGTCTGTGATTTTTCTCCCAGAATAGGTTTTTGATTTTTTGGTTGTTTTTCAGTTGATTGGTTGTTGTTGCTGTTGTTGTTTGTTTAGTTTTTTAATTTTTAATTTTATTTATTGCATGGAGAAAGAAAAGGAGGCAGGGAAAGAAGACTAATCATCCTATAATTATTCCTCCTCATTTTTTAAAATGAAAAATATTATGCCTTTTGCATCACACAGAAAAGATAAAGAAATAAAAATCTGCTGCCAATACATATATTAACATATCAACAACTAAAAGGATTGAAATCAGTGAAGGAGGATGATACATTAACCTTTAGAGAACTGGAGTTCAAGATGAAGACTGATGGAGTGCTACTGTGTTTGATCAGCTTGTTTAAGCCAGTAAGCAATGTAAGTTAATTGGCTGTTTTAAAGTAGTGTGCAGAGATTTTCATGGCTTAAATTGTCTTAATTTTCATTATTATTATTACTGCAGCAAACTTAAATTTTCCTGATATTGTTTCCATGTCCTCTTCCTATGAGTAACAATACAGAAGATACATTCTACTACAACTTATGCTTTAAATCATAATCCCCTTTTATGCTCATTTTCCATCTCTCTTTTTTAACTTGTGTGAAATTTACCTGCTTTTGTAAAAAGGAATGGAATGAAGGGAACTCACACACATTAAATAGATCACAACATACAAACACATAAATTCCAGCATACATGACCACATAAAATTCCAGCATACATGAACATGAATATATAATTCAACAAAAAGAAATTTCTGACAAAATGCTTCCTGGAAACATTATCTTCCCTAGCAGTGGAAGGAGGCAGGGAGACAATTTATATTCAGTGGTACTGACAATAATATGCAAAAATACAATGTTTGCTGAATCAAAAATAGTTCCTCTTAGCTCTTAGCCAAAACAAGAGTATTCATGGCATGTTTTGAAAGAAATTGAATACATTCAAATTAATTATGAGAAAGGCTGAACATGATATGGAGAAAAAGACACTTTTTTCTGCGTCTTTTGGAAATATTTCATTTCTTTACAACAAATTTGTATCACTTCAGCAAAGGCTTACTAATGCTAATGACTCATAATGGGAAAGACATGTAAATAGCAACCAAAGTATTATGGTATAATATATTTGCCATTCATTTTTAAGACTGAATACTGTCAGTGAAGCAATGTGGTTTGCTTAACATCATACTCATTGCTTTCTGTGACAGCTCTTGTTTTCTAGATTACAGAGTGAAATAACTCACAGATTAGCCAGCATTTACAGTGTTGTACAACTGTGATTATTTCCAAAAGTAGGGAAGTATTTAAACATGTGCTTGCACTCAGAACAAAATATAATCCTATCTTTCTGAACTCGAGTTAACCTATATGGGTGTGCTGACACAACATAATTATGATGAACAACCTTGTTATACAATAAGGAAAGCTTCCTGTGGCTCTGCTGTTTTAACAAATATCTGTACAATATCACTTGGGAAACACCCTCCACAAAAAAAAAAAAAAGTTAAAGTAATATTTCATTAGGATCAATAACTTTTTTCAGAATTTATTCAGAATGCACAAATTGTTAAGATTAACCTGTTGTGTAGTAAATTTAGTGCTCTTTCACTTAATACAATATGATTTTACAATATAGCTAATGGGCAGAAAACATTGAAATATAGAATATTGACACATATGGGATTTATGATAAATTTAAGATAGGAATGAATGTAGGCTAAGGTTTCAGGTGCTCAGCTGAGGTCAAGAAAATCAATATTGTTCATAATTTGTCTGTGACACAGAAGCTTAAATGAGAAACCTTCTAAATAAAAAGATACACTTGTCTATTAACGCTTAGCTTTCCACCCCCGCCAACAGACATATCTTTTGAAATCTAAGGTATCTGAGAAAAATGACTAAGACATGTTAAACCTTTCTAATGGATGCTGTATGGCTGCTATTAAGATTAATAGAAATGCTGTAACTCCTTTAAAACTATTTCATTTTCAATTTACTTCAAATTCACCATTTGATTTCCAGATTTAACCATAAAATGCCAGAAGAAACACAGATCTGAAATAAATACAAATTTATATCACTAAAACACAAGTAGGAAGCAAAAACCTAGACATTTTTTCTTCTGTGGAACAATTCTACCTTTCCCACAAATGCTGAATAGATTGAAAAATTGGAAAGAATGTAGGTGGTGAGATTAGTTTGTAATCTAATTACAAACTAAATTAGTTGTTACCTAACACTAACACAACCGATATCCAATATGACAAGTTTTCAAAATAAATTTCTTTTGTAACACCCTCTGACTTTGTAACTTCACCAGGACTGTAGATCTGTCGATAATACAATCAAACTGGAATTTTCCTCATAATCTGTCACAAAAAAATTAAGTTCTGAAAAACTTGAAGTTTTTCTGAGAAAAAACATGATTTGACATCTTACAGTGATCTGAAAATAGAGGAAAAATATAGAAATAACTAGGAAAGCCTCAGAAAATCTAAATTTCATTCAGCTTCAAAAAGTATATAATTTCTGAAAGTTAAATAACATAAGATGTATCCTGGCATATGCTGAAAAATCAGAAAGAACATCCATTAGTCCCACATCTGTAAGAAATATCATGAAAACTAACAATGTCACTGGGAATAACCAGTTTAAATACCCGGTTAATGTTCTTATACTTTTATAGGCTGTACATCCAATCCAAGCCACATATTTTATTAGTGTCTCCATCAATTCAAGAATGCTAAAATTTCTCTTCAAAATGATCCTAAAAATCAAGTCCACACAAAATGCTTAAAAAAAAAAAAAAAAAAAAAAAAAAAAAAAAAAAAAAAAAAAAAAGTTGTCACTACCATACATTATCATTCTGGAAGATCTGTGATATTTCCTCTCACTTTTATTTATATTATATATTTTTTTTTAATGTCTATGCCTTGTTTCCATTTAAAATGCAGTATCCCTAAAACAGAGACTAGGTTATTTTATATGTCTGCTGTAGAGTCATATTGGTTACAAATAACATTTTTTTTTTATGTAGGAACAGAAGCTCATTTTACTAAAGTAAAATATTCATGAACAGGCAGGAACTTTCCAGTCAAGGACAACACTATTTTGGCTTCTTGCCTGTTCTGGTAAACACATTAAAATCCTGTGATTAAACTCAGAGGCCAGGGTAATTTCTAACTATGTATTAAAAATTCTCTTTCTCTGTCCGGAGTATATGCCTCTGACAGGTACTTATAATTTAAGAAGTTTAGTAAAATTCTGTATTTCATTACTTCTGCTGAAAGTATTCTGGTACATATTTGTTCTTTTGACCTGAAAGCCTTGACTCAGTCCTGGCAAGTCTATGGTGTGCTACTGGGTTGGAAGCATAGTGCAAACTCATTTGCTTTCACAACCACCTTGTACGACTTGCTTGAGCTTTATGAGATTCGTCTACAAATATACTGCACATCACAGTATCAAATTTACAGTTTGGGATCATGCAGTAAAGTCATAATAAAGTGACTGGTTATGATGGTTTTTGTGGTTTCTTTCTGTACAACGAAGCTCACACTCAAAGTATCTTCCATTAGTGTGGCTTAGGTTACAACTTCTTGAATATATGCCAACCTGATAATAATATTCACAATTTTTTTTCACCACTCTTTTCAAGTAATTTCTCAACTCTTTCATACCTCCTTTTCATTTTTATATCTTCTTTCAAGTTCAAGGCATGAGCAGGCTCAGACTTGCCAAGTGGGTTTCTTGCGTTTAATTTGGATGAGAATGTGTCCACCAGTGGAGAAACAGAATAGTATTAATTAAGTCAGATAATTTTGGTTTTGTGCAGATGCAACCAAGAGGATTGCAATCCAAAGATTATGGATGTTTGGAAAAATATATTTAGTGATACTGCTCTCCTATGGTTCAGATGTCAATTCAGAGACACCACTTCCTTCTCAAAATGCACATAATAAAAGTCCAGTAAAAACCAGTTTGATCCTCCCACAGATAGATCCAATGGCAAAAGAATGGCCATATGATCAGTAATCCTGGACAAATTTCCATGTTATTCCCTGATAAACATAGAGCCAAAAATGAATTTCTTTTCTGTATGAGTGATTCTAGTTGGACTTGATTTATATAGAAAATTGAGAACTTGTAACACAAGTGACACCAGAACTCTCATTGTCTATGAGATAATAATTTAGTCTTCTGATATATAATTGGGATTAGGATGAAAAACTACAGATCAATAGATTTCTGAATATGAAGGCCACTGAAAGTAAGACCAATTTTCAGCTTCATCTCCTCTGACACAAAAAAGTGGTGATAAAGTGGAGGAAAAGTTTGAACATTGTGTTCTCCCTTTTAAAAGAAAAATACTGTTTTCATCCTGAAAGTATAACTAATTTAATATTTTTTTCATTATTTCAAAACATGGGAAGCATTTCATTTTAGTTAAACATTCCATTTTAGTTAAACCTTTAAACCAAGAATTAATAAATTTTCATAGAAATAAGTTACATTTGTCAACATATTCATTACTGTTGCAGTTTGGACTAGCTGAATATGAAAGATGAAGGTGAGATTATAATCTTTTTTTTTCTCAGTTTCTCTATTAAAATACCACTGATATAGCTGGAATGTGAAAAAATATTAACCCAAAACACAGAATGATACAATGCTCAAGAAAGTGTTATTTATTCCAAGCCAGAAAGTGATACACCATGATGAATAGATTGAATTATAAAGTTATATGACAGGGCCAAAAGACTAAGCAAAGTGTTGGAACATTATTTTGAGGATGATTTTGGAGATAAAACCATCTGGTCTGAGGGCTAAGAAGAATGCTTTATGATGTTGACTCCTTATTTTTTCAAGAAATGGGATTTTTTTTGATTTTTTTTTTCCTCTTTGTATTTTTCAAATCAACTTTGGCGCATATTCAGAATTTTTCGTCTCTCTCATCCCGTTTTCCACCCCCCCAAAAACATACTGTTTTCCTTGAAGTTTTGTGTAGTTATTCAAGTCAAATAGTACTTTCAAGGCATATCTTGCATGTGGTCTGAATAATGTTGTCAAGAGCAAAGGTTCTGAGAGGAGAGAGCTCAGAGGTCAAGTAATATGAAGGTTAATTTACCCTAAGAAATGTCATAGTGACTTTCCCTACCTCAGGGTGACGGACAAAGTGAGGAAAGAAAAACAGCTCAATACTTATCATTTTGCAGAGAAGTTTCATATTCTCTGTACTGAAGATCCTAGTCATAAGTGTTCTTCAAAAATCCATAGTAACAAAATAAAAAACCAGCACAACTGCAGATAGTAGATACTCACAGTTCAGGTGATAGAAAGAATGCTGTGCCCTTTAATGTTTTTTTCTACATATCTAGTGATATTTATGCTACCGTCATGGTGCCCATCTCATCATATGTACAAACCTTAAAAGTTTACCATTCACCACACAGAGTTATCTGCCAGTCTAGTTAAACATAATGTCTTTGAATATGCTGTGCTCCTCTCAGGTTCTTTGAGGTATGCAGCAAGTTCACCATCTATTAAAAAAGAACTTGAGGACATGATGGTGTGTCAGAAAGCTGTGGTCCATTTTGACATTATGGGGCTTCTGTAGAGACAGGCCTCATTTGAACGCTTCAAAAACTATAAGCAATCAAAAATCCATACACTTTTGAATTTATAAGATACTTTTGAAAGTATCTTTCATTGCAACTTTAAAAAAAAAACCAAACAACTGAGAAAATAAGAGCATTATTCTGCCTCTCTGACATACTATTCAAGACAAATAATGGTTTCGCCTTGTTGGAAATCTGTATGAAATGTAGTCATGGACTAAATAATGTGTGAAAAAATCAGTCTTTTACCCTGGGGTCAGTTTCAGTTTATAGTGAGCTCTTGCAATGCTTTCCGGGCAGTGAAGCTGAAATGATGGCAAAGAAGGTTTTTCTCTGCAGGCAGTAGTTTGAGTAGAAAGAGGACTGTTTACTGGGGCAGGAAAAGCAAAACCCAGTGGCACTAACCAAATTCTTTCCGGTGTAGATTCTCTGAAGAGAAACTCTTGGTCAAATTTAAAAAATGCAATTAGAAAAAAAAAAAAAAAATTAAGGAAAAAAAATTGTTCTGATGCTCTGTTTCAGTAAGGAGAAGCAAAGGGGAAAATTAATCAAAATTTTCCAAGGAAATTTTAAGGACTAAATAGCCTCTAAAGCCTTGTATCAAACAATGTGTTAACTGGAGTTAGAAAAATTATTTTCTTGGTCAAAAGGGGATGAGGAAAATTTCTAAATGAACCTGCCCAGAAGCAGATTCTCCTAAGGATTCTGCCTCACTCTAGAAGTACTTTCAGAAAGTGATGGAAGTTACTGTTCCCACAGCATATGCAGCTTCACTGAAAATGTAGTATAAGAGCAAGACAACTCTACGATACACATTGTGTTATGTCTTGACAAAGACTTTATTTCTTAAAATAGACTAGACTAAATTAGATTAGACTAGAGCAATTTCTTGCAATCTTTTGGGTGGGGAAAATGGTGTACAACTGAGGGAAAAGCAGTGTCATGCACCACTTTCAACAGGTACTATCAAATGGAAACGAATGGACCTCACAGATAGTCAGGCACAGAAACAGCCTCTAAAAACTATTAGAAGATAAACAGCTATTGTAGGATATAGAACTTACATCAGAAACACAAGCACCTGAAATTCCTGTGATACTGACTCTCTCTGATTAAGATTTTATTCAAGTCTAAAAAACTGCTTGACCCTTTCTTCATGCTATAAACAAAATGGAAGGCTGATTAGGGAAGCTATTATGAGGTACCAAATTCTTTTCAGGGTATTAATTCATGTATGACATGTAGGTAAACAAACATTTCTTAAGAATCTTTTTTCCTTGTCAGTTTATGAGAAACATATCATACCCTTAAAACTCCAATGAACAGGTTTTGGGTTTTGGGTGCTTTGTAAATGCAACTGAGAGGAAATAAAGCTCTTTACTTAAAAATAACCCAGCTGAATATTTAAGTTGAAAACAGTTGTTCATATACCACTGATGGATATGGTCCATAATAATTTGTCACTGAATGTAGAAAATTCTCAATTAACATTACAAATATATTGATGAACTAATCAGACTCTCACTTATCTTATAAATCACACCATCAATATCAACAGTACTTTACTGTTGAATCATAACTCCAACAAAATTCAACAATTCACCAGAAACAAGAAAGTTTTTTTTTGGTTTTCTTTAAACTGATTTTAAAAGTATTAAGGTGATAACGATATATTCAAACTTTACTACTGAACCAGCGGAACTATATTACAAATCAGCTCTATCTTAAAAAAAAACTGGCTGCTTCGAAAATACAAGGGAAAATTGTGTTTTACAAGAAATATCCTAAAAACATATTCTTTCAATAACACAGTTGTTATAACTTCTAGAAACTAATTTAGAGAAATGATCTTATAATTTCTAGAAATTTCTAGAAATTATCTTATAACTTCTAGAAACTTCTAGAAATTATAAGATCATTTCTCTAAATTAGTCACTTGTTTCAGCTACAAATAAGTTACCCATTGACATCATTATGAACAAGCTATGCTGATGTATATGGGACCAAAAACATCTTCCAATCTGAAATTTTCTAGATCTATCTTTAAATATTTTCTCTATTTTCAAACATCAGCAGATTACATTCTGACATTATATATCATGTTTTTCCATGCTTCACAAGTCACTGTAACTACAGAAAAGATAAAGAAAAGGTCATATTTTATAAATTGTCTGAAAAAACTCTTATACTTGTTTTCTGCAGAATTTGCTATTCAATTATGCTTATCTAATTGGCACCTAGATTAAAAAAAACCCACTGTACACCTTAATTTTGTCCTCCCATTAGAATAAAAAAATGTAATGTGGAAAAGTATTTGACCCACTAATTGTGCAGAGTTTCACCGAAAACAGAGACGATTCATGGACTACAGTTGTTTACAGTTTATCCTGCTTTTGGCTTCTCCAACATCTGTCACAGTGAGGTATTTTGGATTCAGAATGAGAATTATGTTGAAAACACATTCTTGGGTTCTCTAAGTCATGTTTAATCTAAGTCAAGCACATTGGTGTGTGTGTGAGTGTGTGTGTCTCATGCTCTGTCAGTGAGAAGGTACAAGAAAGAAATGGAGGGATCTTATCTGGGACAGGTGACTCAAGCTGGTCACCGAAGTTATTTCACACCACAGAGCATCATACCCAGTGTGTAAACTGGGGGGAGCTACCTGGAAGGACAGCCTGTCTGAGTGTCAGAGCTACAGTAGAAAGTACTGAGCAAACTAAGCCTTTGGATGAGTATTTGGGTGAGTCAGGCAGCATTAAAATTTCTAAGAGGTACTGCAGAAAAAAATTGGCTGTGCCATGTTGCCCTGGAGGTGCTATATATGGGAAAATGTCTATTGCTTCGTTCAATGTCTCCCAGGTGTTCAGCGTTTTGCAAGGTTCCATTCAAATCTTCCATCTCAGCAGTCAATCCCACAATGATTTTTAGGTTTTTTTCCTAGAAGGAAATTTTTAAATTTTTCAAATTTTTCATTTCTTTCCCAGTTAACTCCAAGATCGTGGCTAGCTGGAACGTGATTTTGACTTTCACATACAAAGCCTTTACAACCACCACCTCATTTAGGAGAATGATTTTAACCCCTTTATCTCAAACAAGTATAGGCCTGATTTCCTGTTCTGATGTGTTACAACAGGATAAGGCACAGCTTAGCTATCTGCACTTTCTGACTGTGTCTTTATATCCTCTAACACCCCTGAGCTTCTAGAATGCACTTAATTAATTCAGCAACTAACTCTTTACTACTGTCATAATCAGGTATTTCATATATATAAAATAAAATTAATTTGAATTTCTAACAGAATTATCTAGATTGTACTTAAGTTGTCTAATAACTATACAAATGGTTAAAATAATCAGATTAACTGTTTACAAGAATAAGAAAGGTACATTTTGCACAAAGAAAACATTACAGGCAATGGATCCATTAATCCATTAAACTCTACTGCACAATTTACATACTAAAGATTTTACATGAGCATATCAAAAATAATGGAATTTAATGAAGAACTTAGAGTCAAAAAAGTAATTTGGCATTAATGACTTATTTGCCAGAGCCATAAACTAATATGAGATTCAAATAAGTAGGCCTTCCCACTCCAAAATAGAAAAATATTTCTGATGAGGGGGAGAAATGCAACAAACTTCAGTTCCAGAAGCAAAGTAGAACTACTTAAGCAAGGTAGCTCAAAGCCACTTAACTATTTGCCACCATCAGAGAATTAAAGCATAGAAATACAAGAGATTCAGAAAGGAAATAAATGAGTACAGAGAGCCTGTGAGACATGGGAAAAGCCTTCTGGCCAAAAACAACAGTGAACTATGTCAGCTTTCTGTGACCAGGAACATAGAAAATCAATGTCAGAATTTAGACACAATTTATTCAGGGGCAAGGGACCAAACAAGTGCAGAAACATTTAAGGACACCTTCCAGAGAATAAGAAATCTCTCAAAGTATGGACTAATGAAAGCCTGAAGAATCCAATTACCTGACAGCACTGACCCAGAGAGTGCTCTTGTTGCCTGGAGGCAAAGGAGAAGAGAGGTTATTAACTGACCTCTTGCTCTGGGACTCCTAGAGCAAGCCACATGCTTAGATGTTTACCAAAAATCATTTGCTGAAATATATAATAGGGCAGCATCTTTTGCTCTCCCAATAAGCCCTGCTAGAAGAATACAACTGATACCAGCTGTTTCTCTACCCCAAATGAATTAAGCAGAGCACCTCAGAAAACAATGAAGTCATGTAAATTGATTCAGTCTCCTCTTTAACGTTCTCAGGCTGTCAGGTTGAATGAGGCTCGGTCAAAGTGTTTGAAAGGAATGTAGTATTTCTAGAAGTTCGCTGATACTAAGTGGCACTAAGGCCCACAGATAAGATATTGCAGGGGGAAGACAATGGGAGATGGTGATCAGAGGCTGTAAAGATCTTTGGAAAGAAGTGTTGATCAGCAACAAAAAACATCAAAGTATAAGGAAGAATCAAGCAGAAGAATGTTTAGTGAAAAACAGCATCTGTTGCTTCACATTACTGTTGATGAATCTCTAATGATGAGTTAGAGAAACAGAATTTACTGGATAAAAGAGGACATACATGTAATACATACCTTATATTACACACGAACTCACATTTCACATATATACGTATGCATATATAATTGTATAACTAGATATGTATGTCCATAGCTAACTAAATACACACACTATAGATAAGATGGAACGAATTAACAAGGACATTATATGCTATTTCAGGCCACTTTGTGGAAAGTTTTATCTATTGTAAAAGATTTGATATATTTTTAATTTTTAAAGAAAGGCTTTGCATTTAAAGAATAGTACCTAAAGCAACCAAAAAGAAATGAAAATTAAGCAAGAATTAAAAGAAGTGATGACTTCATTTAGCTGTAATAAGATCAAGCTATTAGAGAGTGCCCAAAGAGGGGTCACAAGGAAGTGAAGGGTTTGGAGGAGAAGTTGTGTGAGAAGTGGCTGAGGTCACTTGGTCTGTTCAGCCTGGAGAGGAGGAGACTGAGGGGAGACCTCACTGCAGGTGCAACTTCTTGTGAGGGGAAGAGGAGGGGCAGGCACTGATCTCTTCTCTGTGGTGACAGTGACAGGACACAAGGGAATGGCCTGAAATTTTGACAGGGGAGGTTTAAATTGGATATGAGGAAAAGGTTCTTCACCCAGAGGATGTTTGGGCACTGAAATAGGGAAGCTGTTTGCAGCACCAGCCTGACAGATCTCAAGAGATTTTTGTTCGGTGCTCTCAGGCACTTGGTGTGACTCTTACTGATGGTGCTGTGCAGAGCCAGGGGTTGGACTCAATGTGAAACCCTTCCAGATTGGCAGATACTGTGATTCTGTGATTAACATATCAAGACCTAATTTATAAAAAAATTTTGGATGGTTTTGTCCTTGGGACAAAATAGCCACAAGACATAAAAACAACCGAAGCTTGAAATTGAAAAAGAGTTAGAAATGTCTACAAACGAGAAAATACATTCAATATTTCCACTTAAATTTATGTACAAGTTCTCTCTTGCAGGTATGATGAAACACTCCTTTCTTACAGACTAGTGTCTGACATCTAGGACAAATCTTTACTCTTAGTTGGTTCATCGCTATTTGTATTCCTTAACATCCCAAATTTTGGAAGAATTTCAAGAAAATATTTTTTTAATGCCTGCTAAATTTTAAAAATATATTAAACATATATTCATCCCTTTTGCATTTACATTGAACTCTTTTCCTTCTGTTAAGCACATATCATGTCTAATCATTCAGTAAAGTAGTTTTGAAATGGTAACTTTGGAGTACTTTATTTTTGCTGAAACCTGAATCTTCTTTTTCCTGAACCTTTATCAGTCTTGTCTTATCATTCCTGCCTAGGGGATTGATGTATGACTTCACCAGAAAAAATAAAATCCTAAAACCACTAGTAGCAGTTTATTTATAAAATATGCGTTAAGAATATACATGTTCCTGAGTTCCTAGAAGAAATCTAATGGCTTGGCTCACCTTAGCCAAGAAGTTAGAACAGGTGAACCACTTGATCTTAGGATCTGTGAAGCTGTGTAGAAGTGTATCTAATTTGTAATGTAATAGAGGTTCAGTTATTTTCTTCTCAAATAGCAAAATTCTATTTATCTTTCTCATTCAGACAGTTAACCCACTCATTTAAATAAAATCAGCAATACTGATTCTTCATTGCAAATACTGAAACCCATGTGAAAAATAATCACAGTTAACTGTTTGATTAGAATATTACTTAATCAGTTTTGATCACTGGTATTGCTGTGAAACATTACCACATGATTTTGTTCTAAATGCATTGCTACATACTTTATGTAATAAATGTCAAGTGAAATTATTACTGTTATCTTACACCACAGGCATACAGACACATGCTTTGTGTGCTGAAGGACTTATTTGTGAGACAGAAAAATGTGTAGGTAAAGAACAGCAAAGATTGATAAAACGGCTAATCAGGAACAGAGCAAGGAACAAAAGCTTCTTTATCTGCCTGCCTAAAGTAATGACTGCTGGTCAGTATTGTTTGTTGATTCTTTGATTTAGGGAAAATTACTTACTACACCTTCAGTATGTTGCAGAATGACACACAGAGTGAGGTACAGTCATCTTTGTATAAGCATGTGTCTTTTAGATTCTCATGGGAGTTTCCTCTTTTCCTGTCGTAAGCAGAAAAATAAATGCACCATTCATATGTCCAGACAAATTAAAAAATCTCACAATCAATAGTAGTTAAAAGATCAGTTCATAATTTTTAACCTACTGAATGGAAAATAAAACACTGATCTAGACCTTTACAATTCATATACATGATATATATTACACACAATGCTTTACACTACATGGTATCCTCACAGAAGGGCAAGTAAAAAAAAATGGATTTTTGATTAGTATCATAAATTGCTTCTCAATTGCAATCATGTGTGCATGGCATGAGAATTTGCTTTGCTCAGTAATGATATGACCACAGCCAAAAGGTGATGAATCTCCAGGTTCACCTTTATTCATACAAAAATAATTGTTCAGAAATTATAAAGTATGATGGAAGACATTCCTTTCTCAAAAGATAACATGGCAGTGGAATCATCAATTAAATTTAGGGTTTCAAATCACTGTTTTAATATACACTTAGGATAAAAGTTTCTACAGATTGTAACACAAATTCATTCAACAGGTATTTTCCATTAAGTCAACTAGTATTTTTACCATTAAGGAGTCAGTCAATACTGAAGCAAAATTAACTAAATACATAACATTGGTTTTGTTTCAATTATTCACCTGAACAAAGGAAATCTTGAAATTTAAAAATACATTTATATTTAGTTTGATGGGGTATCCTATTGCAACTTCCATTTTGCTGTTATGTGATGACAAAACATTTTTAAAAAATGAAACCAAGAGACATTTCTATTTTAATGAGTTTTTATTTGCAATTCATATAGTAGCACATGAAAGTAAAGGCCTATGAAAAATTAGCCTCATTTAAATCCTAAACAGAAGTTGGAGAGAAGACATAGAGTAAATTTTGCTCAAAAAAGGGGAGGAAAAATCAGTTCTCTAAAATTCTACTAAATTTCATATGTCAAACAAAAATTGGGTTAAATCATTGTACTGAATACATTATGATAGTACAGAAAGTTTTCAAGGGATAAGCATTGAAAATCTTGAATACTGACTGAAAAGGAATTTGAGACAGCTCTATGGAGTTTTCTGTGGAGACTGCTCCCCAAGCATGGGCTCACTGAGCAGTGGTGGCAATCTCTTCTTGGAGGAACTGAATAGGGTATTTTCCAGGATGACATTCCCAACACTGTTGGCCAAAGCTCAGTCCTTTAAGGAGTTAAAAATCTATTTTGTTTTCTGAAATGAAGGAAAAGTTGGGAGTAAACAGAAAGCCTGTTGAAGGGACTGGCCAAAATCACGAGGTTACTTCATACACCTCAAGATTAACACAAAATTCATAGCATCCTTCCCCCCGTTACTGTGCCTCCATAACAGTCCTATGAATCTGCAAAATGTGTACTGTATAAAGATAAATTATTTTGGAAGAAAAAAAAAGAGAACACTAAGAAGCTGAAAGTTGGCATGAACTAGACTTGTTGAAATACATGTGAGCTATTTCTGCTATTAAGAAATTTCTCACTGTACCTAAAGTTATTATTTTCAAGTTATTTTTTATAACTTAGAAGTCTATAAATCAGAGCGAAGGTCTTTTTCCACAGTAACACATTTCCCACTTTTACTAAACACGGAAATGTTTTCCATTCAGTTTTATATGGCAGCTTTAAACATAAATAGGATTTGACAAGATTCCTCACCAAATGGTTTCAACTGGTGTTTCAAGTTCATGTAACCCTGGATTGTACGTCTCTATTGGTGTATTTAATATTTCTAGTGATGGCCCAGGACTATTCCATAGTGTCTGTGTAGGCAGCTCCCAGTGAAGTCACAAAAGCTCTTTCTTTCTAATAGCAGTGGGAAAAAACGAAGTGCCAGAACAAACACAGAACTAAATCCACATATTCTATCTGTTATTTGAGTGCAGTAGCACTGAGGAGAAAATGGGAAACTTTATAGTCAGAAGTGTTACATGAAGCTTTGAAAACTTTCTACTTTTTTCAAGAGTGACACAACAGGAAATTCAAATTCTACCTAGTTCTGTGTCATTTTACAATAAAGCCGTATCTTTTCTAGAAGCAGTGTTGACAGCAGAATACCCCCGTTAAGTGTGCAGATGCTGATACTAGAAAAGACCAAAAGCTGAAAGATATCAATGAGCCCTACAGGGCGTTCCAGTTACACTTCCAGTGAACCTAAATTGTTGTTATTAGTCTTCTTCCAGTTGTTTGTACACAGAAAAATGTTTACTTCGAAAATTTCTCTAAGCAATATTATTAATGGTCTTGAAAATAATATACAATTGCTCCTATCTTTATACAGTATATCAAATCTGTTAAAATCTTACTGAAACCATACTAAAGTGAAGGCTTTAAGGGGACTATTTTGAACCTTACAGAGGAAGTATCTCCTTTTACAGAAGAAAACTAATTTTATACCCTTGCATATGTACAGAATTTCAGTCACTGTCATTGTTTTACAAACACAGTTTGGCTAGAGGTACAGTGGACATGCTGAAGTTACAGTTCTTCTCTTTCTAGATTTTGATCATGAATAAATTCTCTCAAGGGTACACACATTCTCCCACAGAATAGGAAATGTTTTCTAAAATCTTTGCCATTTTAACCACTATGCTGCTTTTATACATACATAACTAACGGAAAGGCAGCAATGTAATGAAGTAGATCAGAGTATTATAACTTGAAACAGGGACAAAGAAAACAAACATATGAAAGAAAAAACAAGTTAAAGTGTGAACCTGATTGGAGTCAGTGAATGAAAGGGTTGTTCTGATATAAAATAACTGTATTAGCGTACAGGGACATCTATGTAACAGCTCCAAGTATTATAATTAGGGAGAAATTAATATCTTAGTCCTAAATGGAACTTTATCTGTAACTGAAAGAAAGTAAAAACCCCCTTTGTGTTCAGAGGAAAGGGTCCCTGGTGCTCAGACAAAAATATTTTTTCCAATTTTTTGTGCCTTAAACATTAATTTCCCAATGCAGCCAGCAGAATTAATTCCACTTTTAAAACTACATGCAGAATTACTTTTGGTACAGCCTGCTTTATGTGACTGACTAGATCTGCATATTTAAAAAAATAAAAAGTGAGTTCAATTGTAACACCAGCTGTTATGTGTCCTCTCTGTGCACACACACAGACGCACACACACACAGACCTCAAGTTGGAAAGAGCCACTAAGACCTGTTTGGCAAAAATCAGCATGATGATTAGTAATTATATTAAATGTAGCTTCTTGTTAAATACTTACATACAGAACCTTGCCAGTAAAATGTAAAGAGATCAGGTACAGCTGAGAAAACACAGGATATATTGGAACTTTTGCCATGTTTTTTATTCTCTGCTTGCAAAGATTTAATTAAAATGTGCAGAAATATTTCCGCACTATTTTAAAGTTATAAATCTTTTAAGTATTTAACAAATACAAATATCCTAGATAATGAATACAACATTTTCACTTCCCAGTGCCATTACCTGAATTAATTTACCAAGCACAGCTGGTATCTTGAGTATATGCTTGTATTTCACAGGCAAAATTAACTTAAAAGAGCAACTTTGAGGTCAGAACACACATTTACAATTAATTTCATATTTCACTGGTTCAGCTGAAAAATTCAGCTTAGTTGTAAAAAGTAGACATTGTCCTTTCACTGCTCAATCTTCCCTCCTATTTGGATTATTTAGAAAAGTCACTTCCTAAGGCAAATGAGCTCAGATTATGATTTTGTCACAATTTTAGCTGTCTGGAAGGGTGCATGCAGTCTTTCCTTCAGAGCAAGTTTCCAACTAATCACTGGTTGTCATAGATCCCTCCTGCATGGGTTCCAGCATTGAATTTCATTGCTATGACAAAATTCTCTCCTTTGACTCAGACTCCACTTTGACTCCAGACTACAGACAAGTTAACACTGAGTAACACAGCCTACCTTCAAAGCACCATTAGTGTTCAGTTTCAAAGTCCATCAGAGGGCAAGGGCGTAGATACCTTTGAATTATTAAAAAAAACCCTTTCAAGTTCTTGAACTTGTTCTAAAATCTTTAATACAATCACACAGACACTGTATTCAGGTTTTGACTCCTCCATACAGAAAAACTGTCAATAAATCAGAGTGGTCTTACCAGAGAGCCACTGAGGTGGCTGGGGATAAGGCACTTGTCCTGTGAAGAGAGCAGGAGAACCAGGCCTGGCTCATTCTGGAGAAGGGGCAGCTCCAGGGGCAGCCCCCAGTGCACACAATGCTTTGTTGGGGAGCTGGAGCTGGGCTCTCCTCAGCAAGGCACAGAGGGAGGGTGGGCACATGAGAAGTAGCCATTTGCCATAAGAAACATTTTCCTTAGCCTAAATTAATAACAAAAATTGTTTGAAGTGCTGGTTTGAACTAATCTTACTTCAGAAATATTTTTGTTACTTCTATTTTATGAACTGTGAAAATACTTTTGAGAAAATCCTCTAGATCCAGATTTATGAACTATTATTGACCATTAAACACTAAAAATGTATATAATGCTTTAAAATAGGCACTTGTACATTTTAAAACAAAGAAAATAAAGCTTCTCTATGTAGCAGTCTAGAGAATATATACAATGACAAAATCCCTACCCATTAGGTAACTGCAAATATTAGAACAACAACAAAACAAAACCGAAAATAATATGAAAAAATATTAATAGAATATTATATTTTTAGTTGTAAGACATCTACAGTAATCATGTAGTTTAACTGTCTGATCAATTCAGGGCTGAAAACGTTAAATCATGGTACTAAGGACATTGTCTAAATGCGTCTTTGATAGGAACCTTTTAAAAAGCAATTAACAGGTTAAATTTGGGATGAATTTTAAGAAAAATGTCAAGAAAACCCTGTGGAAGAAAGATCATTTGACCTGAACAAAGACAGAGTATATCTCCACTGAGATCATTAGAAAAAAAATCATGATTCTGAATCCAGTTAAGGCAGATTCATTTCCCAGGACAAGAGATGGCTGGGATCCTTCAGCTTAAGATTTGAAACCCCATACTAGAAAAGAGAGTTCATTGGCCGAGAGTTCTCTAAATGTCTGATGAAGTTTTTAGTTTTGTGCCTGTACCTCACACGTAGGAGAATTTGAAACTAGAAAAATAATTCCAATAGTAACTTATGTTTGGGTGGTAAACAGACTCTTTTAAAGAAAGTTCATGGAAAATAAGGTGGAGAAAAAAAATGACAGATTTTTTCATGGAATCCATTGCTATTAAAAATGCAAAATAACTTCACAGTTTTGTCCTGTAAATCTGATAGAGTTTACTACCACTAGCTTGACTTTCCAGAAAGCTAGCAATATTTGTCTCCAAGACTAATAAAAAATACTGATGTCTGTAACTTAAGTATTGCCCTCTACCCTGAGAAGTGTAAGATTCAGACTCCTCTACTAAATAGTCTTTTGACTGGTTCTAATAGCTTGTGCACATGCCACAGAAAATCTCTCCTAATAAAAGATATTGTATTCACTGCATGTGACTGCTGTAGATTCAATCACAGGCCCATTTACAAATGTCTTCTCCGAGCAGCTGTAAAATTAGGTCAGCCAAGCACTTACGACAAGCTGCATCAGTCACGCAGAACTTCAGCTGCTCCTCGCCACAAATCTGATTCACTGAGCTTCCTCATGTACAAGCAGCATTTGATAAATAAGAGGTTTAGTGTTAACATGGCTTAAAATAGCCAGCCATAATTAATGTCAGCTTGTCATTAAAAACACAGTTACTGATGACTCTTAAAGGTAATGCTTTTAATACACTTAATCAAGATAAGGCCCATTAAAAGCTATCAGAATTTTCCCTCACTACTTTGATTCAGCAGCAGACACTGCTAACTTAGAAGATCTTTTTCTTTTCAAACTATTGAAGTGTTAAGCAAAAGACCTCTGGGTTTGATGACTGCAACTGAAGCAATCAAAATTATAAATACGCACATTATCTGGCCATGTTTACAAATGACTGCTGCGGTCCTTTTTAACACTGAGAGGCCACCATGTGTTTCAGTCACTGTTTGTGAATCTGTCTCCCTGATTAGTTAGTGCTCTCTGCAATAACCCTGGTAGCACTGAACATATGTCGTGGGAAAAACCTGTCAAGCAAAAAGCTAAGCTAATCTCATCTATCTTTGTCACTTTTAATACACAGGCTTACTTTTTCAGCTTTTTNTTTTTTTTTTTTTTTTTTTTCTTTTTTTTTTTTTTACAGGACAGTAGTAGATTTAAAGCAGTAATTCTTCAAGCATTTTTTACAGCTGAATAAAACAGCCTTTTGGACTTAAATAACATTAATGGAATCATTATAAAATGACTTGTCTTGTTGCCCAATTTAAATTCAAGGCATAGACTAGGACTGATAATCATAAGCCATACTTAATTAAACAAGGCACATGTAACTGAGACACTGAGCTAGAAAGAAAAATGTGGTTTGCTACCCATACCCATATTGTGTATGTATGTATCAAAGCATTTGTTTAAATTTACTATGTCACGTCAGAAGAAATTCAATGTTTGCATCTGAAAACTAGTTTGTTTGTTTTTTTTTTTTTTCTCCTAAAGCTGCAAACCTCAGAGAACCTTTAATGACGCAGTTATTGCTGATACATCTGTAACCTGGAAATCAGATACAGAAACACCTAGAATGGGGACTTGTAAAAAAGTGCTGCCACAATTTTGATTTTTTGCACAGCTGTAGCATCTCAGATATCATTTATATTTTATATAGAAAAATTTCATTTTTAAGGTCAATAACATTTTTTACACAGAAAACATTTTTCAGTAGTGCCTTTGTTGAAACATTGTTATAAATAATGCCTCATCTCCTGATTTTCTAATAAGCAAAAAGGACAATTATACAGTAATGCATCAAATACACAAGTACAAATATAAGTTCATTCATGTGTAACAGCCACTGCCATGTTATACTGAATCATCTGGTAGGGTCAACATTCTTCTAAATTAATTACAGCCACTTAGCAATAACAATAAGTGTAGTAGCCTACAATGTACTTTGCTCTGCCTATGCTGCCTGCAAGGACATGTTGCTGTTTCAGATGGCTGTTATGCAATTCATTTCTGAACATACAGCTTACACTTTACTACCCTCTTATTATTCAAGTCATGCTTACAATTCATGAGAGACTGAGCTAAGACCAACAGACCCCTACTCAACACTGATTTTATAATGCAGCTCAAGCCAAATGTCAATAATGAGTGTATGAGGAAAAAATCCAACATCCTCTGCTCCTCCAGAGCTGCTAAATTCTATAAGCAACTAAATGTACAACAGATGTTAAATGTGATTAGAGTGCCTGCTCACTGCTAATGTTTGTCAGTAAAGCGAATCTTATGAAAAGTTAAGATACAAAACAAGTGTAGGGAATTACTTGTCTGTAAATCTCTCTCACCTCCCCCCAACAGCAGAGATCACATTTGATAGAGTTCTTGCCTTTTTTTTACACTAGAAGCAGGAGGGGCTTGAGTAGGAAGCCCACTCAAGCCTATCACTCAAATTTTAAAAGATTATCAATAAAATAATCAAAATATGGTCCTTTAATGAGTAAAACTTAAATAGAAAAACAAGACCAGGTCAAAATTTTTCAGAAAACATTCTAAGAATGCTGTTAAAGAAACAAAAAATACATACTTAGAACCATCTGGACACAATCCTGTGCAATGTGCTCCAGGATGACCATGCTTGATCAGGGAGCTTGGACCAGATGACCTACTGTGATCCCTTCCAAAATAATTCTGTGACTCTGTGATTCTGTGAAATCCTAATTAGAATTTGAAAAAGGCCACTCAAACAGGAAACATCACTTAATTTTTGATATTATGAAGGTTAGAATTTCGTGAATGTTTTAGCATGCAGCATTAGTCATCAGTGCTCTTTAGAAGACACCATGCCCTAAGCCTCAGTTGTGCCACAGTATATGTTTGACTTTTTTGGTGTGAAATCATCTCACCTTGAGTATGGACTGGGATGCCTAGTTCATACTGGAGATGGCTTGCACGCAGCAGTTACAGAAAAGTCAAATCATTCAGTGCTCACAGACTACTCAGGCACACAGAGTTTAAAAAGATATGGGAACTTTATGCAAATAATGCCTGAGTGAAAACTGAATCTCTGTTCATAAAACCTACTCTGTCTTTTTTCCTCTAATATATTTAGACACATTTGTACTTATGTCTGACATCTCCCATAAGAACCCTATGTTTTTCCAGCTACCTATCCCACTGTATAAATAGGTTTCACCTTCTCCAGATGAAGGTTCTTAGCTGGGAATTATTCAAAGTATACTGATGCCATTTGGTTTATCTGCTCCACTATGGTAAAACCAAAATTTTGCCTTTATGCAGACAAAGACACAAACAACCAATAAAAAAGAAAAAAAGAAAGAAAAGAAAAAAAAAAAAAAAAAAAAAAAAAAAAAAAAAAAAAAAAAAAAAAAAAACAAAACCCCAAAACCAAAACAAAACAAACCCTGCATGAAAATCAAATAGGAAAATTGGAAATTGTACAATATAATTAATATCCATTTTATATTTTCGTCATATTTTTAGTTGTATTTTTATACATAGAGAAACTAAGTAACTGAAATTCACAGCAATAAAGCACAAAAAGATTATATATTTAAATTATATTTAAACAACTTTACACAGTACAAGCTGAGCCAAAGACATGTTTCCTACATATTTTTGCAAAAAGGCAGAATTTGACTGTTACAGTAATTTATTCTTCATTATGGAAGAAGTGTCTGTAATGAATGTGACATAAAGCAAACTGAATGCTCTTTAGGGGAGGATCCTCAACCTAAATTAATTGCTTAGAAAACCATTTCCACAAAGACATTCTTGCTGCCTACCAGCAGCTTAAATGGCATATCTCAATCTAATTCCAGACAAAAGCACTGAAAGGTCTCCCATGCTTTAGTGATGTGTCAAAAATTATAATTATTATTTTCAGAAGCACATTTTGTACGTCTGTGTAGGTGGATCTCAAAATCTTATTTTAACTTTAATGGCTATATCTAATGATTACTACCTGCTTGCCAAGGTCATTTCACAGATCACTTGTACCTTAGAAATCGTTCTGACATTACTGCATGCATAAATCCTCCATTAAACTTTGTAGAGAATATCAGAACTTTTTTTTTTTTAAAAAATGTAATTAGGATAAAAATGTAACTGTTTAAACTAGCTTATTTTAGAAAAAACTGTGAACCAATTCAGCTTATTTCCTATATTATTTTGGAGTTATACATCATTTTAAATTCCAGCATCAAAATTTCTTGTCACTATGACAAGAATACAGTGACTCTCTGTTCATGTAGTGGTGGGATTATAGTCCTCACAATTACCCTATTCAGCCATGTATTAAGTGATCCAAAATGCCTTACAAAAATATAGTCTAATCTACAAATCAAAATATATGATTCTAATGTGAGAAATGTCTTGAAATGTTCAGAGATCATCTGCTATTCATGCCTGCTTTCCCCATGGTGATGTCTGAGATGAATGCCAGTTAGAAATGGAATGAAGATTGATTCGTGATCCCATGACCAAAGTACTTTGTAGAAGCACAGTTTTAAGTATGAATCATCAATATCTTTAAAAAGTGCACCTTATATATGCCCCATTACCCAATTTAATTACACTTAATTTATTTTATAGATTAACATCTTTTCAAGTGTCTCATTCTGTCATAAATGGTGATGTAAGGAAGTAAAATGGTACCTCTAAGACCTTTGTAGACTGAAGTCATTCTTTCCTTCATAAATGCAGCAGCTTCTCTCATCCTCAATGAAAGGTGGTGTTTAGTTTCATCACTATAGAAAAAACGTTGGTAATGCCTACTTTTGACTGCCCTTCATACTACAACTCTCTTTAAAAACGTTTTATTTCAAAGTGAAGAGTCTATTTCTGTTACTTCTATTAAAAATAACTGCTCAGAATCTTTCATAAATTTTTTTGAGCAAGCCTTCCAATATGATTTTAGATAAACTGTTCATGTAATCTTTGGAAACTTTGGTTACATACTTAATTTCAAATCACTGAAAATTTCTTCAATAAAAAGACTTTCTTTAAAGAGCAGACGGTCTATTTCTCAGCAAGCCTTTTTGCAATTAAACTTTCTAAATAAATAAGAAATGTCTCCTAGTAGACAAGTTTCATTCTAATATCTTGTGACTACATTTAGAAAGACTTTTACTAAGAGAAGAGCTCATGGGAGATGATATTAGGATCCAGGAACTGCATGCAAAGTGCAGAAAAGGAAAGAGAAAATTTCAGCTTTTTTTTGGGAAAGGAAAATTTATTGCTTTTTCAAACTAGGCTGTATTTCTTTTCCTTTGCCCCCACTCTGATGTCTGGTGCATTTTGACTTTAAGAACACCTTTGTAGTTTTGCACATCATACACATTCTTGTTGAGGGCTGTATTAGATCCAAGCACTGCTTTTCAGGCTGAAAGGGGGCTAAACCCTGATTCATACAAACAATGAGCTTCCTAGAATTTTCTCTCAGGCTCCAAATCCACAAGCCATCACCTATAGCCCATCAATATCTCACAAACAAAAGGAAAATAATTTTCTTAACCCACCTTCTAGTTTTTTCCCACTCTCATATATCAAGTGTATATGATATCCTTCACTCACCTTCATTTCATCCTTTCTGCCTGAACATTACATACAAGTTGACAACTCACCACAGCAACAAAAGGAAAAGAAAGAATTGGGTTCCTTTATTAGAATGGACAGTCAAAAAATATGTTAATAGGAAGACAAAGGACAATTCCATACTTGTGGCAGATAGTACATATAATTTTCACTCAAATGGCATGTTTCACACTTGTCAAAGATAAATGCATGTTTCCCAATTTTTTACAAAGGTTTAAAAGGTTTCATGTGAAGATATTGAAAATGATCCTAAGTAAAACTGAAGGTATTTAATGTATACTTTAAAATAACTGTCCAACAAATAAAAATAAAAAATGGGCTCATGTTCATGTACATGTTTTCAAGCAACTGGCAATAGCTGCATCCAGGCAGACAAGATGTTTCATTATAGACAATGGAAAACTTAACAGGTGACAATGCAGTAAACACACTTCTATTTCTTGCCCTCTACTTAAATTTAACAACTCAAACATTCTCCCTCTTATACTGGGCCTTTACAAAAGGCAGCAAGACCGAATAAATCCTCTCATTTAAACCACCTTTATTTCTTTGATTTCAAAATACTCTTCAAAGTACTTGCCCAGTTCACAAATATATTTAAGCTCAGATCAGTTACTCTGCCTGGGAGTTCAGAAGGAAGTGTTGGCAAGCAGGAAAACACAGTAGGAAATGCCTCTGCTAAGGCACAAATCTTTGAAGTTTCTGATACACTATTGCTATTGCTATCAGCTGTCCTTTCTTATCACATTCCTCTTATAAAGGACTTCTTTGCTCTTGACATTTTCCAGACTCCAATGTCTCTACTATCCAAATAGTTTAAAAGTCATAAGGAGTGTACTAAGCACCAATTAAATTGTAGACAGTGATGCATATATTTACATATATAAGCAATACACATTTAAAATATATGTTAGTAGTTTTGTTACCCTAGATTCTACTGAAATACAAAGGAAAATTGGATAGTGCATGAGTCCGTGAGGAATATGTTAGAGTTACTGCCATGGTCACTACAATGAGAAATGACTGGTCTGTTGTATGTATCTGTGATTTTTAACTAGATTCTGTTTTTTTCTTCCTCTCTGATTCTCAGAAAGCTTCTCTTGTTCCTCAATAAGGTGGATACAATTTGAATTTATCTTAAATCTCACTCTGAATGAAGAAACACAAATCAGACTTCCCACAGAATGTTTCACCAGGGAGAGGATTCTTGTGAAGCAAAGGTCAGTGAACATAATGGTCAGAGTCTAATAGAGGAGAAATTTCCACTTACAGTAAGCTTATAAAATTAATTAGACTATTTTTTCTTCTACATAAAAAGAGTGTGCATGTTTTCTAGGGTGTTTTCTAGGGTGTTTCATAGGGTGTTTTCTAGGCACCCTAGATAGAAGAATTTCTTTCCTCTCTTTCCCTGCATCAGATGAATCTTCATTAAACCGTGTTCTTTTCTGAACATGTTATTACTTTTTCAGTCATGACAGAAATAGAGGTTGTGCTGTGAAGCTCTATTTTGTGTTTAACAAACCATATAACCAGACCTGTTATTGTGTGTTTCTCTGTCTTTGAATCTATTCATGTGAAGGCATCCTTGAATTTAAAATTAGAGTAGGAGAGACATCTTTTATATTTATTAAAGTCTGTCTTTTCGTTTGGCTTTTTTCACACCCTGTTTTAACAGGGTATTAATTCCCAGTAGGGAATTCAGCCACACACAGCAGTGATTAGATTGTGAAACCTAAGCTAGAAAACACACAAAAAATTCTGGCTAAGAGGTGACCCAAGGAAGAAATAGAATTGTAGTTTGATGTGGTTATGTCATAAGCAGCTGGAGAGGAAAATCTCAGAAGAACCATGCTAATACAAATCAAATTTTAAAATTGCTACTGTTGTTTGTTGTAAGCAGTTGTGTTCACTAAAATCTTCCCAGAACATACTAATAACATTCCTAAAAGTTTAGCAGAAACAATGGTTCATTCCCTTTCTCATTAAAAAAAAAAAAAACAACAACAAAAAAACCCAAAAAAAAACCCAAAAAAAACCTTCAAAAAAACCCACTCAAAATACCCAAAACCAAAACAACAACAACAAAAAAAACAAACAAACAAACAAACAAAAAAAAAAAACAACACCAAAACACTTTACAATTTCTTCTTGTTTTTGCAGTTTCTGATAAGCAACAAAGGAATAATTATGGTCTGTGCTTTAGAAAAACCTTTTTAATTCGGTATTCATTACACATAAAGTTTACTAGAATCACTCTTGGCTGATGGTGGTTGTAATGCAGAGGGGGTGATCTTGAAAACACACCTGTCAACCTCAAACTCCCAACAAAGTCAACAAAACTACATCGACAAGATAATGCATTAAAACATAACCTTTTACAAAGTCAGGGCTAGAGTTAAGAGGCAGATTCTAGAAACTAATTGTTCTTGAATGAGTATGCAAGCAATTGACTGTTGTTAACAGTGATGTTTGTGCAGCAAGCTATTATGGATTATTTTCCTTGGAATGAAAATTGTGATAATGCTAGAACCATCTTCCTGGCAATTCAAAACACTGTTTTTACATCTCTACCTCAATAAAATAAAATGTCCTGTGCATGAAAAATATCCTGTTTCATCTAAATGGCAAGCTATTGTGTTGTGTTCTGTTGGTTATAGTTTAAAATTAACCATCTCCTCAAAAATATTTTAGGGGTTTTTTTCCTCCCTTCCACAATTATTCAACCACTGTGTTCATCTTAATTTAATAATGTTTGTATATAGTTTCTTTGGTTCCTTTCAAATCATAAAGTCTCACTTAAGTCCTCCAAGTCAAATTCAATAGTAGTAATTACAATAGAATTATTTTCTAAAGTACTGAAAGCAGGGAATGAATTTCCTTGGTGGCTTTTTCCTCATTTTTCTTTTTTTTTTTTTTTTTTTTTTTTCCCTCTTTTTGTTATTGTGATTGTCTGTGTGAAACAGCAGAAAGCTTTTCTGAAAGCCTCCCAGTTTTTGACCTGTCTTGAATCTGTCTCACTTGGCTACAGATGGCCTATCAAATCCATCAAGTCCTGATTGGAATAGATTACTAAATTGTTGGAGCACTGGGATTAGGCCCATCTGTCTGCAGGAAGTTCTGTAATCATGATGAGAGGTTATTGTTGCCTGGGAGATGAAAAGCGGCAAACCATGCTTCACTAAAGGATCAACCAAGGCTTTCCATAAAGAAAAGGAGATGGAAAAGCAATCCTATTATGCTGAATCCTGTGAACACCAGCAGGGTGCTGTAAATATTCTTGAAATGCTGCTTCAATGGACATACATCTTTTTGGGATGTTCTGTGAGAAAGAGAGGTTTAAATACAAGCCAAAATTTTATCTTTCATTGTAAGAGGATGTCATCACAGTTTTAAGAAAGCTGGAAACTTTGGTTTCCAGGCTGACTGCTTGCTTGATTGCTAGTAGTCTTGAAGTTAAGCAGCTGAACTGGGATGAAAGTAAAGGTTAGCTCTGTCCTACCCACCAAAGCCAAGTGTAACTAGTCTGTAGAGGTAGTAGGTAAGAGAATTGACCATATTTAATCAATTTCCTAATTTGGGGTTTTCTGATTTCCTAAGTTAGATCTCTGAAAATACCAAAAATATAATTGCAGGTAATGCTGAGTGTCTTCTGACTTCATTAATTGCATTTTTAGAGTTTTCATCATGGTTCAGCTGTTGTGTGGAACAAAACAAAGTTCTTTGAAATGTTTTCATTGAAAAACTTGAACTGCCCCTAGACTTTCAAATCAAGGAGGTATGAAAGTGTCATTAAAAGTTTGTGTGGAACATAAGAAACTCTAGTTCAAATTTCTGCTGTGCCTTCTTTATCACAGAGTTCTGCAAGGAAAGGTCATGCTTTTGCACTCATCAGGAAGGCATTCAGAGCAAGGACCTGTTCTAGGACAAAGCCTCAGGAGTGGATAAGTTTCCAGAATGGAGTGCCAACAGCATTTGCTTCTTTCCTCTCCCTTGTTCTCTGCTTCAACCATCCCACCAGCCAAGAAGATCTGATGACTCACTAAAACCCTTATGTGATTATGGTACTTTTATTCTCTCACACAGATAATTTAGAAGTTCAGAGGGATAAAAAAAAAAAAAAAAAGAGTTGAAAAACTTGGGTTTTTCTCTTCACTTTTAGTTTAGNAAAACTTGGGTTTTTCTGTTCATTTTTAGTTTAGTTAAGCTTTTTTTTTTTTTTTTTCAATAATTTAGGAAATACTTTTACCCCAAGAGACAATGGGTATTTGACTATTCTTTTCAGCAGTACCAGAACTTAATCTCTACATGAAAAGTTACTCTATTTGTATTTTCATATATAGTTTCATGTATAGTTACTTTATAAATTTCTATAGACTCATATAGAAGTGTATGATTCTTTTGGGTAATAGTATATATGTGTGTTATAAAGATTGTTGGGACTTTTAAGATAAAGAATAAGGTATATGAGATTTCAGGGGTTTTTTTCAAAAGATAAACGCAAAAGAGCTTTATACATTTGCCTTTGAGAGTACTTTAATATACTGGTTTGAAAGCAAAACCAGTGAGACTCCAAGTCAGAAATACAATTTAATAGAGAGAGAAGAAACAAATGACAAAAAGAGTAAAAAAAAAATAAAATTAAAATTTAAAAAAATTAAAAATAAAAATAAAAAATGCAGTAGTACAAAGGACCACTGACAGAGCAAGAAGGCAAACCTGACACCCTGTTGGTCAAGATATTGGAAGCAGCCCAAAATAAGTTCTCCTGGAGTGACAGATGTGGGTCCATTGGAGTAGAGATGATCCTCACAAAAGAGTCCAGTTTTCTTCTGGGAATCCAGGGGGGACAGGCTATCTTGGTGTTTGGGATTTCTGTTTTTATCCTCGTGGAAAGGCTTTGGCTCCTCCCACTGGGTGGAGCATCTCCCAATGGAATGAGGTGATGTTATCAGTCATGTGAGAGGCCATAATGGCCCATTCACAGGTGATGTCCCTCGGAGGATGGGTGGAGGAAGAGATAAGAAGGCCCTGCCTTATCTGGTGTTATCAGGTGTCCCATTAACAGAAGGCATCTGCCCTCTTTCCCCTCCCTAGAGTTACAAGAGATAAAGAACACTATCTCCCAACCAGCTTCAACAGATGAAAATAGAATACACATTTTTAGTTACCTTTTTCAGCCCAAGACATTTAATGAAAACTGAGTTTATGCTGCTGCTTAGGACAAATTGCATCCATAAATTCTAATGTTGAATTCTAGGAAAGAATGTAAAAAAGAAAGAAGAAAAAAAAGTTACACTTTCATTAAAGTTCATCTATTTCCTCAGACTCCTCACCCAAAAATTAAGTCTAAGATCACATCTGCTATTATTATTTTTCCCTTTCCACTAGTTAGCTATTTTGAATGCAACTAAAATTTCATTGTTTTATTTTTACATATTCACGTTTGATATTTGTAGATTCAAAATATAAAGTATATAAAAGCTATGTTCTAACCTTTAAATTACCTTTTAAATTTTCAATTAGAACATAATTTCTCCATTTTGGAGTGAGGTGCACACAGGGTAAAGATCAACCAGTGAACCATCTCTAGTGCTTAAAGCAAGAGAGTATTGAGGTGTTGATGTAAGCTGTATAAAAACAATACTTTAATTGTGTCTCTTTTATAATATAACATTAGTAAAAGTTCTTTTTACTAGTAAAAAAATCTGTGAGACCCACAGAGAAAAGAAAATTTTCAAATAGCATAGGCTGCTAGGGAAAATGTTACAAGCTTTTGTAAGCAAAGCAGTTTTACTCTTCCCTCTGAATGTGCCTGTTATAGTTACGCCACCTATCCTGCTGCAGAAAGCATGTAGGATGGTCAGGAAGACCTAAAATAGAAATGTTTTGTTGTGAAATTAGGAATTTTCTGAATTAGGAAATTTAGAAATACTGAAAAGCTTCCTTCCTTTAGGAAAAAAGCTTTGGACTTTGGCAGTGAGAGAATGGGCCAAGAGGAAGGTAGGGGATATTTCTTGAAACATGCAAAAGGCTGAAGCAGCAGAGAAAATAGGAAGGACTAGCAGTTAAACATCCCCTTCCCTCGAGTTTTCTAAATGATTGCAGACCAAACTTCCAAACCGGAATTACTGCCACTGGAAATTAAAATCTGTGAGTAATACTTTTTCTTCTTCACTTACAGTAGAGGAATAATATATATCGTCTTCATCGAAGACAGCAAAAACTTGTATTTGTTTGTATGCAGTATAAATTGGGACATAAATGTTTGAGTTTTCTGGGTTCTGACGGTAACCTCAGGGCAGGGTCCAAAACCCACTGTCTCCATCCTGTCCTCAGATCTTACTGCTCCAGTCCACACACCTTCTCACAGGCTCCCTGCCAGCCCTGTGAAAACACCTGTGGACTTCTGCTCATCAGTCACTTCTGGGATGCTGTGTTCCATGGTGCCGAAAATAAGGGATGAGCAAGATTTTCACCCCTTTCTGACCCATCGAAGTCCCACATGAAAAGCACACAGACAACACACCAACAGGCTAGCCAGAGCACAGGCCTCCAGCAAGCTTGGCTTCTCCTTAACTAACCAAGCCACAGGATGGTCAAACACACACTCTGGCACTTCAGGTCCCCTATGTAAGCTGCACAGGTACTTACAGAACCCCCTTACCAAACTTACAAACTATATTTTACAAATGTGCTCCTATTGTAAATGTTTAAGTGGATTTTCTCTTACTGCTATGTCTGTTCTAACACACCTCTCCAATGTCCTTCAAAAAAAGACAATTAAGATTAGTTTTTTAGGAACTATTAAAAAAATTAGGATTTTTTAAATATTTTAATTTCTAGTTGGTGATATAACAATTGATGTGGTTTTGCTTCCAGATTTCAAATTATAAATTTTGAAACTGATGGTTGAAACCGTGAACATGTAGTCCTTGTATACTGCAAAAGATTTGTGCTTTACAATAACAGGATATATGTCATGGCATTATTTTCCCTACTTCTTTTAGTTTTAAAAAAATTAGACAATTGTTTCCTAATATGATATAATGAATGCACTATAAAACCACCTTATAAATTGTATTCTCCAAGTGTTTATGATAAGAAGAAAAATGGAAGCAAAATGTTACATCATAAACATTTGCACAGATTCTTAAATGATTCTTTAATGTCTGTGAAAAATCATATATTGGTACATTCTTTTCTCCTGCGCCTACTTCTCTCACAAGCTAATAACGTGTATTGTGCTTTATCTGCTATGTGTACTTTTCATTTTGGTCAGAGCCTTTAATCCTCCACGTTTGATATAAAATGCCATAGCCATACTGTGGTAGGTTAGGATTGATTGACAAGTGCATATAATTGTGGCTTCAGTAGTGGAGTATGTTTTACAGTTGCAAAAAATGCACAACCTTGAAAATAAAGAAGTGGTGCCCTTTCTCTGGGATAAAAGGATTGTATCAAATTGGTTCATTTCCTTAGCAGAATGAAATAAAAGGTTTCCGTTGACAAAGAACACTTCCCAAAGGGCTGCTGGAGGAAGTCTTTTTAACTAGATAACACTGCACCAATTAGAAAATCAAACCAAGTAAAAGCAGAATTTTTGGAAATGCTCCACTTTTACCCTCATTCTGTATTCAATCATGTATGGAAAAGATAAAACAGAAGAATGAAATAACAATGTATTTTTGCCAGTATATAGAAAAATAAGGATTTCTGTGAAATGAATAAGATGGTGAATGAGAAGCACATCTTGGATCCTCCTAATTAAATATTTCTGCACCTCAGCCTCTGTTAATTCAGTTCCAGTTGCTGACAACAACAATTAAATGTAATCCTGATTCTCTTACTCTGGATTAGTGGCAACTCTGTTTTATTTGAATGACTTATGGCTGGTGAGGGGCCATAAAGAGGAAAAAGAGATTCAAAGGCGTGATGCAAGTTCAGGTGCCTGTGTCAGGGGAGGAGCTGTGGTTTCAGTACTGACACAGATGTGTGCAATGGCAGGCTGATCTTTCTGTTACATGCTGGGCAATACTGGCAGGCAGAGATGGTCCAGCTCAGGGTGTGAGTGTGCAAGGGTGCCCAGGCACCATGCACTGACATACACCCTGGCTAACAAGGAGTAACATAGATCACACCCTCCAAGGGCTGCCCTCGTGGACTTTGCAAGAAAACACCTTCCTTTTCTCCAAACAGGCAAGGGAACAGTTCTTATTACCCCGCCAGTACTGGTACCCTCTACTGCTTCTTCTCAGACACTTATAAAGATCCTCAGCCCCCCTTCTCTTTGGAAACTTATATTACTGAGAAGAAGAATCGTTCCTTACCTGTAAGTAGTTGCTGCATCCTTTTACCTAATGGCAAGTTTCAACCCAATAGTAAGACTAAAGGCAAAAAGTTACAAAAATCATATTTGTGGGAATAAAGTTGTGGTTACATTCAAGATATATTTGCTTTTCTTCCAGATTTGGTATTTGATCAGAGATACATCACTATTCTCTAGATATGTGTGTTTTCAGAAATTTGAGGCAGAGCTCATACTGTGCCAGGTGCAGAACTTCTGGGGCTTGGCCTGCTGGCAGTGAAATAGGTATTCACCACCTGTCCCACCCTCCTCCTTGTCTGGCTGTGCTTGAGCTCTCCTTCACAGACACCAGCATGCCCCCAGTGCACCTCTAACACAACAAAACCATGTGCTGACCAAGAAGGCCCTCAGAAGCATGCAAGTCCTTGCCATTGTCTCCAAAGGAATGAATCTCTAGAGACAAGCTGAATCAGCTGAATACAGACATGAACAGAAGATGGATATACAGACAAACTGAAATAACTGGTGGACCAGCAACTAAAATAGAATACAGTTTCCTTATGAAGAAGTCCCATTACATACATTTATTTTAAAGTCAATTTTCAGTGAGTGTTTTCCTTAAATAACACAATTCTTTTATTATCACTTAAACAAAATATATATGTGTAAACAAGAGTTGGGTTTTGAAATGGTTAAAAAGTAGTTTAGCCTTTTAGCTTTTCTTCAGCCATCAATGTATCAGGTGGGAGAAACTACATATATAGACTGCTTTCAGTCAGTGGACTAATTCAAAATAACTTCTCTGTATCCAGTGTTTCAAAATGCATTACACTTTGATTTATTAAAACACTCAGTACATAAAAAATATGTACATTGTTGAATTGATTCAATTGGTGTTTCAATTGATTAGTAAAATTGTATTCATTAATATTTTAAAATGTTATGTTCCCTACGCAAGGCTCCTCTACAATAGGTTTACCAATTCTAAATAAATGTGGTTTTAGTAATCCACAGGTCTGTATGCATTTAATACAATATCTCTCTTAACACATTTAATTTAAATGTCAAATTTAGTCTTATTTTAAAAAGCTGCTTTCCAAACAACACGTCCTGACCGTCAGAATGTTCTTGTTGTAAAGCTGATTACTTCTTCCAAACATTAATTGGGAAAAGAGATAAAGGAAAATAGATTTCCTTGAGAAGCTAAATTGCTGTTTACATACCTGGAGCTTTATTGTATATGGGGGTTATTGTAATCATGTCAGCATTTTTTAATATTTATTTAAAATAAATAAATATAATCTTAGTTAAATCATGCTCATAAGTCAATCAATCAATTCAGCTCCTACAAACACTCCTATGATTTTAAAAATATGATTTTAATCTCATGACTCAATGGTGAAATTAAGGCATATTTTTAGAGACATCTTGGAAAACAAAAATGGGGGAGATTTTTTTTTTCCTAAAGCTTAGATTGTTACAATTCTGTCTTTTGCATCTATCCTGGTTTCTGCAAGAGACCATTTAAGCTTACAATCTGAAGTCTGTCTAATCATTGCAATTAAAAAAGTTGGAATAAGTTATGAGCAGTAAAAAAGTAAATAATATCCAGTCTAAAAGTAGGACTAATTATAAAGCTGTTGCTGGATTAAGTTGTTTATATTGAAAAGTGTTAAAGGGATTAGTCTAAAGCTTTACATACTGCAGCACAGAATTAATATGCGGGATTTAGATACTCAAATTAATTCAGGTGCACCAAAGAATTATATGGAAAAGGAATACTTGACCCAGCTAATGGCCACACTAGTCCACCAAGCTAATTTATATTCATGTACTTATTGACCTCACTACACACTCACAAAAGGACAGTTCTAATGCTAATGTGTGCTTCCAAGGCTGTCTCCATCCACTGAATCTAATCACAGCTGACTTCAGTAAGAAGACAACAATGTACCCTCATGGTTATCATTTTGCTCCAACAAAGTGTTTCCGGAAGGACAGATGTGACTCTCTTAGGTCTCTGTGTACATATGTATGTGGTCTAAATTATGATCTTTATGCAACAATGAATCACTGCCAGTGGGAGAAGCCTCAGAATACACATTTGAGAGGAGGACCCATTCCAGAATATGCACACATAATACAAAATCAAACAAGCTAACAAACAAAACCACACACACAAAAGCAAACAAACTAATACAGACCCCCCTCAAACAAACAAAATCTGCAAAAATCCAAATAGGCAAACAAAACAATCAAACAAACAAAAGCCCAAATCAAAACAAACCAAACCAACCAACCAACCAACAAAAAAAAAAAAAATCCAAAAAACCAACTTGCCTATCAAGGAAAAATCCCTAAAACCAAGACCCAAGACATACTGGACACTACAGCCAACAATGTATGGAGTGCTGTGAACAGGAAGAAAAAGAAGAGAAGGTGTAAGAAGTATGAATCTAGTATGCAAATCCTAGCTACATACACCAAAGCAAATTTAAACATTAAAATAAAGTGCAATAAAATATGATGCAAGGATAGACTTAGTAACACAGCCTTTTCAAAATCTGTGCCATAAATGGGATCAGGCTGTTTTAATAACAACTATCAGATGGATATGTGATCTTGTGGAAAGGTGTTTACTGAACTCCTAAGCAAATAAAGAACAAGAGTTGATTTCAGAAAGAACTTACAAAACCTGTTTACAGGATTCAGATCCTCAGCAATGACAAACAGGCTTTATCAAGCAAATAGAAAAGCAAACAAAACCATTTAAGACTAGGTTTATATAACCATCAAAAGGCAAATACAACACTCAAATAGACAAATAAAAATCCTACATCCGCTTTAGAGCTAAGACCTAAGAGAATGAAGAAGTCTTATAGGGTAGAGAAGCAATAAACTGCAGACAAAACTATAGATTCTATAGATTCTATCTGGATTCTATTCTAGTTAAGGATTGTGATCGTAGTGCTGTGTGATGCAGCTTTGCATCAGGGCAATGATGACATGGTCTGGTGAGAAGAGGCCAGGAGAAGCCCTCCATTGCTTCTCTCAGAATCTGGACCTGTCCAGAGCAACCAGGCTAAACAAAAGTGGTACCCCTAAGCTCAGAAAGTAAGGCACACCAGAGTGATGAGAATAAAACAATAAACCTTGATCTGCCTACTATTGACTATGTTCCACCTTTACCTCATGTGTGACAGCTTAGCAATGGAAAGAGAAACAAACATTCACAGGCCTCAAAATCTTTTGACCGATAAAGAGTTTGAGTTTTTTTAATCCTGATGTTGTATTCAAACATTTTATGGCTCTGCAATAAAATTTCATGATTTTCAACAGCACAAAAATAACTAAGTTTCAGTACTCCTCAGTCTTCTCAGTGATGAAAAATGCCTGGCTAGCACCTCTTTGCTTGAAAGCTTTAGCTCTTCAGATCCAAGGTTTCCAAAGTCAAATCATGAGACAATTGAGCCTTTATTGCTCTAGTATGTACTCTTCTAAGAGTTTTCTTACCCCTGGAAAATATCCTCAAGCTTCTCTCTAGATTATTCCTTCTGTAATTCTTCTCCCTCTTACAAAAGGAGGTATTATGACAAAATCAGGGGTTAAACTACTTATTTTAAAGTTGTGAGAAATAACCTCACTTTTTAGATCACCTGTGCAGTAGTGAAGTTTTTTACTCTTTACAGTATTGTTTTCTATTACGTTTTTGCTCTTTTGGAGTCTTAGTTACTACCAAAGTGTAGTCCAAACACTTCAGATTAAGATATTCTTTGCACTGCAAATCCAGCTTGTTTTGCTTATGGTAGTCCTCTGAATCTCTATTATTCCTGTCCCACATGGATTAATCAGTTGTGGGGTTTTTTTCCTTCTTTCCCTTTTATCAGTAACTTGGCTCCTCACTCTCTGCAAGACTTGGCTTCCCCACCTCCCATCAGCAATGCCTGGAAGTCCCTGAAAATGTGTGTTAACATTCTATAGTTCTCATAGTAATGCTCCCAGTACTCTGGATTACTGTGCTGCATTCAGCTTCATCTATTTAATTCAAAACTGCTGAATATATCACATTCTGCAGAGACCAAAATAAGGTAAATGCTAAAGGTAGCAGCCTTCAGATTATCTCCCATTTACTGACTCATGTTGCTAGCAGATATAGGACAAGCACTATTATGAAATTCCCTTTGGGAGAATCCTTTCAATTGCCTTCTGTGTATCCAGAGAGTATGAGCTCTGACAGAGCTTTTAATTGTTCCATTCTTCTGCCCGAGGTACTTTTCAAAATTACTTTTCATTTCTGATACCATGCAACCAAAACACAGTCTCTTTTTTCTTGTTTATATATTCAAAATGGGTCTTAAAAGGAAAGGTCACAGAAGACAGCTGTCAAAGGCACCCAGTTATCTCTTGCCTAGACTGAAAGTTGAAGAGATTTTTATTTCTGACCACAGTGCTTTTGGTAGCAAACACACATCTTGTCACTCCATCAAGTTCCACAGAAGGAAAGAAAGGGAGAGCTCGGTATTCTTACACTAGGAGAAGTCTATCTAAACACAGTCTTCAACTACCTACAGGGGAATCTACTGAAGACAGAATCAGTCTCTGGCTGCAGAAAAAGCATTTCTGTGCATGCATGACATTTCTCTTTCATGCACAGAAAAATAATCAGAGGCAGTGGTGTCAGTCTGCAACAGCGTAAGTATCAAACCTTCTAAAAAATAAAGAGGCTTTTTTCTCCCATGACAGAGAAGCAGAGAAAAAACACCAAAACAGGCTGTTTGGGGAAAGTGTAGAGATATACAAACTCATCTGGACATAGTGCTGATCAGTCTGATCAAAACTATCCTTGAAGCAGGATTTTGGATCCATAGACCTCTAAAGACATTTTTCAACTCAAATTATCCTATAGTAATCTATTAATTATAGTTTTTCCAGATCCAAGATCTTCTATGACAAAATCATTGTGTAGGTATAGAGGCGTTAGAAGGGAACTGCAAAGTCATCTAGTCTCTTTTTCCACCAAAGTCCAGGACCAGTTTTAAGTTTTCATTTTAGATATTTGTCAGATCTATCCCTAAATGTAAAAGGGGGAAACATGTTCCCATACCCACGTTGTTCTCCATCCATAGATTTACAGAACTATTCCAGCTTCAGGCCTCCACTGGTTTTATGGTTAACTTTTCTTTTCCTGAAATGTGATCCATAGCCCTTTTTTGCAATCCATCATTGTATTGTCTCACTGGAAAGGCAGAATCAGAATTCTGAGGAAGGAAACTCTCCTTGTGCAATTACAGATACAGGTCTACACAGAAACGCAAGAATAGAAATTCTAAATCTACCATCTATTCCTTTTACAAATAAAAAATTCCCACTGAATATTGACCAAATTTCTCATTGAGAAATCTCGATTGCACATTTTGCTGTTTTTTCTACAGGCACAATCCCTTAAAAGTTGTTTTCTTGGGATCCTTTTTGACATTGCTGTAATGACTCTTGACACAAACACATAGTAGAGGATTCATCATTTTCTCACTAAATAGCCCACTTTTAGACACTTAAATCTACACACATAAGTCCATGGATCTCAGAGCCCCAAAGGAATTGGTTGATGTAGTTTCCAATCCACTCTCCATGATATTCAAAAAGTCATGGCAGTCAGGCAAAGTCCCAGCTGGCTGGGAAAAGGGAAATATTTCACCCATTGTTAAAAATGGTAGAAAAGAGGACCCTGGGAATTACTGACCTGCCAACCTCGCCTCTTGTGTCCAGGAAGGTCATGGAACAGACCCTCCTATGGATGACACATGGAGGATAGGGAGGTAATTCAAAACAGCCTGCGGGGTTTCACGTGGTTGCTTGAATTCAAAAACAAGTACTACAAGGGAAAAATCTAAGGTATGTGAGATGATTTTTGGAGGCAATTTCATTATTTAATTGGTACACAATAATGTGTCCTGAAGAGACTGCTTTCTTTCTTAGTGGACGTAGCAACCTTCCCCATTAATATATGACATAGTATGGTGCAACGATATGGAATATTTGGGTACATCACTCTACTAAAGATGCAGTGTTAAAGAAGGCAAAAGTATCTGATAAATTTATAATGCAGATTTGAGCAGTGTGAACGAAAAATACTCCCCTTCTTCAAATTCTATTGTCCAAGAGCTAAAAGAAAGTTCAAATTATAAATTCCTTCAAGAATCTAAACAGCATTGCCACAATGTCAGGTGCACTTCTCACCTCAAGGAATTTTTATTTTGAGCCTCAAACAGTAACTGTACTTTACAGGTTCAGTAAGGATCTGGTAAAAATGAGTCTAGTTTTTTTGACTGCTGAATCCTCGCAGAAGCCTGATCTGCTGACTTCCCTGATCAGGAAGAAAAGAGAGTTTGGGGCTTTGATTCACAGCTAGGAATTGAATATCAATTTTTTTTCTTGTGTGGCTGTCACCCAAAACATCCAAGCAGTCTGAAAATGACCTTGAAACGAGGTAATCTACAAACCAGGACACTTTGTTCTGTTGATACATGCTGCAGTGCAGTGTGTTGCAACAAATCCTGATTGGGACACAGGGATCACAGAACAGTCACTGGTGCCATACCCTTGTTTCTATCGATTGCAATAAATGTGGTACATTAATTCGTGTTTTGGTGCATGTCAACTGTAAATATGTTCTGTAAAATAAAAATGCCAGCAGGTCAGGCACTAAACCAGCTAATCTCGAGTCGGGCGACAGCCTGGAACTACTATTCAGAGAAGGACAATGCCTTGCTGGGAACTGGGACCCTGCTCTTGACATCAGAATAACAGGAAAATCAAGATCGAAATCAGTTCTCCAGGGGCAGCAGGACTGCAAACTTCTCAGCCATTACCAAAGATACTATCTGGGAAACGTCTCTCCATTTAGGAATTCATCTCCCACTCATACTGCGGAGGGAAGAAATCAACACCCATCCTTTCGCAGGGAAACCCCATTCAGCCCAACAGGGACAGAGGAGATGAATTTTAAAAAAACACCTCAAAAACAAAGAACTGTGGGGAAATCCTCTGCCACGGGCCAAATAAACTGTATAAAACCAGGACCCTGAAACAGACCAATTCATGAACGAGGGGGTTACACCCCACTAGGGGCTGTGACTGCTTCACCTAGCAGCAATCCCTTGTATTGGGGCTGTACTTCCAACTGTTGGTTTTGCCTAAATTTCTGCCTTGTAATTCTTTAATGAATAAAATTATATTTTATTAATTGGAAAAAAATTGCCATTTATAACACTATGAAAAAAAAGGATTTGGCAAACATATAATAGATATGTTTGTCTGGCTTCTGAGGACTTCCAGACTAGCTGTGTATCACCTCCTAGAAAGTGCCCTATATTTTGACCATGCTTTCCAAATTTTCAGCTGAATGTTGGGTACATCACCAAATACTCTCCATTACAGAAGAAACATATGAAGAACATACTCTGAATATGAATTCCACTGACTAGCTCTTCTGGACACAGAAAATTTCTAGTATTTCTGAGGTAAAAGGTCTTAAGCCTCCCTCCAATTTTAGAGCAGTATGGATTCTACTCCTGGCTTTATAGAGATCAAAACCACTAAACATAAGCTCCTGGAGAAAAGCACATAAAAAAGGTTATTAAGTTAATAGGATGAGGTACTGCTAGAATGCACAATCTTATTTTAAAAATATCTTTAAATCCCTCTTCTCTTTTATTCTCTCAACTTTTTTATCACTGCTTCACATAATAAACAGATTAAAAAATGCCGTACAAGGTCACATCTTTTATCTATAATGCATAGTAAGCCTTCTCTGAGAATGGTTAACAGAAACCACCCAGGGAGAAATATAAAAAAACAGAATTATTACAAAACAAAACTTCTCTAAAACTCTTCCAGACGCCATGATTTTAACTGCAAGACCTCTTGAAACAAATGTTTCATCTCTGTGTTTAACAAGCACACTCATTTTTTCCCAATTCATTGTTCAATTGCTTTGAACACTTTCAGGCAATCATTGTAATCTTTGTAATCTTCAGGCATTCATGTGCTGCGTGGAAAGAAATTTACACATTTACTGAAAAACAATTTCCTATTTATTTTGAAAATACTGTCTTTCTATTTCATTTGATGCTCCCTTGTTTCCACACTGCGAGAAGAAATAGTAATTCCTCATTCACTTTTTCCATGCCACTCATGAGTGAATATTTTGTTGTAATCTCTTTCACTGTCACTCATCTCCTGGGCAGATTTCTAAACTGAGGAGTTACAGTTCTCATGGGAAAACCATTTCATGCCTTTGCTGATGCAACAAATATTTATTAAGTGGCACTCAAAATCCGTCGCAGACGCTTCCTCTTCTTTTGGTCTCTTTTACTAGAACCTCTTCCACCTGCCACACTCTTCACAAATAGTATAAATTAATTGGAAACAGTTTTTTAAACACTTGCCTTTTTATTTTGCACATGCAAACAAAGCACCCAGTGAACTGTAGAAGAGAAGTGGTACATCAGATTTTTACCTGGTCAGTCCTTCTTTTAGATTGCGTCATCACCATCATTTGAGGCTACAGAGCTGACTTTAAGGCACAGATTTCATCCTAGACTTTCAATAAAATTATTAACGTAATAAAGGGAACCAATTTATTTTCAAGGACATTTTGTATCTGCCTGTCCCATAGGTAAATGAAAATCACTTGTGTCTATTATTGATTAAGAAAGAGTTGATCATTATACTAATGATTTTTTCATGACACTGTTGAATCAGAATAACTGTACAAGGGCCCATAAGGGACACCTATGATAAAAAATCTGAGAGCATAACATGTTAACATACTTACGAAAAAACGTGGATGTTTAAACATGAGCCTTTAAAATTAATTCTACAAGCAGACAGGCTAGGGTAAAATAAATCACCATTGTTTTAATTTTTACTAAATTATTCTAGGCAGCATGAATCAAAAACTTGATATTTATATTTGATTTTCTTTTCAAAGGGCATGAATAGCACTGTCTAGACTTACTATACTTTGATTCATAGTTGCTATAGCAACGTGTAATTTATTAATCTTTGTATGTGAAATACTTCAAAAGGACAGATTACCTTTGTGTTAAAAATGTAGTTAGTTTTAAATATTTCCCTGTGATGAAGCTGACTGCTTATAAAACAGCAAATGTAGTCAGAAAAATTAGGTCTCCTGAAATGTCTAGTAAGTGCCCCAGAACTGAAAGCCAATCTGAAGCCAAAAATAATTTAATAGAAGAAATTTATGAAATTCTATATTATATTTTTAATGGTTACATATCTTGACTTTATGGGGATGTTTTTCCTAAAAGTGTTTCTGTTCCACTCTCATAAGTAACATAAACCTGTACAAAGCAATGAGGGGCAAGAATGGCCCAAGAAAAACACATAAACACAGCTTTGTAATATTAATAAAAGACACCACCACATCAATTGTGTGCACTGAAGAGGAAAAAAAAGTCTCTGTACATGAGGTTGTACCACTGAAATACTTCTGTTTCCTATGAATGAAAAGGGGCTTTCTTACATAAGGACAGTAGACTTCTGGAAGTTCAGACATTTTGCAGTATCCTATGAGGTCACTGTTTAAATCTGCCTGAATATTTTGTTTCTAGACATAGTCTTTCCTTTAGCTGACATTCAAAGTTCTATAGAGAGCACAGTGTCCCAGTGTTTTAATAACAGACCAAGTCAGCAGGGGACCTTCAAGGACATTAGCACATTTGTTTGAGACATTTGCCCTGAAAGGCAAGAGGCTGGGGAAATAGTAAAAAACATATATTCTGGTACAGAAATAATTATTTTCTATAAAATTCATTGATAAATAGAGAAAGACAAATCCATATTAAGGCATTGTCAGAAATCACACAAAAATAAATAGGAAAAGATAAAATAATCAGGCCACCTTTGCATATTGTTTTGGAGACATTCTAAGTTGACATTTGTTAGGAATATCAGTAGATTTATTTATTAGGAAATATTCTGTCCATGAATCAAAAAGAAAGCTGACAGAGTATCCTAGTCAAATTTGACGATAGTAATAAAGTTGATTCTTACTCAGTAACTTATGAAATTAAAACCACTAAATCTAGGATTTTCTCTGCTGGCACTTTATCTGGTCCAATATGCAAACTGAGGATTTTTAAAGGCTTTTTCTGAAAGAAATAGGGAAATGTTAACTGTAATATCTTGCTAGATTTCCACTGAATCTATTAAGTCTGCCCAGAGAATATAAAGCTGCAATTATCTCATTTATGATGTTATTGTATATTATTCATGACCATGGCATATAATCTCAAGCCAGGGTATGTATTTTTAGTAAAAAATATTACATGTCTATGAATTTAAGAAAAATACTTTAAAGGCTATTTACAATATTTCAACTTAACGGAAAATAGAACATGTGAGGAAACAAGAGATTGTGTGAAAATGGACAGTATCTTCAGACATCAATGGATATCTGCAATTAAGCTAATGTTTCTCACTTCTAACTACTATGAAGCATGAAATACATTCAGTAAGTCTGAAATTATATGGACACTGAGAGATTCTGATGGAGGCAAGCATAAATTGAGAAGATTTTTGTGAAAAATGGAACACAACACTCTAAAAACACTCTGCAAACCACTCCCACAACTTATTTTCTTTGTAGAAGACATTGGTTTAGAAATTTATTAAATGTATACAATTGGAAAAAAAGGTCTTTTCTGACCTACAACATAGTGTGAAGCTCCCTCCTTTTTTTTTTTT
>VXBR01003472.1:1027-12974 GCA_013400215.1 Cisticola juncidis
GGCACTGCGGGACGGACGGACGGGCGAGCGCCGAGCTGCGGCTGAGCCTTGGGACTGGGCAAGGTCGGCGCGTTTGAATTTTACCGTTGAGCTGTTACTGGCACGTGGGAGTTTTATTCTCTTCTCCCTTTATTCCTTTGCTTTCCCTTTGGAGGGTGGTGCGTTCCCCCGTGCTCTCCGCAGCCTTGCACCGGAGGGCTTGCGTAGCTTCGGCTCTCGGTGCCGCCGGCGGCCCGCGGGGCGATCAGCGGCCGAGGCACGGACCGGCTGACCGAGAAACAGCGTTTACAACAGGGGAAGCATTGCAGTTCAATCACTGCACCAGATTCCAGTACGTGAAGTGATCCCCTCATTTAAACTATCAAGTGTAGGTATTTGCCTTAATTATTAACACACTTCTCCGTCCCTGAACTCCGTTGCTCCCCAGAACCCTTCCAACAGCAACACAACAGTTCGTGCCTTGCAAATGCAGCAGCTCCGCGCTCCAGTCACGCTCCACTTCCTTCCCCTTCTACCGACTGCTGCAGGACATCCCTTCCTTACCCCAGCACGGAACTGCCCCGTGCAGAGGTGCCAAGGGAAAAATACTCGAGAGTGTATTGCACTCGTTTGGGTATTAGCTTTGTAAGAGGTCAGGCCTCTAGGCCTCTAAATCAGGAGCAGAATTTGCAAAGAAGCAGCTGCCTATCTTGATGTGAAAGAGTTATGAATAGGAGATGCAGAGCTGTGGACTGAGTAATTGTAAAATGTTCTCTACAGATAGCCAGAAATCCTTCAAAAGGGCTGTCTGTTATCTTCAGTCAGATGATAATGTGCTGGTGGCTCTACAAGCGTGTACATCTTTAAAAAAAGAAAGTCTTGGATTATACAAAGTAAATTAGTACCACCGAAGGTGAGGGTGTTAAAACAAGCCTCACAGGCCTTCTATACTCAGGGCAAGATCATTTCCTCTTCCTCATTCCTTCTTTTTTCCAGCTGTTACATCACCTTTGCTTCCCCTTTTATGTTAACTACAAGTGCAGATTTGCCTCATAAGTACTTCCAAGGCTGCTGCAAATATACATGCCATTTTAACCTTCACTTCTCAATACACCATTGCTTTGTTTGCTCACATGCCAAATTGCCACAATATAAAAACTGATAAAAGGTTCCTGCTAAGAAATACTTTCTTCTTCCACTTTATCATCAAGTGTTCTCCAAGTTAGTCTAGTCCAAGTCTCAAGACACCAGTACTGAGCTTTGCCCTAATGATGAGATTAGGAAATTCTTTCCTATTAGCTGTTAGAAATAGCAACAAATTTACTTGTGGAGATCTGGAATTTCTTTCTCTCCAGTCATACTCAGTACTCCCATTTTAACAAACTACAAGATGTAGTTTATCATGGCAAAATTCTCACAAACTGAAAGGCTGTTTTTAGATCCTGTAAAGAGATTTCCGGAACTCTACATATAAATTCTGCCCCTCTTTTTATAGCTGGAAGGACAAGTGTACCAGCGTGGGAAAAACAGCTCTGTAGTTTCTAAGAACAAGATTTCAAAATTAGAATGAAGTCTCCCTAGTCCCTCTGTAAAAGTTACATGTAATAGAAAAAAATGGTGAGTCATTATGGTGTACTTCACTATTTTATTTTTTCAGAGGAAATACACCACTCAGTTATACTTTATATTCTGAGCTTGCATAGAGAAAATACTAATGCCTCCTACATGTTAGACATGCAATCAGTCCTGCTGTTGAATTCCCATCAGAGCTGACATTGCCATCAGAGCAAGTGGAACTGTGCCTGAACGGATTATTTTGGGTGAAGGGTGGTTTTTTTGGTGTTAGTGTTGGTTTGTCAAATACAAGAACAAAGTCACAAGTCTCTCTTGTTTATTGAGATAAAATTTTTGGTTCAGGTCAGTGATATTAGTTAAATAATCTTGCACAACCTTGTTTCATTTTTGTGGTTTTCTTTTTTTTCTGCAAGCAATTATATAATTTTAGACAGAAAGGCAATTTCAAGTTTGTATCATAACCACCTCATTTTCAATTATGTTCTCTTTATCCTAAATGAGATGATCTGCTTAACTTACATTATTTTCCATTAACAGCTTGACAAAATAATACAGCAACAAGGAAAAATAAAGATGCGAAAGCTGCCCAGTGAAAAGAAAACTTTGTCCCTTATGCAAATAGCAGCAGAATTTATCCCCTTAATAATTGCTTATCTTCTTGCCCTATGCACTCCGTTTTGCTCCCCATGCTCAGAACTTGTTTGTTTCCTAGACACAATTAAAAAGCAAAGGGAAAAGGTTTAATGTAAAAAATGTAAACCATCCATTTGAAATAAAAGTTATTTTTAAGCATCTATAACATGTGTTGAGGAATATATATTCTCTGTAAACTCCAGATGCTTAGATTTAGCTGTTTCATTGGGGGAAGAGGATGGGGGTGTTCCCTGGTTTCTTCCTTAAAATCTGCTGCAGGAAATTGTAGTCCACCATCAGTCTGCAGAAACCAGATTTCTACTTTTCACATGCACACACCTGCCAGCATTGTTTTATCTCCACTCTCTGTTCTTGCCACTGCAAAATTCCTGGTAGTAGTTTCAGGTGCCAAGCACACCTGACTGAAAGAACAAAATGTCATGGGTTTTCTCCTGACAAACCCAGCTTCTGCTGTCCTCAAAGCCTTCCTTTCTTTTGGATTGAACTGACTCACACATCTGCTTTTCTTAGCACCAGAATGTGCAGGGAAAACCTTAGGATTCAAAGAGATGGCAACTTCAAAGCCAAGCACAAACAGTGTAGTAGTTCTGTACAGAAATCATTTGGACAAGTTAGAAAGCTACAGTTACTGAGAACTCACCTCTTTTCTTTTTGGTGTAGTGTTGTAAAAAAACTAGTGCCATCCACGTTTACCTGAGCCCCCAGTACCGTGCACAGGAAAAGGAAGGCAAGAGAAGAAAGGAGAGGAAGGAAAAAGAAGATAAGATGCATGCTCTCCAAGACTTTTTTTATGCCTCTGAATTTCCTTCAGCTTTTAGCTTTTACATATACTTGACATTAAGTACTACAGAGTACTGTATGTGCTGGGTTCTTTGTTTTGGGTGAAGAGGTACATCAGTGAAGTAGTAGAAAGTTCTGCAGGCAGGTTACTGCAGGCAATGCTACCATTTGCATTGATGGCATACAAGGATAATGTGAAAAATCATGTTAAAATCAACTAATCCCGAAGAATATTAAGCTGAATCAGAGATATTGACCTTCTCAGTTTCACAGAATCACAGAAGAGCAGAGCTGAGATTGCAGGGGATCTCTAAATAAATTCTAGTCCAAGCCCCAGCTCAAAAGTGCAGTCAAATAGAGCAAATTGTTCTGAGTTTTGTTCAGCCAAGTTTTGAATGTCTTCAATAATGGTGACTCCACAGCCTCTCTGGCAACCTGTTCCCACGAAGGAAGCTCTTCCCTTATGTTTAACAAAGTCTTTGTGTATTGTGCCTGTAGCCTCATGTCCTTTCACTGGCACCACTAGAAGAACGTGACTATGTTTTAAATTTTATTTGTAATTTTATTTTGCAGTTTCTGGAATGCTTAAAGCATTTGTTAAATGCAGACTACCTGCAGAGAAATCAGCAGTGCTGCTCATAGCACAAGATAAAGGGTGCTTGAGGCATTGCAGTACCCTGGTTTGGGAGAACTCTTACAACCCATCTCTCAGATATGCTCAATATAAGTTAACTCCATAGATATATTTATATATACACACATATATATGTAGGTATGTATTATACACCGTTTATATGATCACCAGATAATGGTCAGTACTCAACATCATTAGCCACTCACTAAGTATTATGCTTTTAATCTTGTACATTTTTTTCCTAGTGAACTAGTAGTTCACAACTTCCAAAACCACAGTTCTAGTTGTACTAGTCCAACTTCGTATATAGTATCTGGCTGTGTGATATTTATATGAAGAGCTATTTCTTGTTTCATACTACAGAACTAATTGTCCTGAGCCTTATCTCAGCTGCACCTAGCCCAGACTAGGTAGCTGTTCTTTTGAAAAGAATTACTTGTCAAATACAGAAGTCTGCTGTATTTTAAGGAAAGAGAGGTCACACAAAACAAGTTAATCTTTCACAAAGTATGAGTGAATTAACAAAATGATCAATGCTTATTTTCTAAATATTGGGAGTGATTTCTTCTTTTTTAAGTCTTACTCGTGCCCTCTTCACACCAAAGGGAAGACATTTGAAGTGTGAAACTTGTGAAATAGGTGAGGTTTTCACAGCCAGCATCTACAGCCTTCTCTCTTGCCTCTAGCAGGGTCAACACACCCTTTTCCTGATTTGTTTCACCCAGCGTTTCGAATTCACTGGCTTGGAAAACTCTGATATCCTATTTTTCCTTCTCTTTCTCACACAAACTATTTGTCTAATGTTTAGGAAAGAAAGAAAGATTACCCCTCCCATTGTAAGCCAACACCGATCACTAAACTGATAATACTTACATATCTAGTTAAATCTGTGACATGGATAGCTTTTAAGATATTTTTTGCTCTTGTATAAAAAAGATAGAAAGCCACTTACTGGAGGAAAGGAAAACCAGTAGTTGATAATAAAGGGTACCCTTGTTAACACTCGTTAAAGGCTTATCTACGACTAATGAATAAATTCTGCCAATTCAAGATAGCAGGTTTTCTTTGTTATCTTCATCTAGAATGGCCTATTAATCAGTTAAGACAGAAGTCTTGAAGAGAAAAAAAACAAACAAGAAACACCACCCAACTCAGGAAGAAATTTAACTGGGATTTACAATGCCATTAAAGTATTTCACTAAATAAAATGCTAATTAGCTATCTTTCCAGAGCCCTTGTCCCAGCTCTTTGCAGCTCTGCAAGAGATGTGGTTTTAACTTTACCTTTATAGTCCTTCACAATTTAGCCTCCTTCATAATTTAGCTTCCTCATCTCCAGCTGATCTATATAACTGCCACCATGTCTGGCTTTATGAGGTTTCTCCTGAAAAACCCAGCTTTATAGCACTAGATTCTGCTACAAATGTCGTTGTCCTCTCTCCTCAGATTGCTAATTAAACATGAGGGAAATCCCAATTTGTGTATGGACTCCTACAAAACACATTTAAAGCTTAATTATGAGCTTTATAAGGTTCTGCTTGCTGACCGTGACTAGAAACAAGCAGTGGACTCTGTACACCTCTTTTCTCTGTTTCACTTTCTGCTACTTTTAATAATTATTGTTTTCTTTGTTGTATCACATCCTACTACAGATTCCCCTCTTAGTAGCAAGCCAAGCAGCTAACAAAACTACACCAATTCATTTACTGAGATTTATAGTGCTCTCCTGCATTTGTCATCTGCTTGTTTTGAGGCTGAGCACAGTGAGGAAGGATTTTCTCTCATCAGTCATCTTGCAAAGTGATGGAGAGAGAGTTTGGAATGCCACTGTTCCACTATAATTTCTAAGTTATGGTCATTAATCACCCCAGTTTCATTAAACAGGTTTTTTGTTGTAAGGACAAGATCATATAATTAGTTTTTCTTACCATATGAAAGGATACATGAATCAGTGGGACTAATCCGCACTCCAGAAACGTTTAGCCCTTTAATTATGAATGAAAAATACAAATAATTATAATTGAGTTTTAAACCTGATGATCATAAATGAAGTTTTTGTCCTCCATTCCTAGTTTCATGGCTGAGGGTGTGAAACTACCTTCCAAAAATCCTCAGTCTTCACGAAAGGGTCAGTTACACCAACATAGGACGTGTGGATATATGAACAGTCTGTATCTTGCAAACTGTAGACAACGCAAAAACTGGGAATTTCTGGGGAAATAATACCTATTAGTTGAGCCAGCATGGTAGGATTTCACACCTGCCAGCACAGGCAATGTGTGTGAATGCGTGTCCTAACTGCTCCCACTGCTCCCTGGGGCAGGGAGCAAATCTGCAGCTCCCATTCATGCTGATTGTCCTGCAAATAGCTGCGCTTCCTTATCTCTTCTCCCGCATATGCACTCCCCTGGGTTACAGACCTGATGCTGGAAAGTGCCCAGCTCTCGGCTGCTATTGAAGTCATCGGATAGATCCCAGTAGCATTAAGGAAGATGTAGCCCTAGAGTTAATAATTCATTTTGAACAAAAATAGATTGAAATGAACAAGGCTAAATAAAAATAAATAAGATATAAAATGCTGCGGTCTCAAGGAAAACCCAAGGACAATTTTTTTAAAAAATTAAATCAACTTAGTTCCATGCAAAAATACATATTGTGACTCGACTGACAGTTTGCTAAACTATGAGCAAAACCTTATGCTCTTTAGGCATGGGCAAAGCTGATCCATGGTTTTCCTACTGTGTTTATACCAGGAGGATTTGTAACTCATCAGCAGAAAGACTGTAATTTTACTTTGTCAATTTATAGTCGAGCCCTAGTCCATCTTGGAGGGTCTATATATGTTGCTACAATAGAAATACTAACTAAAAATATTTCTTAAAAATAGACTGTATGACATAATCTTTGGAATTCAGTACAGTTTGTTATCAAAGTTGTTCTCCAGCGGTTCCCTGCAGAGGCAATTCTTCCTACACATCCACACTACATACACACACAGCAAGACATTTTCAAGTGCCTTTTTTCTTCCTCTCCTCAAAGTTTAGTCTCTGACTTCAAGAGGCTGAACAAGTACCCCTCTTAACCCCGTGTCACTCCTATTGTCAGAAGTGAGCTCGGCAGTGCTCAAGTGAAAGGTTTTAAGTGCATCAGGTTGAAACCTGAGTATGGGGAAATAGTTTGGGAAAGCAGATCCGCGAAGGTGAGCTGCAGCCCAGAGCGCACTGCCAGACAGACCAGCGACAAAATGTAGGATGAACTTTCAGAGAAGAGTGGCATGGGTGGTTAAGAGGGGAAGAAGAGACGGTTTCTTCACAGGACCCACGTTATCTCATAATTCTGACAACTTGTCCACAGTGGAGCCCTTAGGTTCTCGTATTTGGATAGATTACAAACGTTGTTGCTACTTTTTGTGTTTAAATTTTCGCTGTAGAATAGAAGGCTAGTTCCCACACTCCACTCAGGAGTTTGTGTCAGGATGCAAGTAAAGCTTCCTGAAATGCCCAAGATTGCAAGGGTGGTAAGCATGAGCTATCCATGGAGGAAGCACTTAAGGTGTGTAACAGCAAATACGTGTTGTGTGAGAAAGCAATTGCAAATCCTCTGGACAACATAAGCTACTCCGTGGAATAAATTACTTTGTAGAAAGATTGTGATTCTTTACAAAAGCAAAGAAATGTATCCCGAGGGGAAAAAAAATTATCTGGTAGAGGAAGTTGTTTCCATGTGAATTCTGCAGGAGAGATCTGTCTAAATATATTATGTAATTGAACACAGTGGTATCGTTAGTTACAGCAGCCCCGCATTTGTTAACCGCCAGACAAAACATTTTTAAATTCCTTAAGGACGTATTTCTATAGGAAGCGAGAACACTCGAGCGCTACCAAACAAAGTCCGTCGCTCTTGCGGAGTGAGCCTTTCCTCAGCCGCCCTTCGGTGATCGCTGTTACCTGCGACGGGCGGTGGGACTTTGGGGATGAAAGAAGGCGTGTCTCGGAGGGGCTGAGAGAAGGGCAGTGTCTCGGAGGGGCTGAGAGAAGGGGAGTGTCTCGGAGGGGCTGAGAGAAGGCGTGTGTCTCAGAGGGGGCTGAGAGAAGGGCAGTGTCTCGGAGGGGCTGANCGAGCCCCGGCTGCAGCAGAGCTGTTCTTGGAGCCCTTCGGCCGCGTTATCTCCCCCCGCCCCAGCACAGCGCCCCTCGCCGTGCGGGTGCTGGTGCCGCCCGTGCCGCCTCTCCGGGCGCTTCCCGCCGCTCCCGGCCCGCCAAAGGAGCGTTCCCCCGGCCGGAGCTGCCCGCAGGGCGGCTGCGAAAGGCGGGCAGAGATGCGGCTCCGCACGGGCAGGGCAGCAGCGGCGGAGCTGGGCAGCAGCCAGCCCGTCTCCCGGGGAGCTGTTGGGTTCTCGGAACCTCCCGTCTCATTTGGCAGCCCTCAGGCAGGGACACCGTGAGCCAGCCAACATCCAGCAGGGCTTGCCGGGGGCTGGGCACACGCGGCTGCTGGGAACTGCCGGGCTGTGTGAAGGGTGTAACACGCCGAGTGTGTCCAACAGCTTAGCACTGCCAAAAGGAACACGCTTTTCTCCTCCTCAGGCTCCTGCACCAGCTCCTCAACATCTTTATTTGATCAGTTCAACTCACAAGTCTACCATAGAACTAACCCAGTGGAACGAGAGATCCAGGATGACCTCGGTAAGGGTCAGCACAGGTGAGAGAAGAAAACAAATGAGGTCTTATTGGCAAATTGTTTCTCCTGAGCTTACTTCGATGTGGGTGTGTGTTGATATGGCTCATCTAGCAGCTATGCTGCCTATGAAAATTTGACTTTATTCAATAAAGTATGTCATGTGGTAAATGTTGGCAGTAGATGCATCAAGTCAGAGAGTGATACCCGATTCAAAATGACAGCAAAATCTTCAATACAAAAGCAAATATTATAGCTATGTTTTCTTCTGGTAATGAAAGAAGATCCAGTTTATACAGACGGAGAAAAAAGTAGGTTATGCAGTAACTGAAAATACAAGTCTGTCATGGGACATGGAGCTCTTACTTCAGAGGAGAAAACATTTAGTTTAGAGATAAAAATCCCAGACAACTTTATTTTAGTTCCAGAACAACAACTTTAACAAAGATTAACAAGGAGTTAAGACCTGCCACCAGGGCAGAATTACACCTTAATTACACCTTAAAATACCTTAAACTCCCAAGGCTGTCAGTAGTCACTAGGAGTCATGTGCAGGTGTTTCTGCTGTATTCACTCTGCCACCTGTCCTTTCCATGAGCAGAAGAAAGAAGTAAGTGGCTTGTGTAGCAGAAATACATTCATGCTGTGAAGCCAGCTGATGGATAAGCACCTTTGGGTGAGGAAGGGTGAGTCTGCCTGGATGTGTGGAAGTATGGATCAGTATGTCTTGCTTCAGAGCTGTATATCATAGGCCATGTGCTCAGTGGAGCAAAGGATTTTTCTCTTTTTTACCCGTGCTGGATGGGATGCTGGAGATTAGTGTGATGTGTACTTAAAACTATGTAAATGAGATATTTTGATAGCACCTTGCACAGAGTCAGCAAGTTGTGCTCTTCCTCCTGAGTGTGCTAGGAATTTCCCTCAGCTAGGCTTCCCAATAGTTCCCAGAAATCCCAAGCAAGTATGGGAAATGAAATAAGAAAGGGAGGCTACAGCTGAGAGAACTCGGCCATGTGAAGCACATTTGAACTGTGTAAAGTAGTGATTTTGTGAATCACTGTAGTGATTTTGTGAATCTGTAGAGTTCACAGTCATTACAGTATTCATTAAAAGGACTATTATTGCTAGGTGCCATGAATACCCCTCCCTCCCTTTTCCATTGTGAATGGTTTTACTAGGATGCTGTAAAACTAAGGATGCCAAATGGTCAGAACTGGATAATACTTTAGCCAATTATAGAAGACAATCTAAAGCTGGTGTTTCTTGTTTGCCTGGCATCCACAATTACTCTTGAATTAGTATTATTTGTTTGGCTTATTATAAAAATATAAAGCATTAAGTTCTGTTCTCAAAACCAGATGCCAACTCACTGGAGACAGAAAACTTTTCTGTTCTTCTTATGTGGTCAGGTTGAGTCTCTAGTAATGAGCTACATGAAGGAGATGTTGTTTGCCTACAAAGGAGATACTTAAGCTTCCACGTTTAACTTAGCATATGCAATAGCACTATCCTATTGGACGAGCTTTGGAGTTAAGTCATATTTGTTTTCTTTGTAACTGCGCGGACTGCCCCACTAATTTATTTTTTAGTCACCTTCAGCACCCCTGAGCAGGAAGTGACAGAAAGGTGTCATCACATTTAGTGTCTTTGGCTTCTCCACCGATACTGTCAACACACTAAAACGTTTGAACCAATTACAGGTTTAGGCTGAGATACAGATGAATCTGCTCTCCGAACAATCCATGTCTTCCAGAAACACGTAATAACCTTAACTTGGATTAACAGTCCCTAATCTAGGCTGGACCCTGCACCTTCATGGGCAAGCACCAGCCTTATGCTGGAGCAATAGTGAAGAAACCATTGTGCTTCCAGAGAGCTGAGCAGTAACAGCAAAGCTGTTAAACTCCTGCTCCTGCTGTGGGTAAAACTGTTTCCCTTTACACCATAGTCCTTCCAGTCGCCCTGCTTTGCACCTTTCATCATTCATGGGTTTACACTGTAAGCTAGAAGAGAACATCCAAAGGAGGACAACAAAGATGGTGAAGGGTCCTGAGGAGAACCTCTATGAGGAGCAGCTGAGGTCACTTGGTCTGTTCAGCCTGGAGGAGGCTGAGAGGAGACCTCATTGCAGTTACAACTTCTTCATAAGGGGAAGAGGAGGGGCAGGCACTGATCTCTTCTCTGTGGTGACCAGTGACAGGACCTGAGGGAGTGGCCTGGAGCTGTGTCAGGGGAAGTTTAGGTTGCATATTAGAAAAAGGTTCTTCTCCCAGAGTGTGGTTGGGTTGGAACAGGCTCCCCAGGGAAGCGGTCAAAGCACCATCCTGATAGAGTTCAAGAAGTGTTTGGACAATGCTCTTAAATGCATCGTCTAGCTTTTGTGGATGGTCCTATGCAGGGCCAGGAGTTGGGATTAATGATGGTTGTGTGTCTCTTCCAACTCAGCTAATTCTGTGATTTAGACAGGGAAAAAAAAATTCCCCAACTCTCAAAAAAGCCTCCTAAAGCTTTCTAGCAGTCAAGCATCAGGGATTTGGGTTTGTGGGTTGTTTCACTGTTGGTGTTTTTTAGCCCTTTGTGTAACTGTTCTACCAAGAGATCTCAAATAGTTCCACTAGGCTAATATAAGAGGTGATAGTGTTGCCAGAATTTGTAGGCAAAAATTCTTGCTGAAAAATATTTACATCTCATATTTTCAAGGCCGCTTTTTTTTGTCACTTTTAACTTCCATCTGTAATAGGCATTTTCAAGGGTAGGATGGAATGAAGGACGCTAGAGACTTTCATATTGAAACAAAATGAAACAAAGATGGAGCTGATCCACATGTGATGTTGTTGGAAGGACTAATTATAGGGATAGGGATAATGAGTGAAGATGGACAGGAGGTCAGGTATGGACTTGCAAAAGAATACAGTGGGAACAAGGACAGCACTTTAATTTTGGGTACTGTGTGTAGAAACATCACTGTGTAATATGTAACTCTGAATCAGAGAGGCTAGAGAGGTACATACGGTTACTTTAGTTTTAAGGTTAGCAAGTCCTTTGCCTGGTTTTGTTACCAAGGTAGCAGTGTGATTTCCTGCTGCTCTAGTGGGGACAGTACCTGGGAAATGGGCCACAGACTATCAGGAGTGAGGTGTTACAGCGCCAAGGGCAGCTCACGGAGGCTGTCAGAGCGCCAAGGAAATGTATGTCAGCTGTTGGTTGCCTTTGCACTGTTCTAGGTCTTCCACCCCTGGGAGGAGCTCACACAACTGGGCTTTGCCCTAATCCACTGTTCTGTTTAGGGCTTTGTCTCTGGATTTATGGCGTTTGGATTACTGTGTCTGGAAGTGCTCGGGGACCTGCAGCGCTGGAGTTCCCCTTGTGCTCTGGAGCCGCCCCAGGCAGCGATGGATGTAGTGGCTGTGCCGAGCCCTGGTGCTGGCAGCAGCACGGCGGGGATCCCTGTGCCCTGCAAGCGCACCCACCCCACACACCTCTCCCGGCTGCCTTCGAGGTCCCTGCAGGACGGTGAGCCTCGGCCGCCTGTCCCCTGTCCCCTGAGTCTTCCCCGAGGCCCCCTCCTCCCGCCGGACTGCCCTGACATCCCGGAGGGCTCTGCCGGCTCCCGCCGCCCGGGCGAAGCGGCGGAGCTGTCCCGGTGCCG
>VXBR01003472.1:13229-141262 GCA_013400215.1 Cisticola juncidis
CCCGGTGCCTTGGCAGTGCATGAAGGTAAACGGGCGTGCGGGTCGGGTCTGCTGCAGAGCAACAGCAAGTCCCCGCTGCTTGTCGGGACAAGGTACACTCCTTGGACACGCAGCGCTTAAATGCGCACGGGAGTGTGATGGGTCGGGGGGTTTAGTATTGTGGGGAGGTTTGGGCTATTCTGAAGATCGTTTTTGAGAGTCATTGATAATTCAGAATTGTCACAGACTACTGCTGCGTATCTCCTGAAAATACATTTTCAACATTTTTTTAATAAAAAAGATTTTTATTTTCCCCCCTCTTCTCATTTTGGTGGGTTGGTCGTTTTGTTTTCCTCCCTCTAAAGATTTGGATAAAGTTTCTGAAGAACTTTTATAAAACGGCTATGAAGCTTCTGATTGAGTTGCTACACAAGGTAGATGCTAATTAGGTGCAGTTTTTTAACTCCCCCACAGCCTTACAGATTGAATCCAGGATTAATCTAAATTACAAAACCATTTCCGGATAGTTGCAGTGGTGGAATATCCACATCCAGGTTTGAATTGCATCCAGGAAAATAATAATTATTTTACTATGTAATCATGATAGTCAAATTACACTAGTATAGCAAATGATGCTTCTTGGTGTTGTGCTCTTCATCCCTTCAGTCAAGGGAACTACATTTTGGTGAGCTAAGGACAGGAGAGTGTATAGTGGGTCTCTGCTCTTGCTGCTCTCTTGCCTCTTTTGGGTTGTGCTGTAGAATGGAGTGTGCAAACCATGATGAAGCTGTCAGGAGGTACTTGGATTCCCTTGTTGCAGCAAACTCTTTTTAGGACTCTTCAGCAGCACACTTGCAGGGGTTTTGCCCACTCCCTCTTTGAGTTAAGAACAAGCAATTGGAATCAAGGTCTATCTCCTTCTTTACAGCTTCCCCTGCCTCACCTGTGGGAGTAGGAAGAGGCGCACAGAGAAATACAACATAGAAGGAGAGATATGAATGATCTGTGTCTGATGAGGCAGAATGGATTATAAAATTAGTGTCACAAATACCAGAAGTTACTGAAACTATCATAATATCCCACATAATATTTCTATGATGATCCTCACTATTATTCAAAGCCTCAGGTCACCTAGTATTCAGAATATATCGTTCCCAAAGTGTTTAGTGTCTACTAAGCTGGAGTACACAGTAAGAATCTTAAATACGTATGAACAATAGCTATAAGAATCCATGTATTTTACATTTTTGTGTACAGCAATGCCTTGGGGACAGCATTCCATGCTGGTAAAGGAAGTATTTCCTTCCCAATAGGTTAATGATTTAGTTGCTAAGCACTGAAACCTGATTGTTCTCTGGGCTGTAGCTTTTAAAATGTTGGTCTCTCTCAGGCATGGCTACCTGGATTTAAATACAAACGGAAATTATCTGTCAGGGGGAAAAATGGGCAAACTCACAAACATAAGGCAGTTTCTTTCTGCATAAATGGTGTTTCCCGGGCTGTTGCCCTAATCTCTTCCTATAGAGCTTCTGGCAGGTAAAATAAATTCATCACAAAGTTGTTTGTCCTGACTTAAGTGTTAGTAGCCCAGGTCTCTGTAAAACTTTTGTAGTCAGTGACTGTGTCTGAAGGAGAACTCTCTGAGTCCAGTGTCCCTACCATGGGCAGGGGACATCCTTTGCTAGCTCAGGTTGCTCAGAGCCCCGTCCAACCTGTCCTTGAACACTTCCAGGGATGGGCCATCCACAGCTTCTCTGGGCAACCAGTTCCAGTTAAGGTGCAGATCTATGAGCAGTGTTTATCAACTGGGCTGGCTGGAAATTTGCTTTGTGACAGGACCCCTACACTAGATGAGAGTTGTGATTCCTAAAGGTTATAATTATACCAACAAATAGGTTGACATTTTGCACAAGGGAGAGAAGATAATTTCTTTCTTATCTCTTTGTAGTATCTGTGTATTAAAATGTAGCTTGTGCTTAGTACTGTCTGGGTGCAACTGCTTCTGACTTAGAGGGAGATCTCTTGCCAAGCTGGCACTTCGACCCTGATCACGTTATACATGTTCCTGAACACGTTATTCACGCTTTTCAGTTTATGAAATGGAATTGTTTCATTGCTATTCTCTCGCTGTCTTGTTTATGAAAAGCCTGTTACTGCCTTGTGTCAGGACTGGGATTTGTGTAATGCTGCAGTAAGCTCTGTTAGGGAAAGATCTGGTTAAAACCTTCCCGATGGAAAAGGTTTTTCGTCTAGATCTGCTTAGCCTTTCTCTATAGTTACAAAAACGCTATTAGTGGGAGATACACAGAGGGGAGATACAACAGAGGGCATTTAGTAGAAATAGGATTTCTACTTTTTGTCAGTAAGGATTTCTTGGACTGAAAGACTTGGAGAAACTCTGCTCTTGCTCAGTGGGAAGTGTTGATGGCTTTTCACTCTTGGGAGATGAAAAAGTCATTGCTTAAATGCAGGTAACACCATAATCATACAATGTGCAGTCATTTCACTTGCAAACAATTTCCCAAATGAAAGCATTGAGCAGATGTTGTGACATGGAAAGAGTGAGATCATATTTGTGCCATGGCTGGATCTAACCTCATAAAATTACTGTAGGTTGGTCAGAAAATGTCTTGCCTCACAGGATCCTTAGGCAAGCACTTGTTTGCTGCTGAGGATGAGGACAGAATCAGTGTTGCTCAGGATAGACCAGGAATATCTGAATATGATCTAACATCCAAGAATGCTTAATAGTTATGTAATTAGTTCTTTGGCAAGTTATTTTGGAGTGGAAATGGTGCAAGTGTTTTATATGTACTTTATCCTGTAAGGAGCCTGAGATGTTACCCCATGGGGAGGGGTAGAACAAAATTAAAAAGCCAAAAGCCATTTTATTTTAGCATTTAACTGATCTGAATATAGCTTCCAGTTCTGTTCTCTTATTTAGAGATTAATCTGCTATTTCTTCTGGCTGTCTCTTCTGTTGCCTTTTTAAACCTTACATTTCTGAAAATTCTGATAAGTTGTCCCTACTGAAATATGCAATATGTTATGTCCTTAGCTTAAATCAAAGCTCTGAAGTACATGTGCTCCTGGCAAAGAAACTGTTTGCCCTTTATGCTGCAGTGTGTGGGTACAGTGCTCCCCTTGATTGTGCACATCCTCTGATGCACCCAGAAGAGCTGCTGTCCCAGTGCTCATGCTAATTCCCTGTGGGCATCACCTTTGAAATAAATCACATGGGCAGAAAGTGACTGATGTAGGCATTTGTGGTCTTCTGTGGGAAATACATTAAGTGCAACCAAAGGCTTCAGCTAAGTCCAAATTGCAGATTTTTGTTTCAGAAGGAGCTGGAAGCTCTTTTTCTAGCATTGTTACATCTCTTTACTCTGAACTAGCTAATAAACAAATGTAAGCAGACAGGTACTGACATAGTGATGTGCTGACATCATCCACCCCTGCTGACACCGGCAGAGTGACGCTGCTGTGGTACTTTCCCTCTGGTGGCCACTTCTGGGTCACCCACTGCCCTTGGGCCAGCTAGCACTAAGCTATTTGGAAGCTTGTGGTGACAAATATGAGATTAAGACACTTGTCCTTGCACAGTGGACATATAAAACTTCACTGTAAGTAGCTGGGCCTAAACTGTTTTTTATTATTTTGTGTACTGGAGGTGTTTTTTCACAGGAGGCTGTGAAAAACCAGAAGGTATTGTCATGCACATTGTCTTCTGTGTATCCTACCTGTGCCATGACTCATGCATTGTTTGAATTAATCATTGAATCATGGAATAGTTTGAGTACTAGGTCCATCATCTGCTAGATCAGGCTGTTCAGAGCCCTAACCAACCTGTCCTTGGATGTTTCTAGGGATGGAGCATCCACAGCTTCTCTGGGCAACCTTTGATAGTGTTTCACACCCTCATTGTAAAAAATTTCATCCTCGTGTCTAGATTAAATGTCTCCTCTTTTAGCTTGGAACCATTACCCCTTAACCTATCACAACAAGCCCTACTAAACACTCAGTTCCCATCATTGCTATAAACCCCCATTAGATGTTAAAAGGTCTTCTTAGAACCTTTTCCTCTCCAGACTGGACAGCCTCTATTCTCAATTCTCTCAGCCTTGCCATATTGCAGAGGTGCTTCAGCCCTCTGACAGTTTTCTAGCCCTTCTCTGGACTTGCTCCAACTCATCCATGTTGTTCACAGAGGACTTGGGTGTGCTGTGCTTTTGTAAGTGTGTTTTTGAGCTGAGCTTCTACAAGGCAAAACACTATAATGTTAGTAAACTGTCTTCTTTTGTTTTGTTTATTTATTTGGTACAAATATCAGCTCCAGCATAGGACATGGAGTAGTAAAGCTTACATCCTGTGCTTGGTGTCTCTTTTATCTGTTTTGGCAAGGACTCATAAACAATAGAATGTAATCCAGAACAGCAGTATCACAGATTTTTTTTTTCCTCCTTCCCTTTAACAGACCTTCAAAATGAATTATGCTGAGGAGTATGCCCACTGAGTATCCACTTTGTGTCAGTGTGCTGTACTTGGGATGAAAAGAAATAAAAATTAAGAAAATAAATTTCTTCTCTTTTTACTGCTAGTTTCTCATGCATGTGGACAAGGCTGCTCCTCCTTTAAACCTCCATCACCACTATCTGTGGACAGCTCCTGCACTTGTTCACTTTCAAATCCCATGTGTACCAAAATGTGCAAGTGTGAAGTATGTGGTATCACATCAATGAGAAATTGTGCCTGGTGCCATCATTGGGACTTGCCTGAGTTATATCAGGGACAGGGTCAATGGGACAAAGGATGAGTGAGAGCTCAGAATAAGCTATTTTCTGTCTCCTGAGGAGGAGGAGCAGCAGGACCTGGCAACCAATGGCCTGTCCAGGAACAATTGCTCCACCCTAACTGAGGACCACTGTAGGGTTATGGTGAGTGCTCTTGGATCTCCAGAGAGACACATCAACAGAACAAAATACATAGTCAGACTAATTTGTCAGTTTAGGCACTTGGTGAGTGAGATCTGCCTCTTGAGAGATGCATAGAACTGTGATCTCTGTGAAAAGTTAATTCAGTAAATGTTTTTTTTTCAGAATTGTGAACCGTTCTGAAAATACACTTGCAACATTTGTTTTCCCTTGACTTGTAAGAGTGGGGGATGATATCTTTCACCATCATGGAGCAGAGAGACTGTGGAGCTGTCTGGGCAGAGTTAGTGACTACACTTACCTACTGTACTAAAGTGCCCGTGCTGCTTTGGCAGTGTGCTGATCTTGGAGACAGAAAAGCCATCCTTGTGCACTGCTGTACATCTGCACCCGTGTCCCCACCTCTCACAGCAGCACAGTGCCTCAGTCTGGACAGCTGGAAGTACATGTGGATAACCTCTCTGCTGGCCTGAGCTAGCAGACTTCCCCAATGAGCTGGAGGCTGGAAGATGTGCTATGTAGATACCAGAGTAGCTGCGTCTCTCCTGCTCTCATTGCACTAAAAAGGGCAAAACCTGGTCCCATGTAGTCACATAACTGTAGGTGTTGTGTCCTGTCCTGTGTTGTGTGTCCATGCCTTCATCCACCCTCCCCTTCCTCCCCCCCATACAGAAGGGGTGAATGATGGGGTTGTTTTTTTCCTCCTATTTCTGTGCCCTTTCTCTGTGCCTCTGATTCTCTGTTGCCTTTTTTTCATGCTGGTGGGTGAGAACCTACAGACACTTGTCACAGCAACCTTACAGGGATGTCTGGGCTTTTCAGCAGCAAGTGAGGCTCTTGCCTTACTAGCATTTCTTCAGCTGACTGCAGGGCATGAACACAGGGGAAAAAGGAGATAAAAATTCATGTTATCACAACTTTGTGTCAGCACATTATGCATAAATTGCAGTCATCAGGAGCACCTATTATGGTGTTAAATGTGTCTCACTGAAGAGTGCTTGGCTTTTCACATTTGGAAAGGGTCAGCATTCAACATTCTGCATTTTAAGTGCTCCTGAACCTGGCAGGCTACTCCACCTTTAGCCTGCAGTGAGCTTACCAGCACCACTCCCCTGCCCAAGCTATGCTTTCTCCATGAGTAGAAACCTGAAAATTTTCCATGCCATGGAAACAGGATGGCTTTATCAGTATTAATGATAAACAGCCAGTATTGTGGTTTGACTAGTATGCAAAAATTTACTGTTGGAGTTAATCATGTGTTGAATTTAATATTAAACCCTGGCAAGTTACTTAATAGCTGTCACTTGCAATAAGTGCAACCTGTCTGCATTGCTGCTTGCACACACTGTTGCTGCCATTTGGTTGCTCTGGAACCTTTTAAATGAAATCTGCAGTCCTTGTTAGTTGCCACAGAAAGAAATAGGTCCAAAACTTCCATTATTTTCAAATGACAGTATGAAGCATCTCTAAGTAATTTTCCAATCCCATTAAAAAAAAATTTTTTTATTTTTATTTTTGGAAGAGAGGGTCAATGTGGCCTCAATTTGACGAGGCTGAAGAACAGATTTGGTTGTTTTACATTTCACCTCTTCTGGTGACTGCAGTAACTTATCTCTACCAGCTGTGTGATGTGACAACATTTGAGTGGCTTGACTTATTGAAGGGTTTTCTGGCTTTTGGACAGAGGTCCCTAAGGAAGAGATTAAGATACATAAAACTGCATGTCTGTAACAGTCTTTCTGACCAGGTTGTTATATTTTTATACTTTAGAGTGAGCTTTGCATAAGCAGTACTTTGTGTAAGACTTTAGTAGCTATTCAGGTACTAGAGAACAACTTTTGGCATGTTAACTTTATTGATGTGAAAAATAAAATTTTAAGAATGGTTAAAACAGCAACAAAAACCAAAACAGCAAAACAAAAAAACCCTTGGACTTCCTGGAGATTTTTTGTCAAAAAAAGTTGTCTGACTTCAGAAAGATATGAACTTTTATTACAGCTTTCCCAGCACTTAGAAAATCTCTCTCTTGCCTGAATACTCCTCATGGTGACCTTGGCCTCCTTGTCCTCACAAGATTTGAGTATATCTTCTTTGTCTTCATCTTCCACAGCACTTTTCTAATCTTTATAATCTCTAATTTCTGTCAAGATGGGCTGAAGTTGGCCAAGAGGCTCAAGGGTTTTTAGAATGGTTGCAGAGCATGACCACATTAACCTGCTTCTTTAAGTAGCACTTAATCTCTTTGAATTTCTGTAAACTTCTCAGGGGTCACTTCTACAAAAACCTTCCTTACATCCAACGTTCAGTATCTGCCACTGCTTTCAAGGTCACATAAATTACATGTATGGTCTCCAGCCTTTGTTTATAGTAGACACAGCTGCATAGATGCAGATCATTGTAATCTGATTTTATTGTATTGGTATTACACTGTGACAGTCGGATGATGTTTACTTTTCTATTCATAAAATGGGCCCATGAAACTCACAGGGACACTGTGTAACCTCAGGGTTCAGAATGAATGACTTCTCTATGCACTTACCTGTGTAAGCTGCAATTACTGAGAAATGCAAAGTATTAGTTAAAGGAGGGAGGTCAGTATGTGGGTAAAAGCCAGAAGGCAGCAGAAGGAATCATGTGCAAGTTAATATTGGAAGTGAGAAGTGTGGATTTGCAAAGAGGAGGTGTAAATCAGTGAACAGCACCTAGAGGATGGGCTGTACTCTGTATTTTACCTTCTTTTTAAAGGACAGATGAATGGCTGGTGGGACTGAAGATCAGTAAGTTGGTCCTGGCCTGACATGAATTAGACTTTCAAGCCTAGCCCATGTCTCTCTGACACTGCACTGCAGTATTTGGGAGGTCTCATGAAGCTGTTGTGTGATAATCAGTGTGGCTTTTATGCATGGTTTTGGTATGTGACATGGGAATAGAGAAAAAATTTCCATGCCTTACAAAATCCTGATAGGATTACTGACTTTACTGTGATGTTACCAGGTATGAAGAGTTGTACCTGTTGTGAGCACTAGTAAACACTCAAATAATTAGGAACTCTTTTTAAATGCTGTGTTTGTCATCTGACCACGGAGCAAAACCTGGTGAGCCTGTTGCTCAGCTCTCTCTTCTGCCTTGTGTGTTTGAAACAACAGTGTAAAAAGGGCTACAAGGAAAGCAGTTGTATCCCTTTAGTGGAAAATAACATCTGAGCAAAATACTGAAGGACATTAAAAGCTTAAAAACATGACAGAAGGTGTTTCTTAGAGCTTAAGTCCTTAAGGATTTTGCCACAATAAGCATATTGCCACCCATCACAATATTCATTGTGGGGAGGGCACATGATACCACAGAGAGACCATTAGGGTGTTTTTTAATATGTCTCTATATATCAATATCAATCACAATGGCACATGATGCTGGAACTAGTAAAACTTTCACCATAGTGGCAACCCTGCTTTGGAATTGGTATTTTATAAAACTAAGGTCTCAAACATAGTGTGATAAAAACAGAGAGCCACAGCGGTGATTTTGTTTACCTAATTATTATCTAACCAAGTTTTTCTCTGCATTTTTTCCTTTAGCAAAGTATCCAGAGATCAAGACTCTGATGGGACCAGATCCACATTTAAAGTGGATTGTATCTGGAATGGTTTTCATGCAGCTGCTGGCATGCTACCTGGTGAAAGACTTATCTTGGAAATGGATTTTCTTCTGGGCTTATGCATTTGGGGGTTGCATCAACCATTCCCTGACCCTCGCCATCCATGATATTTCACACAACGTGGCCTTTGGGAACAAGCAGGCCAAGTGGAACCGGTGGTTTGCAGTCTTTGCCAACTTGCCCATTGGCATCCCCTATTCTGCCTCCTTCAAGAAGTACCACATCGACCATCACCGGTACCTGGGAGGGGACAGCTTGGATGTGGACATTCCCACGGACTTTGAGGGCTGGTTTTTCTGCACACCTCTTCGGAAGCTGCTTTGGCTGTTCCTCCAGCCTCTGTTCTACAGCCTGAGACCGCTCTATGTGAACCCCAAAGCGATCACACGGATGGAAATTCTTAATGCTCTCGTCCAGTTTTCTATAGACCTCATCATTTACTACCTGTGGGGGCTCAAACCTGTTATTTACTTAATAGCAGGTACAATTCTTTGCTTGGGTTTTCATCCCATTTCTGGGCACTTCATAGCAGAACATTACATGTTCCTAAAAGGGTATGAGACCTACTCTTATTACGGACCTCTGAACTGGCTCACCTTCAATGTAGGCTACCACATGGAGCATCATGACTTCCCCAGCATTCCCGGATGCAGATTGCCCATGGTAGGTACAGCATGAGCATGAGTGAGTTGGGTTTTTATGAAAGCTGCTGAACTGTCTCAAGGAAAACACTCCAAATCATAGCAATGGATGAATTTAAGAAAAAAAATAATAGAACAGCTTTTTGAATTTGTTTCTAATTAATTTTAAGCCAGAGATTGATAGAAACGGCTGTCAAACTGCTTTAATACTTAGGTTTTTTGATGCAAACTAGAGCATCTGATCCTCAGAGAGGTTTGAGGAATACCTTATACATGATACTATCTCCAACAAGGCTTTGAATGTCCCAATTTACATCCCTCAGCCACTAAGTTTCAGCTCTTTAAAAGTTTAAAGACCCGTCAAAAGGGAGGCAGGTGGTAGTTGCTACTTGAAATTTGTCTAATGATCAATCTGCTAATTATATTGCTTGATTAACATCAAAGAGAAGTTTTTCTGGTTTTAAGATGACATAATTTTGGGGGCATGTACCAGCCTGACACAGATAGCACTGGAAAATAAAGCCACACTCTCTGTGACTCCTTTTAGCTCTCCTGCCCCACCTGCAGAAACTGGGGAGGCCTGGTTGGTCGTTGGAAAAGTGGTGTGGCTTTCCTCCTTTGAAAGGCAAACCCCTTTTTGTTTATGTTTTATCAGTTGTGGGAATCAAATTTGCAAAGCCCAGGTGTCTAGGAAGGGTTTTCAATCTCCCTCCAGGTGTGTAGCTGCTCCTGTGTGTTTTAATCCAAGGGTTCCTCAGCAGGTGCTCACAGTGTGAGGTACGTGACTTCGAAGGATTGCTCCTACATGCAGGTTCTCTGATGTAATAGGAAGGAAACATCTTTCTGTGGGCTGATGCAAAGATGGGAACCGCTACTGCAGTATCCATACAAGGTGGAGGAAGAGCTGAGGAGCCTGAGGTTCAGGATCTGTGACCTCCCCACTACTGATACCATGTGCAAATTCTGTGATAGCATAGCTGGGCAAACTCTGCTCTGTGGGTTCATGTTCTCCATCACTGAAACACTCTCTGAGACAAGATTCAAATCAAGGGGAGATTTTCTTGTGTAGAAGAATGTGGGAAGCCTCTATACAGCCTGCAATTGTGTTTCATTGAGTCTTTTGCTGCTGGAGGTCTGTCCTGGAGACTGCCTGTCCCTGGTGAGGCCCAGAGGCGCTGGTACAGCACCACACTCTGGGATATGAAGTTTTCCTGTGAGGCACTCCCATCACTGATACACCTGGTAGCTCAGCAGGGAAGTGCATGTGCTTAGCTTTAGTTTCACATATTCAAACTTGTTAGATGGGCTTAAATACTTAGATTACTGAAATGAAAGTAGAAGAGAAGGAGGTTAGCTCAGTATCCTGCACAAGGGAGGTGAGTGACTAATTGAAGTTGCTGGGACTGTTGCTCCAGCCCTGATTGAGACCTGAAAAGCTCTTCTCCACCCACAGCACAAATAGTTCAGCCTAATTCCTTGAGGCAGTGCAGCAGCTGGAAGTGTCTGCCCTCTGTGTAAAGAGGATGGAGTTATTAGCTGAATTTCATGGGCTTGTGTTCACGTGTGTTTTACTCTTTGGCAACTGAGACTTGCCCTGCTGGTGGAAGAGAGAGCAGGCTTGTTAATCACTGCTGCCTGACAGAACTATATGGAAGACTTGGAGTCTGACAAGTGATCAATTACAAATAAAAATTCTATTAAGAAGAATTCTATTTAAAAAAATTCTATTTTCTTTGGCAAAACAGTTCCCATAGAAAATCCTTTGAACATTAAAACAAATTGGTTACTCTTTTCTGCAAAATGAGAAAAAAAATCTCTGCCCCTCTGATGGAAAGAGATAAGAAAACAGATCCCCTCTTATTAACTTTAAATCTTGAACTTCATAGCAGGTAAGAAAGCTCAATTGCTTTATTTTATTCCTGGCAAATTCTTCACTCAGCAAAGATCTATTTTTTTAGATTTAGTCTCTTAGACACTTGAACTTCTAATAGTTGCATTGTGTAATATAGATGACCTCTCAATGAGGCTATTTTTATTTTTAATTATTGGCAAGTAGAAAGTGGAGTAAAGATCTCTATTTTTGAAGATCTATTCTGCATGATTGAGATCAGGGGAGAAATAGGATTTGAGAATAACTGAATCTTAATCTTGGAAAGTAACTGGCGTTTCAGCTTGCTTATCAGGAAAGTAAATTCAGTTTTTTCCTTTGTTACAGGTGTGTCATTCAGAATGTTCTGAGTAATGTGTTTGCCTCTGGAAAGACCTTTACCCTAGGACTGTGACAGATTTGAAAGAGGAAGAATTAGGCTGTGCTCATAAGCTTATGGATATTAAACATGAGCGACACAGGTGTGCAGTAAGAACTTGTCCCACTAGTGTAATGAGAGATTACACAAGAGGCCATGAAATTTAACATTGCAATGAAGGACGTGCTCTAAGAAAACCCTCTGTAGATTTAAGACTAGATTAGTCTTTGAATATAGTCTTATAACTATAAAATATTGCATTATTTACCAAATGAGTAAAGAGATCCATTCTTCATTGTCTGAAGGATTGAGTATACTTATGGAAAGAGGAGATTGGAGAAGGAGGAGGAACTCTGCTCCTGGAAGCTGTAATAAAAGCAGCAGTGTTACCAGAGGCAAACTAGTTACTCATTAAGCTTGTGGGGAAAGGAAAAGACATAGTATGAAACCAGATTTATTAGACAGACAAGACTGGAAAACATGGTAGATGTGCTGCTTTTGAATTGCAGATTTCATTAACCCTATGATGGCCAGGAGGGCTAGCTTGAGTGCTCAGCATCCTGTGGTGGGGATGTAGGATCATAGAGGGAACTTCTTGTAATAAGCCTTTGAGCATTCTAAATGTAATTCTGCAGCTTGGTGTCATAAGGATCTCTAGTTTCTGTATAGCCCCAGGACAAAGAGTGTGTAACAGCCATGCTGAAATACTAGGCTGCATTTAACTTTTGTGCCTATCAGATATGAAGAGTAGAAGTGTGGTGCTATCACTGTGCTCTACAAGCACAGCACCAGAACAAAGGTTTCAGTCCAAAAGATGTGATTTCTTGCCCTGCCACCTTGACCTACTTGAAGAAAAGCCTCAATATACCAGGTGCCAAGTGCCTAGTAATTGTACTGCAGACTTTGCAATCTCTTGTTATCCTTCCATGATAACAGAATCACAGAATGGGTGAGGCTCAGCCTCCCTGCTCAAACAGGGTCATCCTAGAGCACGTGGCTCAGGATTGTGTTCAGATGGTTCTTGAATATCCCCACTGAGAGAGACTCTGCACCCTCTCTGGAACCCAGCCTGTTCCTGTGCTGGTGCCTGGGGTTATTCCTCCCTGGGTGCAGGAGCCTGCACTTTCTCCTGTTGAATTTCAGATGGTGCTTGTGTAATTTTCATTTACAAACTAGCAATGAGTTAAGACTTACAGTTGAGATTTGTAAGGAAGAAGGCAGGGAGGAGTTGAAGAAAATGGACCACCTACGATGCAATATATGGAGAGCTTGAGGAGTAGGATTTTGGAATACTTAATTACAGTGCCATCCTCTTTAACACAATCTATGATCTGGCCACAAAACTTGCTGCCTGGAAACTGCCATCTACAGGTTTTGTACTGTAACCAGAATGTAATACAGAGGATGACTCTTCTGGAAGAGGATGACTCAACCATACTTAGTGGATATCATAGAATCATTAAGGTTGGAAAAGACCTCCAAGACCATTGAGTCCAAAATTTGATCTAATACCACCTTAGGACTAAGTACCATGTTGAGTTATTTCTTGAATGCTTCCAGGCATGGTGACTCCACCACTTCCTTGGGCAACTGTTCTTATGTTTGACAAGTCTCAATGAAGAAATTCTTTCTGATGTCCAACCTGAACCTCCCTTGGTGCAGCTTGAGGCCTTTTTTCTGTTGTCCTGCTGCTTGTTGCTTGGGAGAAGATGCCAATCCCCACCCTTCTTTCAGAGCTGTAGAGAGATAAGGTCTCCCCTGAGCCTCCTTTTCTGCAGGTGAAACAACCCCAGCTCCCTCACCCACTCCTCATATGATGTTGCATTTAAAAGGATTAATTACTTTCTGCCCTCCCACTATTCAGTTTTTCTGGTAGATAAGATGATAATTCTGTTTCACATATGGAGATGCTGAAAGAAATAATGAAAAATTAGATGTTTTTGCTGGAAGACTTTTGCATAGATCTATTATAAAAGAGAAACATCTTTTAAAATTCTTTCCTGCCATGCCACATGATAGCAAGATGGGAACATGTACCTAACAAATTTCCTTCTTTTCCATACAAAAGTCCTTCAGAAGTCCCCCATCTAACTACATTCATTAATTTTTCTCTTTCCTGCATTCCTTACTGTAGTTTCACTTTCCTCTCTCTGTATTTTCTGTTCATCCCATACAGCTGATCTGCCTAGAGACCTTGCAGTGGTGCAAGTGCCTTCCTGTACAAGGTGCTGCTTGTGTTTGCAGAAGTGTTGGGCTGAACATAGGCAGGCTGTTTATTTGCCTCTTCTCTGGGCCATTTTTAACTACTTTGTCACTCCTACTTTTCCTTTGGAGCCAGAGGACGGCCTGAGACCTTGTTGCTAGGAACTGAATCGGTTTCTATGAATCTCCAGCCTTCTACTTCAATGTGCAAGGGGCAATATAGGAAAACTTCCTGAAGTTCTTGTAGTGGTCAGAATGTAATGTGGTCAAGAGTTCTGCAGAATAATGTAACTACTGAAGAAAACATGGTCTGGTCAGAGGCCAAGAAATACGTGGGGCTCTAGAGAAGAGAGAGATGGTAGATTTGCCATATGAGGGCTAAACTAAATTGAAAGGCAGAATTCAGGCAGAATTTCTAAAATGGAGGTAGGAAGGAAGGTCTAAGCAAATGTGTGCTAGGTAATGACCATGTCAGACCTAGAGTGAAACTTTTGAAACTGAGTATCTGAGCCCCCCTTTATGTTTGCATCAGGCCTCATGAATAGCCTTCATTCAAGGGAGTTTACTGTTGAAGTAATTCTCCCTCTCATCCTCTAGCTATTTCAGTTACCCAGCTGGGAAAAGGGGGGATACAATACCCAGATTAAATTATTTCTGATCAGGGTTACACAAGGAGCATGGGGAACTAAATCTGCACCTCCAGAGATCTTGGAAACCTAGAAATCACCTCTCTTCAAGTCATTAGCAAATATCTCTAAGGCAAAATCCTGATATTGTCTGAATCCTATTGAAAATTAACTACTTTGAAGTACAAATCTATGCATTAAAGCAGGATAGAGAAAATTATTATGAAAGATAGTGAAAGATAGAATACAGTCAGACCTGAACTGAATCTTCCATCTCCAGCACAGCACTACCATGCCAGGAGCACAAGGAGTGTGTAAGAGACAGAGGTACAGAGGTACAGAGGTAGAAGATCTTAATGACTCTTGTACATTACCCAACTTACTTCACAGACACAGAGAACTGTCTGCTAGGAGACTGAATTAATGAGGTAATTAGCAGAATGCCTTACGAGTTTATAATTTAACTTTCACTGGAATTCTTACCTTTTCACAAACAGTCAAATGCTGTGTTAAGGTTCCACACTATACCTCGGGTGGTGATGAGACCCTCTTCCTGCATGACGATTTCCATGAAACCCTTTCTCTCTTCACTGCACTGTGCTCAGTGTAGCTGGCTTTAAAATTCTGCAGGGTTTTTAAAGAGAATTCATGCTGTTCAGCAAGACAAACTACTCTATTCTAGAGCTTTGTTTGTCTAGGAGGTGGAGCAGCAATAAAACCATGCCCAAGCAGTTATGTGGAAGTGTACTGTAGTTAACAGATTCTTCTGCTTCATAAATGTGTTCAAAAAGCAAAGCATCTAGTTGGAGCAGGAATAATAACTGATAACTTGGGAATCCTCACAGTCCTTTGAACCTGCCAGCTTTGGAACCTTTCTGTCCTCTGGTTCTGGCCTAACTCCCACTACAAGCACCACCCTAATGATGCACCTAATGATGCTTCTCTGATGGCAACAGTCTTAAGGCTTGGGGAATTATAGCAGAGATGAAAATTTTAATAGACTTGTGACCTAATAATGAATCTCACAGTATTTTTAATATCAGACTGAGGAGAACAGGCAATTTTCTTTGCCTGCTGGAGGAACCCATCTCTTGGATTTGCATCATGGTAGTAGAATGCAGGGTAGAAAACAAAGTATTGTCAAGGCTGTCTGTCATTTTCTCAGTTGTTAATTCTCTCTTACCCAGAACCCTCAACAGAAGAATATTACAAGTGGCAAACAGGGCTTTAAATAGCTGGAGTCTTGGCAGTTGATAAATTGGATAAAGTACCTAATTGTGGAGATCCCACCACCTCTGAAATGAGACAAAATAGTTCTGACTGAAGGCAGCAATCCGTTGTCTTTCAAATTATGACACAGTGAGGTAAAACTTCCATCAGAAATCTGCTAAGAAGTATCTGAATGCCTTTTAGTACATCTAATTTGGCTGAGCTTCAGAAGCTCACAAGCAATAACAAGTAATTTCAGGTAATGGCTGTGCTATCAGATCTGAATGTGAAGGCTGAAACACACCTGACTGTGCAGCCAAACAGCTCATTCTCTCTCTTCTTCTTCCAGGTGAAGAAGATTGCAGCAGAATACTATGATAACCTCCCACATCACCAGTCCTGGATTCGAGTTCTGTGGGACTTTGTTTTTGATGACACTCTTGGTCCTTATTCAAGGGTTAAGAGACTGTGCAAGCTGGCAAAGGAAAGCTAACGGGGTAGCTCCGCCTGCTGCAGGGGGGTGTGTTTGTTCATTCCCACGACTTCAGTTTTCCGCAGAAATAGAAGGATCTTTGCGTGTGCTGAATTTAACTTGGTGCATGCTGCTTATGCCAAGAGGATGGGTGTGAAAATGAAGCAATTTTAGAGAACTGATACCTTTTATCAAAGGATATTTGTATATGTAACCCTCAGAATGTAGATTAGAGTGAAATATGATAAGCTGAACCTTTGGTCTAGGCTTAGAATTAACTTCCTGGGAAACATGTGCCTAGGCCTAAGTGTTAGTTTTGTCTGTGGGGGAGAATGTTTGCTGTGTGTTGCTGTGAGTATGTGTGTGTGTAGTTCAGGACTCATTTCTCTTCATGCCAGATTGGAAGTAGATGCTCTGTGTGCACAGGACTGTGGAAGCAGGGAAGACTGGCATGCAGAAGTAAATGATACTCTCTGGAGAAGGGTGCTTTTAGTTCAATGTCTTGTCTAATCTAATATCTTCTGATAATTGCTAATAGCAGAATTTTTATATATGCAATGGAATATGTTTATATTTTTGTATGTTAGTAACATTATTTTCATAGCTGCTGTTTGATCTTTATTCCAGAGCTTTGTCTAAACCTTTTCTGAATGAATTTCCATTCTTAGGATCTAATACTATTGCTAACTGACAGATCTGGACTGTGGCAAGGAAAAATCTTTTCTTTAGTGTTCCACCTACTTCCTGATAGCAGCATGGATGTGCCTCTGGAGGAACTGAGTGGTCCTTTCTCACTCACCTTTTCAACAGTATTCATAACTTCATGTATCTCACCCTTTTCTCTGCTGTAAGTTCTCTGGGGAAGGGAGAGGTTCTAATTTTTCCTTGCCAAGACTGTTAGCATTCCTGGTCACCTTTCTTGGTCTCCTCCATATCACAGCCTTTCTGCACATGGGAGTTAGGAGTGGGTGTCAGAGAAGGCATGGAGATGTCTTCATCTTCATGCTGGTATTTGTTCCTAACTGCTTTCAGAATAAAGGCAGTTTCTCTCCTCAGTCATTCAAGGGACACAGCTTGACATTTGGGAAGCACATGGTACTCCAGCTATATAAAATTGCCACTGATGGTGTTAGGAGGATGTGCCTGGAACAGGGAGATGGTATAGTTTCTCTCTCTCTATCTCTTACTTGGTGCTATTGACATTAACCTTCATCTCTCATTTCTACCCAGTGCATACTAAAATCTTCCTGCCTATCTTCTCCGATTATAAACTTCTGGCTATCCTCAATAACTCTGTATCATCAAAAACCTTAATCAACATAACTTTTCTCCAAGCAGAACAATATCTTGGGAGTCAGGAATTCAGATGCCACCTAATAAATTCCCTCTACCACGGAAAGCTGGGAAAATATTTCTTTCCTTACAAAGTGGTTAAAAGAGAGAAATTTTATTTATATATTTGCCCTGTAACCCTCTAACAATTTGAGGTTTTTCTTCTGGAAATACATGGCTGTAACAAAGAAAAAGATTGTGGTGCAGCCTCATTGGTCCCTTAGAGTATGTGATTAGGCCTGGGAAGCCTGATTTCCTCACTAACCATGGTTTTGTTCCTTCCTTCAGCAGCACTGGATCTAGTGAGCCAGTCTGTTCATTAGACAGCTGAGATAACCTGCAGCAATTCTGGGTTTCTCCTTCATTTCTCCCTTCTCTATTTTTCTCACCCGTGATTTTGGCAGTTGGGTGTAAATAAATACCCAGGCTTGCTTAGTAAATCAAGATCATTTGTAGTACTACAGAGGCTGGGAACCACTTTATTCACCAATACTGTTTTGTACTTTTGGATAAGAAGAGCAAGAATGGGGCTTCTTCCAGCACTTCAGCCTTTACTGGTTCTTCAGCAATGAACATACTTAAGACATTTTATCTTAATTATTAAAGCTACTTTTCTCCCAAAGGAAGAGGTACTGGTGTGGGAACTTCCATTCCCTTTGTGTCAGTGCTCATGTCAGGGAATTTCAGTTTTTTTATTAATTTACTTCAGATTTGCTTGCACTCTTATCATGTATTCAACTTCCCATGTCTTTAGCAGCGGTTCCTCAAGTCTCTTATCTAACTTAATAAGTTAATATAAAAACCACAATAAAGATTATGCTATCTTCCTCAATTTGACTGTTGTCCTTACCCTCTTTGATGAGTGACTTTATGTTGTAGTTCCCTTACTCAGCTGTTTCATGATCCAGTCACCCATCTGCTGTGGACTACTAACCTAGCCTGACACAGAGGCTCTGGTGTAAATGAGCCAACCAAAATTGTCAGCCTCTTCTCCACCAGCCTCCCATCAGTATTTCCATCAGGGTCCCAACTTGTTTAGCCTGGGCAGCCCCAGAGCCCTCCTGCTCAGCACTGTCCATCCCAGCAGGAACTGGAAGTGGCTGGAAGCCTGCAGTGCCTGCAGATGAGCAATGTGAGCTGAGTTCCAGCGATGGGATGCTGCTGGGGAAGGCTGTGATCCTGTTCCCTCCATAGGCACTTGTCTTTGCTGCTACCAGTAATGATGGCAGGAGGGCACATGGGTCTGGGTTAAACATGTGTTAGAGCTACATATAGTTTTATTCCCTTTGCTTAAAAATTGATCCAGATCTTCATTGTTTAGGCACACCAAGGCTCTGGCAAATAGCTGTATGATAGGAAGGATTGGAGAGTGATGTCTCCTTAGATTTCTGCTATGTAATATTCTGTGGCCTGCCCTGTTACAGTGGTTCAACAAACCCAGTATGAAAGGACACCTTTCTCTGCAGAGGCAGCTGGCAAACTGAATTACTGTCTGGGAGGAGAAAATCCTCTGGTAGTGCCACTGCTGGAAATAAGCCACCTTGCACATCCCTGTCACTGGAGCTGAAGGCTGGGAACTGGTACAGTGCTCGTGATGCCAGGACTGCCCCCCTGCCCCTGTCAGCCAAGCTTCACCTCCACCCCACACACTTTGCTCCCGCTGTTAAGTGGGCCTGTGCAAACTTCAGCTTATTATGTCGTAATTATATGAGGCCTGCAAAGGTAATTGAAGAAAGTAACAATATCCCATTTACAGCAGCTGGCTGCTGTTAACACAGGGGCATGCCATATCCAGGCTGTACAACATGGTTATTACTGACCTTAGGCCACATTCCAAGGAAAAACATGAACCACGCCAAGCACCAACTTCCAGAACTTCAATTAGGATTACTGGAGAGTTTCACAGAACAGATGTGATCTTGAGCAGCAGCAGTTTTGAAGTATACTTGCCATTATCAGGTATGCCATTAAATGGGTTTATAATTAGGAAATTCATGAGCTACTGTAAGAGATTTATGCAACAGAGCATTCTAATCTCTGTTACTGAAGCTTGTCTGGGTTGTTCATTCTGGGATGACTCCTTCTTGTGGTCCTGGGGTTGTTGCAATGTGGTGCACATCAGTGTCTGCCTGCTTTAGTTCCCATGTGGAAGTCTTTATCCTGCTATTTAACCTCTCTCTTGCCTTCTGTTTGCATTAAACAGCTAACATTAAACATCAGTGTCAGTCCAGAGCTCACTCTTAAACTCAGATTTCACCCGTATTTAATCTACAGTATAACCAGACTGTGAAAAAGACTCATGTCTAAAAGGCATTTGGTTTTTCTTTGAAGATGCTGAAGAACGCCCCAAAACAAAACAGGTAACATTTTACAGCTGACTGCCAAACAGGACCCATCCTGCCTCCTCTCCTGTGGCAGGCTGGCTGTCCCTCCTGCCTGCTGCCTGCTCCACCAGCAAGGGGACAGTCACAGGCTCTCTTGGGCTGCTGCATCAGCCTCTGCTCCCAACACCAATCCTTGGGGCCTGGCTTTTAAAATAACATCTTTATGGAAGCCTGAAGAAATGAAGGGATCTTGGAAAACACTTGAGAGATTTCAGTAGTTGAACCCAAATCACTTGGCTTTTGCACGAGGTTACCAGAAGACAGAATCAAGATGACTGCCAGGCAAAGCTTGCACCAGGCTAAGTCAAGCAGAAATTCCCAAGATCGCTCTGGTGGGAAGAATGGCTGTAAAGGAAACAATTGCATGGCTTGGATGATATGACTGGCTATGCACTGTTAAGTGTTCAGTGTCCTGTACCAGTAAAGCTCAAGATGTGCACACCATTAACAAATTACTACCTTTAAATCCCTAGTCAGCAGTGCTGTGCCTGGGATTTCAGTCTGCATCCACCTAATACCTTTGGTAGCCTTGTTCTGCATAAACACCTCCCTTTTATTACTGCAAATCTGCAGGAATGCAGATGATGGGACCTGTGGGTTTTTTCAGAGACAGCAGAAGATGTGGTGGGACTGAGAAGAGCCTTAAGCCACTGTCCTTCACTTGCTTTGGCAAAAAGTTGCTGAGGTTGTGGCAGCCTGACTGCAGGACAGGTACTCATGTGAGAGGGCTGGGCAGGTGAGAGCCAGGTCTGCCTGTGAGAGGAGGCAGAACTGCCACCCCACAGTGAGTCCCAGTCACCTTCCTCTTACCACCAGGTGACACAGAAGTGCAGGAGCTCAAGGGACAAATGAAACAAAGAAAGGCAGGGCTGTGTGGACAATAAACAGTTTATTACCAATATGAACACAGATACTGTGATGCACTGACGTACCATTTTTTAATATTGTGATAACTTTGAGACAAAGAACTTGTTGGCTGACAACTAAACATGTCTCTTTCTTCTGGTGATGCCTCAATACATTTCTGTTGGCAAAGGATCTTCATTTACATTGCAGACTACTAGTAAAATTACTTTGAAGTCATCTATCAAAAGCAAATGGTTCACGTGTGTTCTTATCTACTACTAAAAAGAAAGGTAATACATTTAAATAAGCAAATACAAAATACAAAAAAGGCTGACAAATCCAATGTGCAGTGTCAGATGAAATCTAAAAAATCCAGAAATTTAAAATTTAATAATCTTTAGATTAAGACTTGTAAAATGAAGCGAATCCAAGGCAGCAGCAAGCTTCAAAGTGTGCTGAGTCTGCTAATAAAAAGGGTGTAAGAACAAAGACAGTGCCGGTGTCCTCTCTCACCATCTTGCATGACCTTGGTACACTTAGAAATGATCCAATCTTCCTAGCATTCTTAGTACCGTCCAAATGCTTTGCAATCATTATGTTGTACTGATTCTACTCAACTCCTGCCGTATGGCTAGAAAACCAAACCAGAAAGTTAGTGCATCAAGTTACATCCAGGGGATGGAAAACGCTACGTACAGAGGCTGCAGAAAGTACACGCTGGTAAAAGGATGAGTGGAGGGTAAAGGATGAGTAAGGGTAAGCAGTCAGCTGCTGGCTTGCAAACTGCAGTACTACTGTAAGAAGTTGCATCTGTGGTGTATGTGAACGCCTTGTTTTGCACTGGAATGAACTAGGGAGGCTCTGAGGACCAAGCTGCTGGGACAGTAGCGTATGGACAAGGGTCTCTCCAACTGCACCTGCCTCGAGGCTTTGTGAGCACACACATCTAGGGCAAAGGCACAGGGAATGGATTTTAGCTGTTTCACAGTCTCCTCTTTTTCCCCTTCCCTGTCAGTCTAAGGTGGGGAGAGCAGGGTGTGGACATGCATCTTTGTATGCCCTAATGTGGCCTTCAAATGGGAATTTTGCTGTGTATTTCAATAATGGCCCTGAAAAATCCTTTCAGTTGTAAACTGCACTTTTTTTTGTGTGTGAGTAGATACATTTGGTACAGTTGCTGTGCTTTTCAATGAATTATAAAAACATGTGGTTATTTGGAAAGCTGTAATCGAGTTAAGGTCTGAACTAACTCTTCAAGAATAGGAAACCTACAGAAGATTTTTGGGAAGGATTTTCAGTTTGCTTCCTTTGTCCCCTCCACATCCCGGACCTGTGTGGCCGGCAAGTTGCAAGTGATTTCACGCTTGCTGATTGTGATAAATTGATGTGCCATGGGCTACAGGCAGGCCCTTTCTCACCCTCCCACCTGTGAGAAACACCAGCCAGTGAATTTCTCATAGGCTGGTGGTAAAAATGCTCATAAACAGCATAATAAAGGATGTAAATGCAGTGTTATGGTCAGAGCTCAAATAAGGTAGATGCTTGTTCTCCAAATGTGTGTATAAATCAGAGCTGTTCAGAGAAGTCTGAAGACACCAGGGAACTCTCTGCAGTTCCTATCATCTTATCTATGGAAAATTAGTCATAAAGATGAGAAAAATAATAATTTTTCTCTTTCTTACCATCAATTATCTCCTCTTTCACTTTGTGTAACTCTCTTACAACTTCCTCCAATATTTCCTGATGAGACAAAACACAAGTCAGCTGCTCAGAATTTCCTTCTAAGTGGTGGAAGAAAATGCAAGTTTAACACGGTTGTGCTTGTCCCCCACCTCCACTGCTGGTCAGAGCCTAGCACTGCTAACAGCTACGTCTGCACTCCCAGGCACGGATGCAGAAGATGCTGCAATATTTACTTGCACATTTCTGTGCAGACATAATGATGGAATAGCAGTGAGATTGTGCTCTCTTGCTCACCAGCTAGCCCTTCTCTAGGCACCTAGTTGTAGAGGAAATCAGAAGACTGAACAGCCGTTTTGCTTGTACAGCGCATGCATGGGGGAAAATGGGTAGCTTGCCAAACCTCTAAAAGTGCACATGACATTTTCACTCACCTGTTTCATTCGATCAAAATCTAAGGCATCCATAGCCACATCATTGCTGCTGCTCACTGGCTTCATCCTTGAGAAATGGAAGAAAAGCATAAAAAAAGCCAGTCAGTTCCCTGCCACGTGTGCTGAGCTGCACCCACCTGATGGTGTGGATGAAATCCACCCCGGAGCTGGAATGCCTGTGTTTGAGTGCTGGACAGGAGGATCCCTATTGTGCTGCTCAGGAATTTCTGGCAGCCAGAGAGCAGCACTGCTCCTGCATGCACAGCCTGATCCTCAAAGATGCTGTGGAATTTTTTTTTTTTTTTTTTTTGTGTGTGTGTCGGAATCTCATCAATTCCAGATTAGAAAATGCTGAGGGGATAAAGCCTGTTGAACACTGTGTTTTATTACAGCATTTGCAATGTTCAAGCTACATGTCTGGTTTTCTCTCATAGTCCCTTTTCTGTAACAGCAGCCCTGTCCCAGCAACCTAGGCTTTCACTGGGTGCTGAAGTAATAGTAAATTACAGCTTAGAAAAATATTATTGGGAAAATAATAATCCACTAATCCTTTCCTTGGAAGACTTGAATGAGTCAAGTGTGGTTTGTTGATAGTGTTACGTATCACAGCCATTTTTTATTGACTCAGAAACAAAACCAGTCTGGCTTAATGGCTACTGCACCTGAGTGTTGCTGGCCTTTCCGCAGGGTATTAGTCAGTGGGCTGAGCCATGATGACATCTGATAAATTAAGAAACCAAAAGCTGTTTGCCTTTCTCTTTTAATCAGTAACTCTAAAACATTTTAAAAACTAACCATACTATACAAAGGCTTCAAATAACTTTGCCATCATCTTTGGAGCCCAAACTGGGGACTGGTGGAGATGCTGCTGCCTCAGGAGGGTTGCTTGGTCTTGCAAACCTTCCTGGGGAAATCTTGACATTTGTCCACCATCCCAAAGCTAATGGAGTTAAGAAAGATCCAAATGCCATCAAACTGATCAGGAAAGGAAACAGGTCACCCCTGATAACTTTAGAAACCTGTCCTGCTTTCCCCACAGAAGTCCTTCAAGCAAGCACTACTATTTATTGAGCACCACTCCAGGTGCTAAACCAGGAAAGCATTTTTTCCCACTGAACTCCTCCTCCCAGGATGCAATGCCATTATAGAAGATAGCTACTTGTTGTAGATGTGATGGCTGCTTTAAATAGCCCATGTTTCATTTTCATTTGCGAGGAAGAATGGTCTTCTATCTATTTGAAGCTCATGTATTTCCTTGAACCAACTGGTTTTAGGAGAGCTGGCAAAACTGTATTTGCTATAGTAACACTGATGCATCCCTCTGAATGTTTGGGCAGAACATGTTACAGCATTTTTAACAAAGCAGCAAGTATGTGCAGATAGTTGCCATTGGCAACTTAGCTCTCTCCAGACTACCAGCACTCTTGTATACCTAACAATGTAAAATAGGGACATCTGTTTGCAGTAAATACTAAACATTTGTAGGCCTGTGTTCCACCTCCTTATTCAGCTTATCCATCCATCTCAGTGTCCACTGACACCGGGTGGTCCTGAACCAGCACGGGAAGCAAGCCTCCCTAGCTGACCAACATCAAACTTGATGACAAACATCATCTAGCTGACAAACATCAATCTCAATCTGTGATTAAAAACATGGGTGCTGATCCTGAAACTTGGCTGTTCTGACTGACAGGACTTCTGGAGTCCTACTTTAGGTTTCTTGGCTTTTGACACCGGCTAGTTTTTGTACCCCATGTGTCTGAAAGATCAATCTGTGGTGATTTACATCTTGATTTTATTACCAAGCTTCACTCTCCTTTCTTATGCACCCACTGCAGTTGCATGGGTAGAAGAATAACTTCCCTTATCCCAGCTGTAAGCTCTTCAGATCGTTTCTACTTTTGCCTTTCACCTTCTGCAGAGGCTGGGCAATGAAAGCTTCACCTATTGGCAGTGTCACCATGAACCTGCTGCAGAAAGATGGTCCAAAACCTGCTTTCCACATGGCACACACACACACAGAGAGATGGTTTAAGTGCTGGTTCCAGCATGATTAACATCTGCAATGCCCAAGTGAGCAGGGGTCTGTTTCCATGGAAGAAGCCTCTGACATGACACCTTCACACTGTGCAGCAGCAGACAAAGCAGGTTGCAAGAGAATGAGTAAGAGACACGGCAGGAGACGAATACCAGCACTGAGTGATGGGATGAGCCCAAGGACAAGCCAAGACAGTTAAGAAGCCAGGCAGTAAGCCAGTACCTAGAAGACACGTGGGACTGTGTGGGGCTCTTAGCTTCACAGCTCTTCACCACGGATGGATTTCTACAGCAATGGAATGAAACGAGACATGAGTCGTGCCACGGGGACAGCAGGGCCGTCCCGCCTGCTGGCCAGCCGCAGGGACAGCCCGTGCAGCTCACCTAGAAAGTAATGAAGATACAGGCTTTTCAACAGAATTGCTCCTTTCCCATGGCTTCTTCCCAGAGTCTGAAAAACAAACATGAAAAGTCAGTTTATTATTTTTGCTCTAAAAACAAAAATATTCTCAAGTTGATTGCCTTATACAGCTGCTTTCATTCAGTGAGGATGAGTGATTTAGGAAAAGAACCAGGAAAATGAGATTGCTGAATGAGTGCATTTGCCTACATTACTGGGAAAGCACTGGCAAAATTCTGCTTAGTGATCCCTTTAATTATGGACCACATAGTTAAACAATATTAAAAAGAAATGGAACTAGTAGGAAGAAAAGCATAAATAATTTCTATTAGGAAATACAGGCTAATTGCTGTAAGGCTTACTTTACTCAGTACAATATTTATGTATATTTTAAGTTAAGAAGTCTTATGGTTTTTGTTTGCATAGTTGGCAGAAAATGTGGGTGTATGTAAAAAAGGGTAGTAAGACCCCACTATGCAAATCTCCACAGAGAATATATTTAATGTTATGTACATCTATGCCACAGAACACTCCCAAAAAGCTGTACTACATAACCCTTGTTGCTGAAAGTGCTTCCTAGCATCCCAGTCTCCTCCTAAAATTAACTGTTGCAGAGATTTGACAGCTTTATATACAAGGATTTGCTCCTCTGTGAGGTCGTGAAAAGCCTTTTAAAAGAATTACAGGCACTCCCAGGAAATCTCTAGATATTATTTACATACACCTTTCTCCTGGCTTCCTCCCCTTCCCTTGCAAAGCACACAAGTCATGGCTTCATTCCAAAAGGAAGCTGGAATGGTTAAATAATCATTCCCTTGGGAGAGACTTCTCTCAGAATGTGTGAAAGCCAAGACTGACACAGGGATGAATGTGAGTGCTTGCAGCTCATCTACTCAGATATAGTTATTCAATTAATTGTAGGACAACCAATTTCATCTAAAAACTCTCAGGATCAGCTTTATTGCAACAAACTATTAGATTAAGGAAGAATAGCAGTTTGATATCCAAACCCCAGCTGTACAGATCAGGACATGTACATTACAAAAAGTAAAATAATACAGCTTTTTTCTCTTAAAAAATTTAGGTGTATAATGTTGAATACACAGATCCTCAGCTACATGTCTAACTAAACTGCCTGTCTTGCAATTTTCTTGACTCTGAAGCATATAAAAGTCATCATTTCTTGCTGAGTTCAGTTTTTAAAACAATAGGTATTTGGGAATCCTTCTGTTAGTTACTGCTGCTGCACTCAGAAGTAGGACAATGAATCCAGAGTCCAGAGGTGGTGGAGAAGACTAGATTAAGAAAACAACTACCAGAAAGAAATGCCAGCAGTTCAACTTAATTAATACCTGATGAATTTTGCTGCTGCTGGGCAGAGCCTCGTGTACTGGTTGAAGGAGAGGTGCTAGCATCATCCTACAAAGAGAAAAACAGGACATTACTGAGTTTTGGGGATGAAGTGCAGAGTCCTCTTCTACTCTGAAGACAGCTGCAGCACATGTGGTACAAAAATAAGTTTCCTCCCTGTCCAACAGGCACTGTTGCCAAGGTATGGGCTCAAGGCCATTTAAACTTTTAACTTTTCTCAGAAAAAATGGATGCCAAAATATGTCCTTTTTATTTTAGTTAATGTGGACACCTTTTCATGATTACACTCAAGCTCTCATCTCTATACACCAAACCAGGTGAAACCATTCTAAAGTGCTGTCTGCTGTTGTCTAGATACAAACCATCCATTTCCCAAATTTAGAAACTCTCTGAGATATGGAGACCGAGCCACCTAAAGGAAGAGTTGCTCACATCCCAGTCCTTCACCCCAGGACAGCCACCAGTATCAGAGAGAGGAGTTCAGGGACTAACAGAATATCTAACTAAATCAATCTCTTAAGTACTCTCTTAAGTAGAAGACTAAACACTTCATCAGAGATTTGGACTCTTTTATCTCGGATGTATGAGTGACAGTGGACTTCATCCATAGATTTGGCATGACAATATTTCTAGCAACCCTCAAAACATACTCAGGCAAAGTGTCAGCTCTTCATTGTAAAATGGCATTGCACCCAGTTTGAAAGAAGATACCCTGAACATGAAATGTACTCAAGACAAATTAAACAGATACTCTCTAAAATACTTTTCTAAACAGATGGATGCTACTGGAAACTTTGATTGAGGATATGAACTAATGTGGAGTTTCAAGGAATGAGAATAAGGGACAGAAAGCACAGGATGGCAAGTTAGAAGCTAAACGGTGCCTTTCATCTCCAAGTGTATGCTTCAAAACCAGCTTTGGGGCAAGATTAAGAGCAATGGTTGCATAGTGGGTTCAACAGGCAAATTCCATGCTTGAAGCATGCCCTGGGGAACGTGCAAAAATAGCTGCTTTTCTCCCTAAACAGTGAAAAGTCCTTATTCCTGCTCTTCCTCTTATTCCTTTTTGCTTGGGGCAAGACCTGGATTGTTTTAATGGATTTCCTACTGAACAGCTTTGTCTTTGGAGAGAACATCTCTACGCAGGCAATATGAGGCACACAGGATGCTCTGTGACCTTGCAGCCGTGGCAGAAAGCTTTCAATAGGGTACTGGCTAGCAACAGCAAAGCTGAGTGAGCAGCAGCCTGGAAAAGCAGCACACTGGGAAGGACACAGTGCAAATCCTGCCCTCTCCTAAAACAGGAAAGATCCTCCACCCTTTACCAGTTCAACAGGTAAAATAGTGTTTTCATCTGCATGTTGAACTCAAAACTCAGTCTACAGAGTCAAATAAAACCTGGTATAATTGCTCCTATGGAAGAGAAATTAATCAAAGTTCCCCTAATTTGTCCAAATTCTATCTCAGTTTAGTGTAGCTACCATGGTCACATATTTTGACTTCTGCATGATCTAATCATTAATACACTGTTTTCCCTTCTTCCACCAGGCATGTTCTCTGTGCACTCTGAGGTCTGAAGTGAGCTGATTCTAGCTTTGCAAGGAGGTTGGCAATCCCAAGTTACACTTCAGGGCTGATGGTCCACTTTAGCTTAGCTCAAGCCTCAAACATAAAATAAGAAATATGAACTTTATCTCAAGTTAACTTGTCAGAAGGTTCAATGCACGTTTCTACAGGGCAAGAATCTCCTGTTCCCTACAACACTGGGATCAGACCATGAAATAGAGCTCATTAACATGGTTTAGACAATGCCTCCCCTATGAATAAAGGGTGCTGTTCCCAGGAAAGGTGGGAGCAGTTACATTCGCCTTTGGATCAAATGTGCACATCGATTCCTGGGTCAGCACTGCTTGTTATTGCCTACCAGACACACTGAATGAGCACAGGACTTTGGCTCACCAGGAATCTGCAAGAGCACAGCAGGGAGGAGTGTTTCACTTACGTTTTGGCTTTCCTCTTCCTTTTTGTCAGCCGGCTTGTCTGACTGTGACGCTGCTTTCCTCCTGCAAAGGAACAGGAGAGAGGACACAGTCAACCCTCTAGAAACAATCCTCACAGCAAGACTGATTCAGGCTTTGGTGGGAGTTACTATTTACTTAGCTCATCCCAGAGAACATAGCAATGGCTGGATGCGTTTGATTGTGTAGGACTGGGGTGGAGGTGAAGAATCCAGATCCCAGTGATACAACTCAGGGAGAGGGAGAATATTATGAGGTGGTGTTCAACAGAGGAATGCAGGGTGCAGAGCATAAGGAAATGGGATGAAACAGAAGGAGGGAACAAAGCTGGGTATGCAACTGGGTGAGAAAAGGATGGCTTCTTTCCAGGGTTCAGGAAGTCTTGACACCTGGGTCCTACACAGGAGGAACAACTCATCCCCCATCAGGGGTTTCTGAGGACCATCCCTGCCCACAGCAGGTGGCTCAGGTGGGCATTGCAGTGATGACAGACACTGCTCTCAGCCAGCTCCAGTGTCAGTGTGTCACCTGCCACACATCCCACATCCCTGATCCTGCACAGAGAAAGGGCTGTAGCAGTGCTCCCACATGATGGGAAAACTCTCAAAAAAGCCCTTCAAGCCAGGTCCACCCTCACTGGGAAAGACTGGGCCATTTCTGCTCAGACAAGACTCCTCCTTCCCTCCAGGGTGGGAAAGCTCTGGTGGGAGACCAGGAATCAGGAAACCAGCTCACCTGCCTGGTTTTCAAGTGCCCTTGGTGACCAACAGGAGATTATTTTTGTCTCAAAACCACTTCAAAGGCAGCAGAGCTCCTGAGTAGTACCAGGACCAGCAGTGCTGGAGCTCCCTACAGAAGCTGAGTGAGGACCTGAGACCCACACTCATTTCTGCTTCCCAAGGAGGGGCAAAACTCTCTGAGAAGTGGCAAAGAGCTGCAATCCATCCACTGGGGCAAGTAGATAAGACAGTAAAAAAAGATGTTGGTTGTTTATTTTTGAAAAATGCATGGTAAAACTTCTTGGGCATTAACCAAACTGGATGATGGAAAGAAAACAAAATTCTTGATTTTTAAGCCCTATTTAGGTTCTAAGCAGTACTCAGTGGACCAGGTGCTAAGGGTCTAGAAATTCAATTTTCCATTTTAGACCATTAGGAGAACTGCAGCTCAAGTCTCCACGTGGACTTTGGCTGTGCTGAACTTTATCCTCATCCACCTGTGAACATAACCCTTAGCAGATGTTTTTTAAAACACCAATATGATAGGTTTTTCATTTAGTCTTGGTTCTGAAGTGAACAAAATTCAACTCAGGAAAAAAAATCCCAGAAAGCACTAAGAAAGGCTTCTGAGAAAAGCCTCACTGGATATACAACTTGGAGGATTTGATGAAAATTTGACAAAAAACCCAAATAAACTGAGCAGTATGTGTCTGTAGGCCATAGTGCTCTGTGGGAATTATTTCCAGATATTCAAGTGCATTAATTCAACTGTATTACTAGATCAGTAATAATTTTTTGGTCTTTCTCTAATATTTATTTGATTCTTCAAACAAAAAGAAGTTGTAATTATTACAAATCTAAATGAGGGAAATATTTGCCAGGGTGAGAGAGCAGTGTTAGATTTATGTCTTGCAACAAACTTAACTGGGCTGGGAGTGACAGTGGTGTGTGGGTTCATTATTCTGTTTGCACTTTAGTCCTCAGGCAAAGGGCTGCTCTCACAGGGCTCACTGAATCTAGAGTGTGTTATTTTATAGCATCTGAGCTCTCAGAAATGTTTTCCTCCATTATTTACCAAGCATTAGACATATTCCCTGCTTCTGAGCATGGGGTTTAATGCTCAGAAAAGGGCCCCCTGAGATCATAACTCTGATTTCTGTATTGAACATGCTCAATTTAAAACCAAACCAAGCCAATATTTTTTTTACCTCCTGGTAATAGTAGGCAAGTAAGGCAGGTAAGTACAACCTGAAACAGAATGCCATATTCTTCCTTTCCCTATGTCATCACACATAAAAAGGAATTTGCAGTCAAAAGGAATCCTCTCAGGATCAGCTTAACAGCACATGCCCAGACTGCACCCTTGAATTGCACTTCTGTATTTCCAGAGACTTCCATGGCTTTGTGAAGAAAAATATAGGGGACAACTCTGTTGCTATCAGCTCCCTGGGAAAGGATTTGGAACTCATTTATGTTCACAGTGGAGGCAGCACAATGCTTGTGCAAAGTGCAAGCGCTTTTGCTAAGATACCAGGGGAAATCGACCCGAAATACCTGAAGACACAAAATCCTACTGCCAAAAGCCATACTGGAGTGCACTTTAGACTAGAACCACACAAATGTGCAGAAGTTCTATGTCCAAAGATATGAGATGTCCATTCAGCTTGCTTGCTTGAACAGAGCTAGTTACCTCAACATCTACTCATCAAACCTTACTTTGCCTGTAGACAACTTCCAGTTAGGGAAGGTCATTCTTGATATACAGCAGGCCAAGAACTCGTGAAAAACTATTAAGAGCTGTCAACCTATTTTAATTCTGAAAGAAAATTACCTATTTGCTATTTTGTACTGCTGGGAACTTTTTAGAGTGTTGTGTATTTCCTTAATACTTTTCAAAGGATTACACCCATAGTCCATGCTCAGAATTTCTTCTGAAATGAACAGGACATGGAGGAAAGTTGAAATAAAATCTTTTGAGCTGAGAATTGTCTCTATACTAAGACAACATTATTTTAAAACTCCATCTCTGTGCACCTTATATTGTAAGTTTAAAAAATTTAGATCTAAAAATAGAGCATCTTACACTAGGAAAAGGCAGATGATTTTTCCCATGCAACATTTTTCACATTAAGAGTTGGGCAACACTGTGACCAACATCTATGCAGGACCTGTCAAATTGCAAGGAAACACCTACTGCTAACCACAAAAATGACAGCACCCTCTTCCACAATCTTCTGCAGATCTCATGGGGCGTACTTGAGGTGTAAGTACAAACCTTTTTGCCAGTAATTTATTCATTTCTTCCATGAGTCCTCCTCCGCCTCCTCCACTACTTGTTCGATTGGCATCGCTCTTAGAGACCCCACTGGGGCTGGACCCTCCTGAACCATCTTCTGGCTTAAGAGAGAAATCAAGATTGGAATTAATGAAAGGTTTGCTGTACAACCATGCCCTTAATGATTAGTTTTCCCAAGTGTTAGGAACAGTGATCACAATCACAGCCCGAAACCAGAGATAGGCTGTGTCTTGCCTTGGGAAGAAGATCCACAGGAATGTTACTAAAACCAAGACAGATCTGGTGACACAAATATACAGGCAAATGATTAAAAACCCCAAAGCGCTGCTTGTTCATAATTGCATGGTTAAGCAACCCTTACCTAAGTAGACAGCTACTGACCAGGCCTCAACAGTCTACACTGGGTTTTTTTGTAAGTATAATGTACTTTTAACCACTTAAAACAAGTGGAAACACTAACACAAAGCACTATGGTGGACTATGTTGAAGTAATGAAATCCTGGCAATGCGAGAAGTCACAGCCATTTGCTAACTCATACGTTCTGAAGAGCATAAAATCTGCCCAACATTTCCCATTCAGCTTTATTTGCTCTGCAAAATCACATTTCAAAGTCCACCCAATGGTCAGCTGGAGCAAGTGTCACTCTGGGTTTGCAGAGCATTACACCAAGCTGTGCCAGGCTTTCCCACAGCAGAGAAGAGCCCATGGGGGAGTCCCAGTGCCCCCTCCTTACCCGCTGGACTCTCCTCAGTTTGGCACCAGCCAGAGCTGCTGCGAGCCCTGACACTGACCCATCTTCAGCCCCTTGGCCGGGCAGCGGGGGCGGCGGGGGCGGCGCGGCTCCCATGGGTGGCGGAGGGACCGGGGGGGGTGGCGGAGGTGGAGGCCCCCCAGATGAAGCAGGGATCACAGCAGCACCACTGGGGTGGCCAGGTGGAAGCGATGGGCCTGAAATGCAGAGAACAGGAATCAGAGGTGAAGCACCATCTCCTCCAGCCCACAGGCAAGGTCACCACTCCCAACGCCAATGCCTGGCAAGTGGTCAATGCAAGGGAGCACCGTGCACGTGAAGAATGAGAAGAGGGGCTTGTATCAGTGGTCAGTCAGCTACACTTGTGTCCTCCTGAGACACCCATCACTGACAGTCTGCTCCCTCCTCTTCTCCCTGGCTGGGCTAGTATTTCATTCTGTGTCAGAAGCAGAACACAGACAATGCTTCCCAATTCATAAGTGGCATATTCCTCTGCTTCTCCCACAGCTTTCTATGTGGAGATAATAAACTTCACGGACTTTGGTTGACATCAGCTTTTCAAGAGAAGAGTGGGCTACAGTGAGACATCCTCTGCTCTGTCATGCAGAAGGTGTGTGGCCTCAGCCAGCTTTGCAGAATAACCAGGGAAGACTCCAGCTCCAAGTACCTCCAGTTTCTGCAAAGCTCCTCTCAGCAGCAGCCCGCTGGAAGGGCTGATGGTGGTGACTGCACTGCAGTGTTCNACCCATCTTCAGCCCCTTGGCCGGGCAGCGGGGGCGGCGGGGGCGGCGCGGCTCCCATGGGTGGCGGAGGGACCGGGGGGGGTGGCGGAGGTGGGGGCCCCCCAGATGAAGCAGGGATCACAGCAGCACCACTGGGGTGGCCAGGTGGAAGCGATGGGCCTGAAATGCAGAGAACAGGAATCAGAGGTGAAGCACCATCTCCTCCAGCCCACAGGCAAGGTCACCACTCCCAACGCCAATGCCTGGCAAGTGGTCAATGCAAGGGAGCACCGTGCACGTGAAGAATGAGAAGAGGGGCTTGTATCAGTGGTCAGTCAGCTACACTTGTGTCCTCCTGAGACACCCATCACTGACAGTCTGCTCCCTCCTCTTCTCCCTGGCTGGGCTAGTATTTCATTCTGTGTCAGAAGCAGAACACAGACAATGCTTCCCAATTCATAATGGCATATTCCTCTGCTTCTCCCACAGCTTTCTATGTGGAGATAATAAACTTCACGGACTTTGGTTGACATCAGCTTTTCAAGAGAAGAGTGGGCTACAGTGAGACATCCTCTGCTCTGTCATGCAGAAGGTGTGTGGCCTCAGCCAGCTTTGCAGAATAACCAGGGAAGACTCCAGCTCCAAGTACCTCCAGTTTCTGCAAAGCTCCTCTCAGCAGCAGCCCGCTGGAAGGGCTGATGGTGGTGACTGCACTGCAGTGTTCTACCTGTCTGTAACAGGTCAGCTGAACATACACACCTCCCCAAGGGTATTTCCCCGTGTACACTCTGTCAGAACAAGCTGCTCTTGCTATGTATTCACAGCTTCAGTTGTTCAGTAAGTGTAACTTTGAAAGACTGGTGGGTTTTGACTGAGAAATACTTGGAAACTGTATTTAACATTAACAGCTTGCTTTTCTTCTTATCTAGGTTTTCTTATAATACTGCCTTATTTCTGTGGTTACTTCTGCCATTATTTCACACTCCCAATTCCATTCTTGAAATGAACCATAGCTGCTATTAGAAATACTTTAAACATTTCAAGCCCTCTTTCGTTCATGAACATAATAGCTAGTAATTCATTGTGGGTACATTTAATTGTAATTGCAAAACTACACCCACCTAATTAGAGGGCAGCCTCAGGCAAAAATTGAACTGAGTCAAAATAATGGAGTGATGTGAGTTTAAAATAACTTTATTGAACTAAGTGGATTTCAAGGACTTAGATCAGCTGAAGGACTGAGCCTCCAGTGGTTACAGTAATACTTTTAGCAGAAAGTAAAAGGAAATGTCTTAGTTTTCTTCCTTTTCTAGGCACACCACTTTAGCATTATATGTGGTTATAAACCTGAATAGATCCAAATCACAAAACATATGCTCTGAATTGCAAATAGCCATTGCTTGCAAATTGTTCTTACTCTGCAGGCTTTAGATAGGCATGAGAAATCAAGACCATCTACAAAGTGGCCAGACCCAAGCCCTTGATCTGCCTTCAATGAGAAAGGTTTGCTGGAACAGTTACAGTGACCAGCCCACAACTATAAATGCAGTGAATACCAGGAAGAGAGTTTCTTGAATTTAATAAATTGCACAACCACAGGGGATTCTGGGCATCTTAAACAAAACCCATGTTCTATGTTTCACTGGTAGCAGAAATACCATTTAACAAAAAGAGTAAAAATCACAACCTCTACCAATATTCCTACAAAGATAAGAAACCTTCTTCTTCAGAAGAGCCCATCCACTATGTTTGGACCAGCTGAAAATAGGTTCTATATGAAGGTCTTTGAAACAATTTGACTCTGCTGAATGACAAAAATCTAAGTCTGGGACAATACGGTAGGAATATGTATTGCAACAACCCAGCTACAGGGTCCTGGTTCTGTAATTCTTAACTTTTTGCCTGGTCCCTGGACCAGTCTGAAGTATTTTGATATTCTTCCACCCCAGTTCCAGAAATCACATACAGCAGGAGTAGCTTTGGGTCTCCCAGTCCTTTTTCTTTTGGTCAGAGGCAGTGCCAACCAAGCTTTTTGAACAGGTGACAGCTGAGGCTTTACACAGGCTTTACTCACTCAAAAGCAGTACTTACTCGAGTGGGCAATGGCTGATGATGTCATGTAAGGAGGGGTCCTCCTGGGCATAGCCACCTCAGACACAGCAGCGTGAGGGGGAGGCAATGGAAGACAGTGTGACATGAGCTGACACCGCTGCTGTGCAGGACAAGGTGACAAATGGGAGCATGGGGAGGGAGCCTGGCCACAGGAGCAGGGGGGGCTGGCAATGGTGGGAAGCAGGGAGCAGGATGCAGCTCCTACGTGTGGGAAGAAGGACCCATCCACACTTTTCGCCTGGGTTCCAGGGGAGCCCAAAGCAATTTGCTCTTCAGGATGGCCGTTTGGGGGTGCATCTGCTGAGTTCTCCCACCCTGCTTTATCTGTGGGTGCCTTGACCCTGTCAGGTGGGACAGGAATGGCGGGCAGGATGGTGGGACCACGTGGCTGCAGGATGTCACCCCTCTGCAGAGATGGTGCATTTGTGGCAGAGGGAGAAGAAGACTGAGGAGAGCAGGAAAGAGAAGAGCCCCTGAGAGGCTGGTGAGAGGGAAAGGGAGTATGGGAAGGATGGAGAGGCGGTGGAGACAGCGAGGTTCGCCTGATGCCTGGCATGACAGCCCTGCCATTTGGGCAGGGTGGAGGGGAGGAACCCGGGGCTGTTGGCAGCTCAGAGGCCGAGTGCCTGTGCAGGAACTGCGAGGGCTCTCTGGCCCTCCCCTGGGAGAGGAAAGGGGACTGGCAAGCGGGCTCAGGGACAGCGGGTGCTGAAGAGACAGCGCTGGCTTGAGGAAGGGGCGGGAGCACAACACCAGAGGCAGGAGCACCACAGTTACTAGAGGCAGGGTTACTAGAGGCAGGAGGAGGAGACTGGGGATGAGAGGGGGGAGAGCGTATGCTTGGCTGAAGGGTGGAAACTAAAAGAACAGAAAAGACAAATGAAAAGAATAAGGTGGGTACGCAGGAAGGAACGAAACCACGGCAAAGTGGAACGGAGGAAAAGGAACCGTGAAGTAAACGCAAACAGAAACTCAAACAAAGCAAAGAGGAGATGGTGCAGGCACCAGCTTGGGGATTTCCAGCCCTCAGCAGAACTGGAAGGGTGTGCAGGGCAGAACCCTGGCAGCACGGGATGGGCTGCATGCTCTGGTGCCAGCGAGGCTCCTCCAAGCCCCACGTGAATCTGAGTCAGGATCACGAGCATCACCTTTGCTCCAGGGACAGGCTGAACACAGAGATGGCCACCTTGCAGGCAGAGAGGGAACAGCCAGCAGCCCCTAGGAGCCATGTCCCATTCCTTCTGGATGCCAAGACAGGATTTTGGCCAAGTTCTCTACACAGAACAGCACACAAACCTCTGCTGAAACAGGAGTCCAACTCTTTCTGTCACCAAAGGCACGTATGTGTGTCTGAGCTGGTTTTTACTCAAAAGGTTTAACAGCTGAGGAAAAATATTTCACTTATGTGGCCAGATTAATTGAAAAAACTTACCCAAAACTAAAGCCCAAACACAAGATGGCCATCTTGGCTTGCTTGTTCTGCCTCCCTTCAGAGAGGCAAAGCCATACTTTGTAGCTATAAACTATTCCTGTCATCCCTTCTCTCAGTTTAGTGCAACTTAATATGCTATAGATTTTTGTAAGCTCATTAAATATATAAGTTTTTTCCATTAAGTTCACAGAAGACATCCTGATCACAAAATCCCCCATGAAGAGCATCTAGAGCTGTATCTTCCCCTGTGCTGCAGTTTGTTTTGTGCTGCAGAGCAATGGGAAGAGCCTGAGCACATCCAGCACATCAACCCCTTCGTGCTCACATCCCCTGCAAACACAGAGTCACTCTTGTGGTGGCTGTGCTACCTGCTCTCCTCAGGGCTGTGGGAGAAGCATGGCCAGGCCCCCTTGGTACACCTAAAATGCCCCTCAGCTGTACAAGTTTTGCCAAATGCAAAAAACCTGACTACTCCACCTGCATGCCTCAGACCTGAGCCTCTGCAAAGCAACACAACCATGCCCAAATGCATGTAAGTCTCTAGTGGAAAATATGATCTTTAAAATGTAATTGTGACTATAACCACTTTTATCAGTCTAGCTTTTGTACAGCACCCCACAAACCCCAACAAACAGCAAGAGGAGACAGTCAGGGAGAGACTGTATCTGCTTGATTTGATACGTGCCTGTGGTAGAGGTTCTTCTTTCCAGAGATTCCTGGCGCTGTTGCTGTTGCTCCATCACTTGTCTAAAACAGCAATGAAAAAACCCTTGGTCATTAGTTATTCCTTATAATTTTGAATAAAAGCTTCATACCCTGAGAAGCACTGTGTGTCTGGGGAGAGAGCTGACCCCATGAGATGGAGGTGGGTCTGATTTCCCTTGCCCTGGCCGTAGCAGTGCCAATTCACACACTGGGAAGCTTAACCAGGACATTGCCCTGCATGCACCAGACACTGCAGGGGTTGGTTGATCCATTGAACACAACTCCTCAGTGGCTCTGCACAAGGAAAAGGCAGTGCCCAGTGCCCAGCAGAGCACAGCAAACATGCATGCTGTTAACCTGAGGTGTATGAGCACTGCAGGGAAAGAGTAAGTGGCTTTTCACATAAAATCACAGAATCATGCATTGGATAAGGTTGGAACCATGGATAAGGTTGGAAGGGAGCACTGGAGGACATCTAGTTGAACCTCCCTGCTCAAGCAGGATGCCCTGGAGGATGCAATCCCCAGGATTCTGTCCAGACAGCTTTTGAATATCTCCAGAGAAGGAAATATTCAAAATGACACAGTCCAGAATCTTTTATGGATCGGGAGCCCAAACCATTTGTAGAATATTAGCATATCAGAATGAAAATACAGCAAAGCTTCATCTTTGTTTTGGTGCTGCCTGTACAAAGCCTCTGTTGTCCAGGGGCACATCCAAGCCCTCTTTGGCACTGGCCAGCCCAGCTGACAGCCCCAGCACAGCTGTCCTGTGGCACCAGCATCTCCAGCAAGGCTGTGCCTCCTCTGCAAACCCATCACAGCCCTGCCCTGCTGCTCCTTCGGCGCCTTCCGCAGGAGCTGCCAGCTGGGGTCCGGCAGGGAGAGCCTGGGCAGCTCTGCAGTTCCAAGGGCCCGGCAGCAGGGGTCTGCTCCTGCACGCTGGAGGCTCCTGCAGGAAAGGATGTCCCTGACCCTGCCACAAACCCACCCTCACCTGGCTCCCTTTAAAAAACCCGACACCCAAAAACCAGACTGCTTGCCAGGCTTCTCGGCAAGCTCATGGATATGGACTAAAAATTTCAACATCATTAAAACACAGCTCTGAATTTACTTTGCTGAAGCACTTGGTAATAAATTTATTACCATTTTCTTCCACAGTTTCTAGGTCAAATTTGCCCTAATTAGTTTAATTTATCTTTAGACCAGTCTTCACTGTGCAGTTTTCTCTTTTCTCAACAGCTTTACTTCACGGTCTGTACAGTAAAGCAAGCCCAACTCTAAGCAACATTTCTATTTTGACTCCTTGCACAGTATTTTAAGACACCTCCCGTTACATTTTTACTTGTACTTTCCAGAGTCTGCAATGCTGAGCAATTCTATCTTATTTATACAATAGAAGCTTTTAAAATAAAAAGTAGTCCATAAAAATAAAGTTATATTCTGTGGAAAAGAAACAATATCCTAATTTGCAAAACAAATTTTCCGTGTTTCATATCTAGTTCAATATATGGGAAAGGAAAATAATTTTGCTGTGGAAGGATCAATCCTAAAGTGGTTTTATCTTCAGGACATGCAATCCATGCAATTTCTAGAAAAATGCAGGTTTCTGAGAAAATTATCATATGTGCAGAGTTGAATCACTTTCTCAAAAGTCTTAGCTGGTTCATTCAACTGGTGCCATTTAAGCTATGACACATTAAACCAAATAAATAAAAATCTTTACTTCAATACATACCTTAGCTCTTTTTTGATTGTTATGGATACAACAGCATCGATTGCACTGCTAAAATTTCAGTTGTTAACATATATACTAAGAATTTCCTGAGCATACTGTCCCCTACCTTAGCTTGGCATTTATTAGCAAAATTTGATGATGAACAACTTGATAAATACATTTTCCTGATTAAATCTGTGGAAAATTCTTGGTTTATCTACAGAACCAAGCTGGAAAATTCCAGTCTGACAGAACAGGAAAGAAATATGGGTAAAACACCCCCAAATCATTAGAGCTGCTGCAAAACAGAATTGAGGTGCAGGGTGCAAAAATCCAAAACAGGGGTTAGCCTTTGCCACTTAAAGTCACTGGGGTTCATACCAGCCCTTTCTGCCCTTGGTCAGAAGCAGTTTGTATGTGCCAAATGCACCCTCCCACACATGCTAAAAAGAGAAGTTCTTAAACTCTTAGGAAATCAAATTTATTTCAGTCGAACTAAATAAAGCCTGGGATTGGCACAAGGCTACTTAAGGAGTATGCAAGGAGTAAAGTACAAGAGAGGACAAATTACACTCTGACTTAAAAAGAGATTCTTTAAACAGTTGTGTAAAGATCTCTAAAAACCTTTTAAACAGACAAATTTGCAGGGTAGATACCATAACTTAATTTCCTTCCTGCTTATAAGATGTTTAAAACCCCCTAGGCTTAAAATTAGGTCTGCTGTATGCTTCAGCATAATTAAAGCTGAAAGTCCTCTAGTGCAGATGCAGTAATATCCAACTGCATCTATGGCATTCCTTATTCCACTGCAGTGGAGCAAAAGAAGCTTTCCTAGGGCCATGTGTCCTGTAGCAGTCAAATAATACCTACCCAAAGGGCTTTGATTGTCTCTGAACAAAAAAGAATAAATAAAATATGTTTATTCTAACATAGTTAACCTGCTCACATTTTAAATGTACATAACAGACACCCAAACTAGAGACATGAATTACATATGGTCTGCAGAATCAGTGACTTCCACTGGTTAAAGGAAGAGCTGGACCAGGTTTTTCAGGAAGGCAGTGGGAGAGGCAATATCACCTGCCTTGGTGTGAGCAGGGGCTCTCTGACCTTTATGAAATCTCTGCTATCCCAAAGTAAATCTCAGAGTGAAATATCACTGCTCACCCATTTAACAGTCATGGTAAATCCCTGCTAGATCTTAGCTCCTTCACAGTTATTCATTAAAGGTGCAGGAAACTAATTTCCCTACTTCCCTTAGAGTTTTTGGAGGCAGGAAGTCTCCTGAATACCTACTAAGCAAAGAGTTTACCTAGAGTGTGAACTTTGGCTCACTTCACCCTTCAACAGTCATTACAGGATTATTAGCAATAATTAGAAAACATTCAGAACAGGCTTAAAATATATAAAAGTAAAAAGAGCAGTGCTTACTGGTGAGCAAGGACTGCATGTTCATCCAAGCTACAAACCAGAACTGATTAACTCACCTTCTCTGAGCTTCCATCTCATCTGGAGATGGACCATTCTGGATCTGGCGCTGGGCAGCTGGACCTACAGAAAAAATGAGAGGATCCTATTAAGAAGGCAAAAGTGTCTGACTTTGAAAAAACAGTGCCACTCTGTTTGTCCACCTTACAGATAAACCTCAAGCATTATTGTCTTTTTGCTTTATTATTCTCTTTAGCCCCCTTTTTTTTCCCTATTAGACAAATCATTGCCTCCTGTACATTTTCAGTCCCACTGGGAGAATCCAGGGGCTAAATGTGGGAGCAGATTTGTCCAGAAACTTGGCACCACAGTTGCTGTAGATTACACATAATCCCTTGGTGATGTGAAGACCTGCAGCATTGCAAAAGTTGTCATGAAAACCAGCCCATTGCACTGGGATGCATTTTCAGGTTTGATGTGGTTCAGCTCCATCCTTCAAATATTACTCTGTGCTTGCATAGAAATCCAACTGCCTTGCTGAGTCTGGGAGCACACAGTGAGCTAACTGGTGCTGCTGTGATGCTGAACTGGCATCAAAAGCTGCCTGATGGAAGGCACCAAGAGATGCAAAATTAAACAAGACTTTCACAAAGGCTTTTCTTTTTACAGTGCTGTGGCCTTCTGCTCCTGAGAGACCTACATCAGGCTGAGCTTTCACTGGCATCCACCAACAAAAGCTGACTATGCATGTGACCATTTAAGTCACATCTCCTCTCTCGACTGATCATTTAATCTCTGTTCTTGGACATTTAATCAAGGACACTGATGCAACATACCATTTTCAGAAAGAAACATTATTCTGAAAATAAAAATAACTATTGGCAACATAAGTGGTCTTGCATTTATTTCGAGGGTTGTTCCATTCATTTGAGGAGGTAGGGTTCAACTGGGATTAAACAGGTAAGACGTCTATTAAATCCAACAGCAATTCTCCTGATAAACTGGAAGGAGATCAGTTGTGTGCAGGAAATTATTATGCCTACCTGATTTTTTCATTTTCAAAAGTCTTTTAAAAATTATCCAACAAAAGCAAATCAGAATTAAACACTTACAAACCTAAATATGTCACTCTCAAACTGTTAAGCATATTTATCTCTATATTCTTTCTGCATTACTGCCAGGCTGAATGTTATCTGAAAACCAATTAAAGAAGTATGAAAACAGGAAAGATGGCAGAAATGCATGGTAGTCAGAAATTCCAGAGCATTGACTGATCCGGAGGAAATCGTGCATATTTTTGAAATGTGTTAAAGGACTAACATTTAAAGTAAGAGTACACAGAACTTTCTAGAAAAGCAGGCCTGCTTATTCTAATTTTGGGTCTCCCAAAAATGAAGCCAGTGACAACCACGAAGCCAAAAGCTCTGACATTTAAAAATATCCTATGATTGGGCATGAAGACAGTTCACTTTAATGACTCATGACTGACAACTTAGTGTTGTTTATCACAGCTCTTTGGCAAACTATTTAGACAGAAATGCCACATTTTGTAAAGATCACATGAAACAATGAACGTGGGGGAGCGGGTGATTGTTCGGGAAGGAAGCCTCAGGGAAAAACTTAGCAAGTATTTGGGAACCCCACAGCAGGCTCGGGGGAAAGGAGTTTAAGGTGCAGCAAGGATCTTCTCAGGAGCTCAACGTGAGGAAGGCAGGGCCAGCTTTGAGCTGCTCAGCCACAGCTCACGGACAGAGGGATTAATTTCATGCTTGGTTCTGCACATGCTCTGCTGTGCACGTACAGACAGCTGGGAGGCGGAGCGGGTTTCAATTCAACTGGATTAATTGAATTCCCCTCCGCATTTGTAGGTATTTCTCAGACAGAAGCAGACACGGGCAGTGCTCTTGGTGATGCCACCCTCATTGGAAGATGCTTCTCTGTGAGCTGCCTCTGACCCTCTCTGGGAACAGCCTCACAGAACCTCTCAGCACAGTGACCAGGACAAACACTTCTGCTGCTGACCCTTCTGCAGCCTCACAGCTGCCGTGAGCCACATTTTCACCAACTAATTAACGCAGGAGATACTCTGCGAATGTCTGTGTTTCCTCGCCTCGCTGCTTTGCACTAATTAACCACGCTTTTATATAAGCATCTTGTGATTCAGCTGAAGGCAGATCTCGGGAGCACACAGATGTTTTCCGCGGTTTTTTCTCCTCCTACCCAACCTCGCCGGCTGCCCCTCAGCCCGTGCCCGGCTGTCCCTGCAGGCAGCAAGGGGGGACCCTTGGGACAGGCACAGCCTTGTGCCGGCCCTGGAGGTCTCCGTGTGCCGGGGCTGTCCCTGTGCGGAGATGCCACGTCTGGAACTGCGGGCAGCCAGAGCACAGAGCAAAGCTGTCCCCGATGGAAACAAACCCCACGCCAGGAAGGCACGAGCAAACAGCAACAACGCCGTCCTTCCTCTCCTCCTGGAGAAACTCCAAGCAATGTGTCTTTCCCCTCTTTTACTTTGGCTGCAACTGCAAGCAACACTGAGTGCATACGCTTAGGAAAGTATCAAAACCTTTCATTTCTCTGTACAACCAGTGTTTTTGTGCTTCTTCAGCACAGCAGGTCCAATCTAACACATTTTCATTCATTATACAGAATGGAAGCAGCCCCTGGCTGGGGTTTCTGCAACTCGTACATCCTCCATGGTGCCTAGGGACCAGTGTGGTGAAAGTGGTGGGCTAAGGAAAGGGCCCAGAGTCAGAGCTGAATCAGAAATACATAAGGGCTTGAAATTCATGATATTGAAAATTTTCCTTTTGCATGACACAAACATGATGATTTCGTGAAAAAAACACAAACCCCCCAAATCACAAACAAACAAACAAACAACCCCCCAGCAGATTATGGGAGCAGAAGAGGTCAGAGAGACAGACAGCTCTCCCTCATTGTTTGATGATTCCAGCACATATTTGGATCGTGGAAGACTCTGGTTCAGCCATCAGGTCTGACTTGTCATCATTTATATTCTGGCAATGTGACATAAACTCTTGCTTATCCTGACAAGAACAGAAGAAATCTTTCCAGATTACAAGCAAAGCTGTTCTTTCCAACAGCAATATCTTTCAAACAAATCGGCATTTTCTGTCTCAAACCCCCACCATATCAGTTGTTGAAAGCATTTCTGACTGATGCTAATCCCATCGTCCCTGTTCAGGTGCAGCCTGGGCCATGCTGGGACTCAGCTGGGCAGGGTGCATTGCTGGGTTCCCCAGAACCCCTCCTCCTTCTCCTGTGCACTTGAGGCTCTTTGTTCCCGGCGCTGCTGCTGCCCGAGTGCCAGCAGGCCAGCCCCACCATGAGGTGACATCCAGTGGGTGCTGTCCTGCTCCAGCCGTGGATGTCCCCTTCTGCCACCACTGCCCCACTCACAGCCCGCCTGTAATTTTAGCTCTCTTGCTGTTGTTGGGCAGTCACACTGCTGCCGCTGCAGAGCCTGTGCCAGCACTTTAACACCTCCTGTGCCCCGGGGACCTCAGCCTGCTCGCTCCTGATGGGGACCACACGTGCTGGAGATGTCCTGGCACAGCCACGCCACCATAAAGCGTGGAGGAGTGGGGGCTGGAATGGGAATAACAGTGCTGGGGACTAGCTGTGCCAGTGACACTCCCTCAAACTCATTACTAGGGACGATTATCCTGGACAAAGCACTGATCTAATTAGCCTAGATAAAGCCTGCAGATAAAGAAGGGTGCCTACACTGCTCCTCGGGCCCAAGAGCACAACCAGCGTTGGATGACACGGCAGGTCAGGCAGACCTAACTTTCCATGGCGAGTTGAGAAGAGGGATCACTGCTCACTGCACTGCCACTGCAGCTGGGCAGAGACACGGGCCCCTCCAGCATGCTGCCACACTGCCATGGCACTCCTGGGACAGGATTTCCACATGTCCTGTCTGCTCCTGCCTTGTTTGGTTTGACATTTGCATCAGCACTGCGCAGAGAGAGGGAGCACACCCCGCTGAGGGAGTACAGTGCCACAAAGCCTGCTTTCAGGCACTGTGCCTCATTCCTATTAAACATTAACCTGAGATAGAAAGCGTTTCAGAGAGTGTTACTCGCAGGCTGGGTGCCTCAGTAGCATTTTAACAGAATACATTAAATACCTTCTATAACATCAGTTACAAATGCACCAAACTTCTCCTCTGAGAACTGCAAAGAACTTTATCAGCCTTAATTAAGCTTCACCAATGCTATGAGGCAAAAGCAACTCCATTACACTCAGGCTGTGTCTGCACAAATAAAATTTGGTTGCATCAATTTACCTACAGGTGAGATTTGCTACTGACACAGTCAAAATTATGTAAAAGGTCACCTGAGGCATTCTTATTCTGATGCAGACCAAATTTGGTTTGACCTGAGGCAAGCAGAGTGCAGGGAAAGGAGCATTTCCAACTGTGTGCCAGAAAACCTTCTCAACCTCCCTTCCTTGTTCTTTGGTGACCAACAGGGCTGTGTGTGGCAGAGCACAGTAAAACACATCCTCTTAAAATCATCCCCAGCAGTGCTTTATACAACCTGAGTTCACCTTATACCATACTGGACAAGGAGCAGTGTCTATCCCAACTCTCAGCTGAATTCTAGAAATTCCCATCGTAGAAGCTAGTAAAAGCACCATTCCCAAGATCACAACTGCTCTGCTTTTATCTTTTACTTTTTACCTCTAGATTACTTTAATCGAACATGAAACAGGCCTTGCTTAAAGTGAAAAAAGGGTGTGAGCACAGGGGGGCTGTATGAAGTCTATTCATTTGAACTGAAAACTGATTCACTGCTGAAACTTTCTGATGCAGATAAGATTTAAGGACAGTGACAGAGCTGGAAAAACAAGCCTTGTATTTAACATGGGCGTGCCCTACCCTCGCATTAGTTCACACCTCCTGCAAGGACTTCGGTGCAGATGTGTATGCTGTGCACAAGCCTTTTCTTCTTTTTTTTTTTTAGGAAAAATCAACAGATGGAATTGCAAGGGCCCCTACATGCAGAACAGGCAGGTGTGCCCTGTGCACGATGGAAAACCTGAGATCCAGAGTGGAGTTAGCAAACAAAAAGGCTGTGCAAAGATCCAGTGCTGGAAGATGATCAGAAAGAAATCATCTTCAATTCACCAGAAGTGCTACTGAGCACACCAACATGAAACCACCACCTTTGACTCAAATACTACAGCTGGTAATTCCATTATTTTGCATAAAATATGATGGCACTTGTTTGATCCTGACTGTTTATTCATCGTGGCACTGGCACAACATTTGGTAACTTTTCATGCTTGTGTCTTGGTTGAGCTGGTGGAGAAAAACTTATTTTCTTGCTCCTGAATGCAATACAGACAGGACAGTGTCTGCAGCTCCTGCAGCAAGCAGCTCCACTCTTACAGCAGGGGTCACAGTAAATATATAAAGGACATGGCTTGGCTGCATTTCTCTCAGCAACAGTACCTCAGCTCAGCAGCACAGCTTTGGGTTACCTCTCAATAAGAAACACCATAACCAGCTTGAAAAAAAGATTTTAAAATACAGATAGGTGATTGTGCAAACAGGAGACCTTTCACAGTGAGGTGGCTCCTGGGCTATTTGGGTCAGCATCTCCCCCAAAATGCAGCCTGGAGTGGTGGGAATGCATTCCCCATGCTTAGGGCAAGCAACAGGGATGGAAGCCCATGTGTTCTGGTATGGGACTCCCTGTATTTTATCTGGTGAGTGATTAACATGACATATAAGAACTGTGTAAGAACTGGGAATTATTTTCCTCTCAGCAGCTCAGCTCTAACAGGAAGAACAAAACACACACTGATCTAGAACAGCACAAGTTTTTTGGGATGGGGGAAGGTGAGCAAGGAAAGCTGCAGTCCTGCCTGGGCAGGGGATGTAGCTGAACTTGGAGAAGAAGTGCTTCAAGCCCCAGACCTTGAGCATGGCCCAGGGGAAGGTGGTGGCCACACACCCAGCTGCAGTGCACAGAGCCTGGTGCACGTGCAGTGCTGGCTCTCCAAGAAACAGAGAAACTCTGGCACGGCGTGCCCAGGAAACCTCCATGCAGGACAGAAAAAGATGGAACTCGAGCATCCCAAGGGGATCCTGTTCACTGTGCTGAGCCCTGAGCCAAAGAGAACTAATTCAGCCACGGCTCAGTGATGGGTTGATGAAATGGAGGTGGGTATGGCAGCCACCTGCCAGGCAGCTCCCTCCTTGGCAGGCTGGTGCAGGGCACTGATGCATTTAGAGAAGCAGCATTGTTTCCACAGGCAGTGATAAGTAGGCATCCAACTTAGTTGCTGACCAATTGTTTTTGTTAGGGGAGCTGCCTCTGGCTTGGAGAAAAATGTTATGTGCATAGAAAAGTGTAGGAAGAGTAATTTTACTTTTTTATTATTAAAAAAAAAATAAAAAGGACATAGTTTAATTTCTAAGGATGTAATTCCAATATTGGTTGCTTTATAAACAGGCTCTGGGAAGATGATGGGAGAAGATGTCAATCAGTGCCACAAGTAAAAAAGTAATCTATAAAATTCAGAACCACAAGATTAGCTTAAAAAAAAATAAAAGAAATTAAATTAACCTCACAATTACCAGTAGGAAGTAAACAAGCCCCCAAGCACTTCTGTTCCTTCCTTTTCTTGATTGTTTTTCAAAATGTGCATCAAGCCTGTTTTCCTGAACATCCAGGACTGAAACTTTTCAATAAAGGTGAAGATTAGCTCATAATCTTGTGCCTCTAGGCAATAATGGAGCTTTAAGAAAAAACACCAAATACCATCAGAATCTCATTAAAATCGAGAGCATGGGGCATCTTCCCCACCCCTGCATGGACATTCAGTTAATGCCAGAGCCCAGGGAGTGGATGCTTCAAAGAAGCTATGAGTGGAAATCAAAACACATCATCTAAAGATATGGTTTATATTGCACAGATATTTTCCTGAATTTGGTTTCAGTGAGGACATGAATTTTGTCACTCCAGTATCAGTTTGCCAAGTGCTGTCCCAAAAGAGATAGGGACACTGCAATGCTGGCCTTGTGCTCTGCATGATTTCCCCTGAATGTCTCAAGCCCCACACATCTGTTCTCTGAAATATAAACTATCTGCTTTTAGCCAAGTGTGACTGTGTGTGTTTCTGAACCCAAGTAAGTGCATATACCTGTTCAGACCCACTTCACACTTACATTTCTTTACATCAAATAAATGGGAGGGATTTGACCCCTTGGGGGTTTTTTTGGACAAATTGAATTTCTGAAAATTTCTGAAGTCACAAGGAAGAAGAACCCAGCCACTGGCATGGGCAGCAGTTCAATCAGCTGATATTCACATGTAGGTGGTCAAACATCATCTCTGTTTTTGCTTAACTACAGGATTTATGACACATTAGATCAGAAATGTATATGTATACACCTCCTGTAGCCTGGTGCAGCACCCAAGGCACCAAGAACAGCATGGTCTATTCTTGGCCCATCTCCACATAAAACCTTGCAAGGCAAGGCTCTCTTATTTTCAAGTGTCTCCTCCCTTTCTCCCTCCTGGTAGGACAGCAAAGCCCTCAGGGGAGGCTTTTCCACCACGTGGAGAACAGCAGGGCCCATACGTGCATTGAAGCACCATGCACACACAGAAAGCACCACATTATTAACACACAGTTTGCATCTAGTCAGTGGTTCAGATCCAGACAAGAACCATTTCACCAAGATTTAAATCCCAACACTGCTGTAAGACAACTGTGATGGGTTCCTCTAGCTGGGTAAGAGTACTGGACAGAAGAGGACTTTTCTATGAAACACAAATAAATGGAGATATATTTTGGGATTTATAAAAAAAAAACCACAACCCAACAAACCACATGAAAAAAGCATCATTAGAAACAGGTAGGATTCCTTGATAATTAAGTCGCAGTCTTAAATAAATTCAACAGATAAACAAAATATTCTAATACAGCACTGGATCCCAGTCACACTTACACCCACAGCCAAGCTATCTGCTTAAGGGAAGCAAAAGTCCCACTAGCTAAGAAGGGCCAGAGTAAACCCACTCATCTCTGGAAATCCTCATTTATTGAAGAGCTAACAGGAATTGATAGTCACAGGCAGGTCATAATGGAGAAAAAAACAGGCAAATATCCCATTAACTACAGCAAATATAAATACTTCCCTTTTTCATAACAGTTTTTAAAACCACTATATATTCCATGAGTACAGATGCTATTCACTAGCAATCCAACACTGATTCAGAGGTCCACATCCCACATTCCTGCTGTAATGACCTCTCCTGATTTAACAGCCCTGCCTAACACCGGTATCTCCTCAACTTAACGGGTCATTTCTCTCAAATATTATCCCAGCCTCCCACTGCCCCTGCCTGAATTAAAGGCAAGTTAAAGATGAAGGATCCACCAGCGAGCTACAGCTGTAGGTGGTTTCCCAGCACACCGGGATGGAGGCACAGACCATCTCCATGCAGGAACCCCCTGGCACCAGCATCCCTTCCCCTGCCCGGGAGGGCTCCTGCGGGAGCACGGCATGCACGGGACGGGACACGCGAGACAGGGGGAGCTTCCATCACCTACAGGACATTCGGCACAGGATGATGCAGTCGCAGTGGCAGAGGCAGAAGCAGTGCCAGCTCCATTCCCTGCTGACCATAGCACGGCCGCCGCCTCCCCAGCGCGCTCCCCGCGGCGCCTCCGCACGGCCGCCACGGGCCGGGTTTCACCACTGTAATCAATCCCCTGCCGCAGCAGCACAGTGGGCACGGACAGCTAAATATTTAATGGGACCCTTTCCCTCACCTATCACAACACTCCTGGTGTCTGAAGCCAGACTTCGTTGTCTGGACTTTCACACAAAGTAAGAAAGAAATTGTGGTTTCCGCCTCTTGCCCCAATCAGACCTCCCTATGTTTGCCTACTTGCAAGCAATTACAATAAAAGCAAAGTGTGAATAACCAGAAGGTTCAGTTGTCTTGGGGAAAAAATGGCTGCTATTGAACATACAGGATCAAGTTCACTGGTAGCTTCTGAAGTCAAAGGGGTTCAGTGATAAATGTTGAGCACCAGTCTTAAACTGTGCGAACAAGATGGCTTCAGAAATATGTATATGTGGCTTAAAATCCCCATCTACTATTAAATTTTCTCTTCATCATCCAATCATACCTGATCTCTGATCCCACCACTTCACCCTTTTTACTTTGCCTGCTAATCACTTTCCTCTTCTATATTTAAGTGTGGCAGGTCCTCCAAAGGCAATCCAGTTGAAGTTCATGGAGAGTTTGTATGAGGAGGCTAAACAGAATATTTATTTGCTCTCCACCTCTGCCTTATCATCTTTGATCTATTTCTCTCCCTTCTCCTTGCCTTTGCATCATGCTGTCTGCTGGGGATTTCACACAGCCTCATGCTCTACTCTTCAAGCAAATTCACAGCTGGTTCAGGGGTTGTATCTCCATAGCTTCAGTGACACTACTCTGATGTAGATCAATTAGAACTTTGACCCACTAAACTCAGCAGCTAAGTCTTTTGTCTAATATCTGATTTTTAGAACATGCTGGATAAAAATTTTAAGTTTTTATAACTATAAGTTACCTATAGTTACACCAGGTGAAACCCATGGGGAACAAGTTCATAATTAGCAATTTATCAGAGCCATCCCTATCCTTCTCAGGCAATACTTACTCAACTGAGTAGTTGTTCACTCTCTATACCTGCCTCCCACAACATTCTCAGAATGACTGATATGTAGATATTCTAATAGTGAAGCTGCTTATCATATGTTTTCTAATGCTTGCTGCCATGAATTATTTATGTCCCATTTTAAGTCTACAATATCAATACCTCTCAGGTATTCCCCACTATCAGATGGAGCAAAACAAGCATTAACCAATCAATATCTGAGACAGCAAAAACTCTGTTGATAGCAAAGTATCTTTTCACTGTGGCACACAGATGGTCTAAACTCTACCTGTATATGCTCATTGTTTTCTGCTTGCTGGCAAATAAAGCCATTAAAGGCACACCAGAAGCAGGAATATTAAATTCAAACCTGAGTGTAAATTCAGGGTCTCGCAGCCATAAATGCCAATGGTTTTATGTAACTACATTCTGAGGATTTTAAGAAGATTTGGGAAAATATTTAAATGAGCAAAAATGGCATTGAAATTGTAAAATTGCAGGCCATGTTTTATATTCAGGACTACAGTTTTCCCAGAGAACACAATATCATCAAACCATTGCATTCTCAGTTTTGAGGGCACTTTAAATCCTTTTCATTCTTCCTGTCTCTCACACTGAAGGACTGAAGGGAAGCATTTGGCTGATGTAAAATATCAGCTAAGCTCTTCAAGGTGCTCACTTATCCTGCAATACCATTGGAACCACCCGCTCTTTCAAAAGAAAACACTACTACACAAATATAGGCAATTTTAAACACTGTATCAAACTGATGACAGAACCTGTAAACCCAGAGATGTACAATTTAATTCTGTCCCAAGAATGCATCTAACTCTTTCACTGACTTATTTGGCCAAGACTGTTACCCCGTATCTTTATTATTTTCTTACACAGTGAGTTTGTGGCTTCTACAGGGTTAAATATGGCCATGACTAATAAAAAGCTAAACCACATCCTTCCAGGCCAAACAGCATCTCAGAGACTCTCAAACTGATCTAACAGAGATTAACAAATTCCTACAGATCCTCCGGCAGACTTACCACCTGCACAGCAAACTCCCTGCCAACAGTCTGCCATGGAGCCAGAAAACCACTGAGTGGGTGGGACAACTCCTGCCTCCACCCCAGCTCCACCCTCCTCCCTAAAACTGACATAATGTTTTTTAAAAGCTCATTCAAACCATGTGGGGCAGCACAGCCAGGGTCACCATGTGACTGAGTAAATGGCAGAATGGGATGCTCATATGGATTTGAACAGGTTCTCTCAGAGACTTCACCATCACTTCTTTTTCTGAAATAAAGATTGGGATCCACAATCCCACCAGCAAGAGAGTGACCCCTTTTAAGTGGAAATAGCAGCATAGCCCACAGGAAAAATAATTACAGACCCTGAGAAGGCAGTTGCCCCAGACAGTATGACATGAGCCACCACCTCTGCTTCTACTTTGGATAAACTGGACACTGTCAGTGTTGGTCCAAGTTTGGGGGGAAAATCTGATGTGGCCAAAAACATTGTGAAAATACTTTTATAACACCTGCACTGGGATTCGTAAGCTGTGGTACATGTGCCACCAACTGCATGCAAGTCATTTAAAAGAGATACTCTACCATGCAGTAGTGGGCATAACCTGCCCAGAAATCTTATAATTTCTTATTAGCATTACTTGACCCTCACGAAGGTTACAGCCCAGCTTGCCTTGGCTGCACAGATGATTCCTGAACGAGGAGCACTGTGCACCTAAAGAGATTTTAAGTAACAATTCAACTGACCACCTCTTACTCCCGTATATAAAACCCCCTTGACCTCATTTTGAGCATGAAGCAATACCAGCTGGCTGGAAGGCAAGCACTCCCCCAGCTAACTGCTCCTGCAATCCTTGCAAAGGAAATCAATGGTGAAAATTGCATTTTGACAAATATAAATCGTTACTGACAAAAAGGCTGACAAATCCATCTCGATGCCCAGCACTTACCTGGTGCAGCAGCCCGCTGGAAGGAGATGTGCTAGAAAAATGCTTCTTTTTTAAACAGAAGTTGGAAAACCCTAATTCCACAATCTGCAGCAGTGAAAATAAAGGACAGCTCTGATCCTACAAGTGGTAGCAAGCAGGCAGGTGATTCTCCTACGTGAAGTCTTTTGCAGGAAGGCCGTAATTATCTGGCTGAGCACCTACTGATTGTATCTGGAGACTGTGTGCATAAGAGCCAATGTGCAGCTGATACAACTCATGTCATTTTACTTTCTGTATATTTTGTCCTTAATTGAAAAGGTTGCTTTCCTTTTCTATTCCTAATATCTATTATCCATGCTTGAGAAGGCACTTAACAGCACATTAGACAGCTAAGAACCCAGAAGCCGTGCCAAAACTGAAGTAACACTATGAAATAAATCAAGTGCTTGGTTTCATTTTAGTAGTGCCTTTATCAACTGGCACTCTGAGAAGGTCTGTACTTTAAAGAACTCTGGAAAACACTCAAGAAGGAGAACAATCAGCCAGATAAAATATATTAAAAAAGCCATGCTCAAGCAATAGACCATATCTTTGTAGTTCTCAAGATGAAAACTCATTTCTGTTAAGGATCAGTGTCAGATGTTTTGTTATACCTGTAGAAGCTGTTTATACCAAACTAGCCTTAATTTTTTATATCGTCTTACTCTGCTCTCAACCTCCATTTCCACCACCAGTGCCAAAGGAGTCCCTGGTGCTGTGCCAAGGAGAGCTGAATTGTTTCCCAGCAGTTCAGGATGCCTGTGGGATGGCTGCAGTCCCACAGACAATGCAGACACACACCTTAGCAATTAGGCTGGGCTGTGGAGCAGATTGAAGACCTGGGAGAAATCAGCCTGCTCACCTCCACATTTTGTCTCTCTGGAGCTGCTCCCTGCACAGGACACTTACGTGGATGGGTCCTCCCCTGAATTTCAGTACCTGCAATAGAGGCACAACTGAGCAAGACCAGCCCAGGAACTCAGAATGTAACCTGCAGTTCTGGCATGGACAGCCCAGATGCAGGTGCCTGAATTCAGACTCAGCCATGGGAGTGAGAAGACTCACCATGCACAGCATCTATTTCAGACCTAGCCCTAACACATATTTCCAGTTACAAACCATTTTAAACAAATGCAAAACTTGAAGTTTCTGCCAATAAATTACGAGCAAGAAACATTCTAGGCAAATCGAGGTCTCCCAGACTAAGCCCAAAAAAACCCTGTCAACTTAAGTAAAAATTATAGTTACCAGAAAATTATCTGCATTGGAGCATTTTGTACTGATGCCATTCCCTAGTAATATGCTCTGATTAAATCACTTCAGTGTTCATGGTACTAAATTAAACAATATTTAAAAGACATGTTTACACATTCCGTATCTTTTCTTTGCAGGGCACTGCTAAGAGCAAAATATCTGCACAGATGAAGGAAAGATGAAGGCTGGTAAGTCAGCCATTTCTCATGACAGTTGCCCCGCTTACAAGTTATTTAAGCTGCTGTCAGTATCCTGTAGTATGGTAACACATAGTAACACACCTATATTACAGTATATTGCTTTTTAAATTGCCTGCTATGAAAAAAATTTCAATCAGTTTAAGTGATGGCGAAATTTGAAATCTGCTACAGTGCTATTAACATCATTTGGTATAAAGGAAGTGCAGGCATGCATTTGATACTTCTCAGAGGGCTCGACTTGAATTAATTTAAACTTTCAAATTGATTATGATTATCTTGAAAATGCATTCTGTTCCCTGAGAGTATAAACAGGCACTTGTTGGGAAACCATGATGAGCTTCTCCTATGATGCAGAAAGCCAAGAAAAAGCCCCCAACTCTTGCAAAGAGGCTAGCAAGCACAATTCAAAGTAGTTCAGCTTTGGAAACTTCTAGTTGCATCACCACCTTCCTCACTTATCAGTGCCAGTCTAAGAGAGGGATGAATCCTCCCTGCCCGTCTGTCTCTCTGCTGATTACAGGAGAAGCCTGGGTGAGACTCTGTCCTATAAATATAGCTGGGATGAGTCCAATCCTAAGAGACTAAGCCATAAACTCCACCAAATCACCCACAGATTCTGGGAGGGCTTGGAAAATGGAATACCACGCTGTATCTTGGCTCTCACTCTGCTCCCCGCTGTGACTCAGGTTGGGTGTGCCAGAAAAAGCCTCGCAGGGGGCACAGTGGGCAAACACTCCTAGCAGTGAGTAACAGGTTAGGCTCTGCCTGACCTTTCCTGATGGGACCTCTCCTGATAAATCAAGCAGGCTTTTCCCCTCCCTGTTCATCCCCCAGAGTGAGGAGTGGAGGTTTATTCACCACTCAGCTTGGGTGACCAGCTTTCTGTCCCATTATCTGTCTCATTATTGAAAGGAGGCTGGTGAGGTAAGTGGTTGTGAGACAGCTGTGACACAGAGCACGTATCTTTTCTCCCAGCATGGAGAAAGAGGACTTCCCAGAATGAGAGTTAAAAATAGCTGCTCTGCCTTAGAGGGTGTATTCACTTTGAAACACAGAAAACAAGTCTAAGCTGCTGCATCTAATATGACAGTCACCTTTAGCAGCCTGCTCTCTGTCAAAATACCTAAATTCCTGGTCTTTCTTCTCCTTAATTTTTTTACCATTTCAAATTGTAGATGCTTTTCAGCATGTTATGAGAAGCTTTGGGGGAGAGAGGGCAGATACAACCTTCTAAGTTAAAACCAGCCTTTTCTTCAGACCAAAAAGTCTCTTCAAGATTATCTCTTGAAATCTACTGTGGTCTTGCCTTAACCCCCCAGATTTCTCACACCAGTGGTGTTTCAGCTCCCCAGCATCCTCTTTCAGCCCTGCCCAGTGCCTGTGTCCCAGGTGGAGGGCAGGCTGCCACACAGTACCCGGTGCTGAGATGACTGCACAGTCTGGTTTGGGTATCAGAATCAGCAAGGCAGCTCGATGCTTTCAGAGCAAGGTGTATCCTTTCAAACACAGTATTTTATTTACCAGTGATGGTAATGAACCAGTTGGGCAAACTTACCTGGGGCAGTGGTAGATTCTCTGTCACATGGTGTTATTACATTACGGCAGTGTCTTTCTAAAGTGCACCTTCACTTGGTAAAGAGTTTGTGGTCAGAATACCAAAGGTTTGAACACAGAGGTTACAGTAGATGGCTTTAATGATTTCTACCGACTCTAAAATTCTAGGAATCCAACATTATTGCTTACAGGCATCTTTACACCAAAGATCTGCTTGACTCTTCTGGGAATACATTAAAGCTTAAAAGCTTGTCAAGCTGAGAAAATAACCATGATATTTCCAGCTGCTTTCCCCAGAATGTTACATTAATCCTTCCCTGGCCCTGAACAAGCCTTGCCACTTTTCTTTTGAGCAGCTTGACAAAGGAGCATGGTTAGACTGCTCGTCTCTGTGCCTCTGTCAGGGCTCCTCCTTCCCCATAAGTTTGCTTTCAGGTATTGCCAAGCCACCAAAGGATTTGGGAGCTTTCCTTGCTGTTCCCTGACACAGGTATAAGCATTTCTTTGCAAGTCTGGGAGCCAGCCCCACAACTCACACTGGTGACCAGGCAGACCCTGCCAGCAGATTCAAGTGATGGCCTAAATAAGAAGCTCTCGGAAGATCATTCATCATAAAGCTGAAAAGCTAGCAATGTCCCACACTTCTGCATGCTGAAGGGACAAACAGGAGACAGTGCTTGCTGTCCAGCTGCCAGGGATGGGACCTGGCTGAACACCCTCTCTCCACCCCAGAACAAGCCCACCCAGGCACCCGGGAAACGTGAGCAATTCTGCACCGCGCTGACGAAGCTTTAACCTGCGCGTCACCCCAGCTGAACTGCGGAGCAGGGCTGCCTGCCCCAGTTATCAAATGACCTGAAATTCAGCACGATCATCTGCCATAACAGCTGGTTCACTGACAGGGAGAGAAACTCCTGCCTGCCTGCTGAACCCGAGCCAGCAGCAGGACCCAGCACACACAGCCTCCCACACCCAGCTGCTGCTCCCATCCCCCTGCGTGGCACGGCCTCAAAACGTCTCGTGTTCTTCGAATTCTGCACGCTGACTCCTTCCTCTACATCTCTATTTTTCATCTGTGTCATTAAAAAGAGATTTCAGAGACCTGGTACTTCAAAGAGGGGGAAAATAACGGAACATTCTTCCCAAGGAATTAAAATGAAGGTAAGGTTGGATCCTGTCAGTTTTTTTTACTTTCTACATAAATAATACAGAGCACCAGCAAATTTACTTCTTTTTACAGTAGCAACCTATATAGGAACATAGTACCAAACATGAAAAAGATTGTACGAGTAAGACTTAAGTGCTCAACAAAGTCAGGGATCTAAATAACTTTGACAGATGTTATAAAGATTTTTTTTAGAAATTACTTATTATACTTAGAAATTACTTACTCAAACACTCATACTTTATGAAGTTATTTTGATGTTCATTAAATTGTATTTTTCTATTTCAATTACAAAAAAAAGTCCTGATCACATATTAATAAAGTATTAGTTTCATTAGTGTGAAGTTAGTATTAGTGATAATTACTACTCCTTAATAATGAAATAAGCAGAATTAAATGTTTGCAGTATATCTTAAGATAGCTTTTGCACTTCTTCCCCAACTAGAAATGAAGAGTGAAAGCTGTTATTGAAGACCAGCCCCTCAGGTGAAACCCAAATGTTACTCCATTGAATCCAATGGACATAATTTCCTGCTAAATTGGATCTGGAAGATGATGTTTTCTGTGTGGATCTGTCCTCTTGGCTAAATACATTTTGCTCTTCCCTAGCTGAAATGGGAAATGTGAACTGCACATGTTCGTAGTGTTCTCTGTCTCAGTCCTAGAAAGTCCAACAGGTTCACACTGCTAATGTTGTGCCTAAGAAGCATCTGTCTGATTTTCACACATGTAACTGGTTGTAGCTGTTGCTAGAGCTCATATTGCATGAGCAAGAACAAAGTTTGGACTGAACATATGCCTTACTCCTGTGTTTACTTCAAGGTAGGCTTCAGAATCCTTTCTGTAAGTGTGAATACAACCATGAATATTTGATTAGGGACACACGGTAAGAATCTGAAATCATATGGCACCAAGGCTTTAGCTAAACTATGCATGAACAAGCAAAGTAGCTAATATATGTATGCTTGTATTTTTCTTGTTCTGCAGCCTTGTCTGCACATCAATGTGAATTAAACAAATTGAAACCCCACACTGAGCAGCATCAGACCTAATTGCAGTGCAAATTGTTTCCCTAATGAATTTCAGTTTTCGTATTTTCTCCTACAAGTAGTGTTATCATGCTACTGAATAAAAGCAGTTTTGTAACTAATATATACAGATATATGTGGGTATATAGGGCTAATTAATATTAATCCAGTTATTTTGGCTAATATATAAGAAAAGACTGTGAAAATAAACATTTTTATCTGTATGAATTTTACTTGCGGGCTACTGTCAGTAATGCCTTGATTTTATTTTTTGATGCTGTTTGCCAGGTGCTGACAAATGCATGAACAGGGTTACTCCCTGTCCTGGGCAGATCATAATCTGGGCAAGCAAGTCTTTAGCATCTCCTAATGATGGGAGTCCCCTAGTGAGGCAGAGACTCCCTCCAGCCCTGCTCCATCAGCTGAGATCTCCCATCAGCCAGGTGGGGAGGAAGAGGAGCACTCCTACCCCCAGCCTTGCAGCATCCTGAGCCTTCATCTGTGAGACAGACACACAAAATGCACCAAGGAGGGCTCAGTGGAAACAAACACCAGGAGTTTTCCCACTAGGACTGAGTGCTTTTGCAACCAGAGCAGAATTCCAGTCTCCATCACAGGCATTTATCTCTGGAAGAAGGCAGTGGCTAACACACCTTATTTAATAGTCATGTGGGTGCCTGATTGGAGATGATGGGCTTCAACTGGCAGGTGGACCCAATTCTGCAAAGTGCTGAGCTCTGTGTAAGAGATGCCAGCTCACTGCCTCTGCTGGCATTACAGAGAGCCACCAGCACATTCCTGAGGTGTGTGCAGTCAGCACTCCTGTATCAGCTCCACCACACGTCCTCCTTGCCATTCAGCTTAATTCTGTCTGGGATTTTTCTAATACCTGGAGAATGCTCCTCATGAGCCTTTTCTTAAGCCCCTCTTTCATTCATTAGCTGTGCCAGAGCAGGATATTTTGTCCAGTTGTCCAATTGATATTGGACAATTTAAAGTATCCTAAAGGTTTATATTACATTTGCACCTTCTTGGGCCATTTTCTAAACATTTTCTTTCATGGATGAAGCCAATTCAGCATAATTTTGCCTTAGGAACTTTTTTAAAAAGGTGCTTTTTAGGCTGGCAATAATAATACAAGTAAGATTATCATAAAGCTTCCTGCAGCAAAATCTTACTCAGCCACACATAATCTTAAAAGTGTTGCTCTGAGAACTACAGACAGACTGCTTGGGAAATGCCAGAGGAGGTGTTTGGCTTTCAGCTGTAATGCAACAGACAGCTAATTAAAAGCTTTGCTAATAATAGTATCCTGTGTATGAGGAGATAAGCTCAATTACTTACTGAATTTAAGTGTAGTTTTGCAGACATGTTGGCACAGTCCTGGTAGCTAAACCAACTTTTTTTAGCAGTACAATTTGCTCTCCTTTCTATTTATCTAGTTAAATGTATCATTAATGAACATAAAATGTCACTGATGGAAAGAAATAAACAAATCTGACATTTCTTCGTTAAAGCTCCATTACTACATCAAAAATGACCATCAACTCCATACAATAATGGCAGACACTCATCACAAAACAACCTCAAAAGAAGTCAGTGGAAATCCTCCTACTGACTTGAGGCAAAACTAGACAAAATCTAGGATTGTTGTCATCAAAGTATGTTTGCAGTCTGCATGGACCACACAATGGTGTGAAATTCAGTACTTTCAGCACATAATCAACACTCTGACAGTGAGCAGGGAAAATGGAATTCCCTTTGCTTCCCAGATTCTCTGGGAAATACACAGTTTCCCAGTGTCACACTCTTGTTAGATTAAGGTACAGGACTTTTTACTCTTCACACTCCATACCCTCAGCACAGCAGTGATCTGGAGCTAGAGTACACAGCCTAAATTGAAAGAAAAAATACTGTTCATGCAGCAATAATGCCATTTGTTTCATCTCCTTAGGGCATGCCTACCCAATTCCATGGGGCCAAGCTAGAAAACTGCTGACACTGTGCCATGATCAAGGGAGGGATTCTTCCCCTCTACTCTGCCCCTCTGAGATTCCACCTGTGTCCAGCCCTGGAGCCCTCAGCACATGGAAAACATGGAGCTGTTGGAGTGAGTCCAGAGGAAGGCTCCAGAGAGGATCAGAGGGCTGGAGCACCTGTCCAAGAAAGAGTCTGAGAGAGTTGGGGTGTTTTAGCCTTGAGAAGAGAAGGCTCTGGGGAGACTTTAGCACTTTCCAGTTTCTCCAATGAGCCTACAAGAAAGAGAGACTTTTTACAGGGGCATGTAGTGATAGGACAAGGAGAAAGGCTTTAAGATGAAGGAGGGCAGCTTTAGATTAGATATTAGGAGGACATTTTTACTGGTGGGGAGGCACTGGCACAGGTTGCCAGAGAAGTTGTGGATGCCCCATCCCTGGAAGTGTTCAAGGCCAAGTTGAATGGGGCTCCTGGTCTAGTGGAGTGTCCCTGCCCATGGCAGGAGGGGTGGAACTAGGTGATCTTTAAAGTCTGCTTCAACCCAAACCATTTTATGATTTTATGATTCTGTGATTCTGAGATCCACTGGAGGGGGGTGAAGATGGCTGGAGGCTGTAAATGGCACATGATGAAGGGCCTGGGGGAGTAATCTTGTTTGGCTCAGAGGAAGGAAGGCTGAGGACCAATCTCACCGTGGCACCAACACCCAACTGGTTCATGATGGGAAAGGCACAGCCCTGGAACAAGGGTCTGGTCATGTGGGGAAGTTTCCATCCTTGGTGCTTCTCAAAACTCACTAGATCAAGGCAAGAGCAACCTGGCCAAATTCTGAATTTAGCCTTGCTTTAAATAGGTGCTTGGATTAGATGTTGCCCAGAGATGCCTAAACAACTCTGCCTGAAGACACTGGGGAAACTGAGGAAGCAGATATCACTGGTGTCCACAGCACACAGAGAGCAAATAAAGGAACTTCATCTGACCATGGTTTTTATTGCAAAATGACTTCTCTAATAATGTCCTGGGGTCCACTAAGCAGCTTCTAGATCTTAATTAAGGTGGTTATTTCAAAGATAATTCACATTTAATACCTAAGTATACTTAATAATCTCCTAATTGCTTGCCTGAATTTGAGCTCTGCTGTAAAAGATGACCCTGTATGAAACAAGGAACCAAAAAGCAGAAGAAGGATGCTGACTTAGTATTAAAATTCCCCACATCACCAAGTCTCTAAAACACACAATGCAGTTCTACACACTACATCAAAATAGTCCAAGACAAAAGATTTATGTTCACTTAATAATAAATAATTTCATGAAACTGTGAGAACTCAGGAACTTTGAACACTGCAGACTTCAAAATTTCCAAGTGAGGTTAAGTGAGCTAGATGATGACGACTCCTTCAGTGCTACTCTACTCATTCTCTGTCAAGGAAGAGTTCTAAGTTGTGATTTCTCTTGTAATTAAAAGGGTAGGTTGGTACAGATAAGGGCCTGTGTTTCAAAACAACACTTGCATTTGGAGAGAAAAAGAAAAATGCAGATCTAACATGGATGGTGGTAAGAAAAGAGAGACTGAAAAACCAAAGCAGCCAGTGGCTCAGTGGAACTTGACTCTGAGCTGCATAAATAAACACAGCTACAGCTTCTTGCTGAATTTAGGAAAATGCCCTGAGCACATGAAATGTGGTGGTTACTATAGCAATTTATATACAGTCATCCATCAGACAAATCCTGAAACTCTTTTCCAGTTTAAACTCTCAATTGAAAACACAGGATTGGGTACAAAGAACAAACCTCTTGTCCACTCTGGTTGAGACATTTCTCACCTCATTCCACAGGGGTCAGCTCATGCCCTGTGATGAGTGACCACCCTCTATAGTGCAGGCTTCACATACTGGGTGCAGCTGCTGCTCCACTCCTCTGTTCTGCCTTTTAAAAATGTGTGTGTGTATGGAGCAGCACAGACACAAACCTCCTTTCTCCAAGGAATGTGCCTGAACACAACGCAGAACTGCTCCTTGCACCCCTGCCAGCTCTTTGCATGGCATCTGTTCTGTGGTGAGCACAGCAGCTCCTGTGAACTGTGTGCTGCACTGCCATCTCCAGGACCCAGCACTGCTCCCTGCCTCAGCCTCCTGGCACGGCAGGATCAGCTGCTGGGGCTTTGTGCCTGCCTGGAGGCCCAGAGTGCCCAGCCTGGCCCAAGTCCTGCCTTGTCTGGGGGCCAGATGTGACCAGCTCTGAGCATCCCTCCCAAACAAGGGTATCAGACTGGGATGGGGCTGGATTCCTTCACAGCATCTCATGGGGTGCCATGCTTTGTGTCTAAAACAGTGATTCTTAAGACACTAAAGTGTGTTATACTCCTTTCCAATTCCCCAGATTAGGAAATATTAGGAAAACTAGGAATATTAGGACAAGGGTAGAAGCTGGGGAGCAGCTGCCAGGCTGGAATGGCAGAGGGATCTTCTTGCCCTGCACCACTCCCCTTGCACGTCCTCCCAGCTGCCTGTGAATAACACTGCTGCCTGTGTGGAGGGGTCTGAGGATGAGGTAAGCACTGCCTGCTCATGGAAGGGACACAGGCTCTAGGGCCAGGAATGGTGACAGCCAAGGGAGCAGGCACCCACCACCTCCCCTAGCAGGTGACGATGCTGCACAGATTTGGGCTGTCTGGGAGCCTGCCTGGATGTGTTGGTGGCATTGCTGAGCCCAGGCAGCTCAGCCCTGAACAGCCCAAGCCCTGCAGGAGCTCAGAGAGGGTGCGTGCGAAGGACTCGGACTCAGGGACAACAAAAGAAGAAAGAGTCAATACATCTGGACACATCTGAAAGGATGAAAAAACAAAAAACAAACAAAAAAAAAGATGTTCTCAGGTCTGTGGCCAGAGGGAAAGTAAGGAGCAAAATGGTGAATGAGCCATGGCTCTCAGCTGCCAGAGCCATTAACAGAGAGAGACAACAGGATGGGTGAGGGGCTGCACTGGAGAGAGCGCTGGGGTGCTGCAGATGGGAACAGTGGCTGCACTCAGCTCTCTCCTGAGGGCATCCTCCCTTCAGGCCTTCCTTCCTGCTGGGTAAACACTCTGCACAGAGCTGTCATGCTGGAGCTTGACATCCCCAGGAATAAACAAAGGTGCGTCTGACAGGGGATGGGAATGACAGGAAATATTGAACGAGAAGGAAAGGCAGAATCAAAGTTCCCTTGATGGGAAAGGTCCCTCCCTGACAGAGATCATGCTCCCCTCAGCAGCACCTGCAATTGCTTAGGCTAAAATTTCACTTTCAATAAAACACTTTCACAAACTGCTTCTGTGACAATGCAGCCATGGCTTGAATAGCAGAGCTCATGGCAGGAGGGTGCTGTACAGACCTGCTGGAGACAAGGCTGTCTCCTTCCTGCCCTGGGGGTTTGGAAAATTTGGGGCAGCAATTGCCAGCTCAGTGAGTCCTCTCCAACACTTTGTTTTTCTGCACTGCAGTACTGCAGTGCCACTTGGGATCCTACCTGGACAAGGTGGGCACGTGCTCAAACACAAACCCCTGAGCCATCACTGCTGGCAGCTGCACTGGTGCTGGCCAAGCCCCATCAGCTGCAGGCTGAACCTGGGCTGCAGGGAATAGACAGAACTGATGCACTCAAACAGCAGACCTGCAGGAATTACTGTATTCACACTGTAATAGCTGAAAATAAGTAATTTCCAGAATATGGATATGTGGAAGACTTTATGCTGCTTCTGTGCCAATGCACAAGGTGTTCTGTCAGACTTTCTCTACCTGCCATCTCTTAGTGTCCTAAAAAAGGATTTTTTTTTTATCAGGCTCTTTACAGTTCACAAGGAATCTTCCAGTATCACTTAGCAAATGAAATTATACTTCCTTCTCACCCCCAAACCCTCCAAGTGTGAATTTTAATTCAAATAAATCTTGGCAGAATAATAAATCTATTTAAATGTTGTATTTTTTTCTGAAACATCTAGTGTTTCATGCAGTGCTTTTAGGATGATTGAACTGGAAGACTGGAGAACAAAATCTATCCTTTCCTCATTCAAAAGGTTTGATTTGGACCAGCTGCATGCATTTCTGGTTCCTGACTAGCTGATGTACTTTGCTTATGTTTTCCCTAACAAATAAAAAAATAAAAATCAATTGCAACAATGAGAAATCAGGACAAGCCAGAGGGCAGGCACTTTGGTTTCTCTTCTGAGACCAACAGAGACAGATTTTTGGATGTACACTCTGGACCAACCAGGGGCAGACAGGTTTTGAAGGACAAGGAACATTTTTCACTCCCTGAGGCAGCACAAAGTGCTGAGACTTCTCAAATGTCTGCTCAGCCATCACCCACTCACTCCTGGACTGGACTTCTGTCCAAGTGGAATGAGAACAAGGAAACAAAGGACAAAAAAAGCAAGGAAAGTGCCCCATCCTCCAGCTAGTCCCCTCAGCACTCATCACTCCCTGCCATAAAACCTGACACACATTTAACCAATTTTTTATACATACATGACCAAACTTGCTTTACATGTTACCATGGACTAAAGATCCTCAGTTGTCAAGAAAGCACCAGGAGAAAAAAGGCTGCTGGAGCCCACAGCAGGTCTGCTGTCTGCTTGCTACTAAAATATAAGAATATCCCAATAAACCAGTTACTAAATCCAACTTGTCCCATTAAACTTGCAATATGCACTTGTTCTCAGATGGCACAACAAACCACCACCAATCCTTTTTGCTGAAATATGCCATCCCTTGTGTCTGAATCTTCTCAGGAGAAAAAAAAAAGGAGTTGTAAGGATAAATACCACACTTTACATCTGGAAAATAAAACAAAATGAAGCTGTAATTGCTGATCTGCCTTCTTTTATGCTGAAATTAATTTTCTTATGGCTCTATGAATCTCTTCACACAGTTCAACTGCAAGAGAAAGGTGAAGGTGACCAGAGGTCAGCTGAGTTAGCAAACAGAAAAAGCCTGTCACGCAAGAAGCTTTAACACAGGTCGTTCAGAGGAAAAACATGCACGCTATGATCATCTCACATCCTACTCTCCCTCTTCAAAAGGAATAGATTGCATTTATAAACCTCTCAACAGACTGGGCTTCCACCAAATGTGTAAATCAGAGGTGACTGCACAAAGTCAGTGCATTGTGCAAAGTCTGCATTGTGCCAAGGCCATGTAAGAGAAGCAGATCTGTAAGAGTAATAATAAACAGCAACTGAGATTCACACAGGAAAAAAATGCAATTTTATTTCTGGCTACAGTACAACTACTCATAATTAACATCAGCTAACTTCTTCTGGATGTACACATATTTTATCCCAGTGTGGTCCCTTCCAACCTTATCCATTCTGTGGTTCTGTCATTCTGTGATTCCCTCTTTCAATCCACCCAGGGAAAGTACTGACATGTGCTTTAGCAACCATGTATATGTCTAATTAATAGTCCCCATTACTATATTTAAAAACTAATAGTTTAAAGATACAAGCAGGGGAGGGCTACATGCAGTTCTTTTTATTTTGAAGAAGTGGCACTGAAAAACCCAGAGCAGCTGTCCCAGGCAGGGCTGAGGGCTCTTAAGCACCATCACTCCAGTGAGTGCTTGGCTGATGGCAGCCCAAACCATCCCTTCCAGGAGATGCAGCTGAGCCAGCTGGACTGCTGCTCTGTAAAAAGCTTCCTAAGGGGAACGTGGAGAGAGACACTGACTTAAGCAGTCAGACTGTGTCCAAATGAGATGTTGGGAAAAGCTGGCACCTAAACATAGACCCAGTGAATCCCAGCGTGACCAGGGACATCTCATCATCAGTGGGATGAAGAACACTCTGGGGAAAGAATGGGATTTCACCTCTAATCTGTCACAGAACTTCACATCTCCTGAGGCTGGTTTGCATCTCTGCTCACACAGGAACAATGCACAGGCTCCCCTAGACCACAAATCCTGGGATCAGGCAGAGCCTGAGGCTGGAGGTGACTTTACCCACAGCCCATGTCACCCCTCTGCTGGCACCACAGTGTGAATCACACCTGTCTGCTAGCAAAGATTTGCTAAGCAGAGCTGAAACAGCAATGTGACACATAAAACATCTCAGTTTCAATGTTAAATACCACTCCTCAAGGGGTAGTACCTCTTGAAAGCTAGAAAAGTGCTCATCCCAGACAGGGAGTGGGCATAGGGGTAGGGCAAAGAGTGTGGGGTCCACAGGAGAAGCCACACTAAAACCAGAACACAGAGGCTCTTTTGCACCTCTCACTCAGGTGATGTCCTATTCAGTGATATGCACTTAGCTGGTGAGATGTGAAGAGTTTATTAACTCTTCACCCGTGTTAGCAAAGCTGTTCTGAGATCCAGGTGTGGAGATGGCTCTGAACAGCGGGATGGGCTGCTGGTGTCACTCCCTCACCACTGACACCAGCTGGGCAGGTATTGACTTTTCACCATTTAGGCCAAAGTAATACATGTTCACATCACTAACAGACAGGAAATTGTAATAACAATAAAATAAATAATTATTAAATAATAAAAAATGGAATAGAACTCATTTAAACCTAGGGACACCAGGGGCACCAAATACTCATACCTTCTGTAATAACATGACTTATTATTAAAACTCATTATTAGAGACAAACACAGCTTTATATTTAATAACTGGTTTGCTTTTTTCACCATATTCTAATACATAAATACAAAGGCACCTAATGAATGGCTTTTGTCAAAACTTGCTGGCTTTTGGAGGTGGTCTCCTAAAAGAAATTTTAAAAATGGATCATCTTTTGCAATCTTGGCATGAACAATTCTGTAGAAGTTTTTTTTATATATAATTCCAGATATATGCTGGGCTAACTGGAAGAGAATAATTATGATAAGGTTTCTTCTCTGTACATTCAGGCTTACTAGCTCAATGTTGCTTTTCCTCAGTATCTGGTCAAGTCTCCCTTGCTACATCCCTTCCACAAATACTTGTGGTAACAGCACAGCTCCTCCCAGGATCAAATATATATGGCAAGGGTAGGAGATCAGGCAAGAGCAATTCAGTGGAAGAATTGAGCCATGCAATACCTTTAAGACAGTTGTTCTATTTTTAATCAATCATCTCAGCTGAGATGAAAAATTGTGAAAGCAGCCATGAATAACACCTCAAGGAAATTTGGGGGAACAGACTCACAATATTATGAAAAAGTGATACACTGACACCTTAAATAAAGATATTGTGAAGTAGCAGGGTCACATCAGTCTCTCACTATCATCAGTCAGAACCAAAACAGCCCTGACCATGTTCATAAATCCTACAGTAACTCACATTTGGGGATATGGGAGCATTTTATCTCCTTTTCTAACTAGCACGTTTTCCTGGTGAGAGCTAAACTCTCACTGAAATACCATGAAGCCCATTTCATACCATCAGCACATCCCATTGCCCTCTGGCTGAACATTATTGTCACATTTTAATAATTCTTCTTGATGTGAAGTCCAACAGCTGAAAATCCACTTCCTTCACAGCAATTTTCTTTCCTTACCGAAGCATCACAGGAAATAGCTTTTCCCTCAAAACACTTCCTCAGAAAATCCTCCTGCAGAAGAGGAGGCAGAACTGGGCACAGAGCAGGAGAGGGTCTCAGTCCCACAAAGCAGCACCTGTACCTGGATCAGGGCTCTCAGTTAACACTGGAATAAGCTGCCTGGAGGAGCTGAGGATGCCCCATCATGGGAGGTGTTCCAGGTCAGGCTGCAAGGTGCTTTGAGCAAACTGAGCTAGGGAAAGACCACAGAATCACAGAAACATTTAGGGTGGAAAAGACCCTGTTGTGGCTTCAGCTCGGATAATTTTCTCTGTAGTGTCTAGTGTGGTGCTGTGTTTTAGATTCAGTACAAGGATAATGTGGATAACACAGATGTTTTGGCTGTTGCTGAGCAGTGCTTACCCTAAGTCAAGGACTTTGCAGTTTCCTGTGCTCTGCCAGTGAGGAGATGCACAAGAAGCTGGGAGGGGGCACAGCCAGAACAGCTGATCCAAACTGGCCAAAGGGATAGTCCACAGCACAGTGCTGTGATCAGTACATAAACTGGGGGAATTGGGATGGTTTCCCAAAGTCCCTCAATACCCAAGCTGTGATTCTATGAATAAAATCAGTGTATCTTTGTGTGTTGTGTTGGTGTTCTGCAGATTTTTAGGAAGAAATACACCAACATTTTTTGCATTCCTGGTGTGGATGATCACTTTGCAGTGGGCTGGCGTGCTGGCTCCAGCTGCAATAGAGTTAATTTCCCTCACAGTAGTTAGTATGGGACTGTATTTCAGATTTGTGCTGGGCATTATGTTGATAATACAGGAATGTTTTAGCTGTTGCTGAGCAGTGCTTACACAAAACCTCTCCCCCCACCCCACCAGTGAGCAGGCTGGGGGTGCACAAGGGGCTGGGGGGGTCACACCTGGGACAGGTGACCCCAGCTGACCCAAGGGGTGTTCCACACCATGTGGTGTCCTGCTCACCAACAAAACTAGGGGGAAGATTGGCCAGGGGCTGCTGCTGGAGGACTGGCCAGGCATCACCTCATTGGTGAGCAATTGTTTGCATTTGTGTCACTCCTTCTTCTGTTTTATTTCTCTCTCTGTGTCCACTTCCCCTCATTACCTATTTTTTTTTTTTTTTTGAGACACANTTTTTTTTGAGACACAGCTGTGATGGTGACTGCAGGGATGGGGTGTGGCATGGGAAGCTGGACCCACACTGCTGCTCAAGACAGGGGAAATGATGCACCATTCCCCAAGGGCACCAGTAACATTAAAGGATGGGCAGCTCTGCTTTGTCTTACCAATTGTAAACTTTATTCCCCGTGGAGTCAGAATGACCTTTAATTTCTTTGAAATAAAAATCTGTGCAAATACAGGAGTAGTTTACACATACAATGTGGTATCTATTTTTACATCCGTTCCAAATATGAAAGGAAATTAATGTATTGGAGTGGGCACTTCCATCTGATAATATAAAATTTCATTGCAATTCAGCATAGAAATCCATCACAAAATCTCATAACTCTCAAAACTGCTATCTGTGTTTAATTCACCCAGGCCATGGCATAAAACCTTAATCTGACATGCAAATGAACATAAATCCCTGCATAATACTCTCTCTACACAATCATCATTGTAAATGTGTCCTCGTCTTTAGTAACCCAAAATAAAGATCTATTCTTACAAGACAAAGCCCTGCTGATAACTCCTGAAAGTCAGTTAATGAAAGACTTTAATGAAAGTCAGGGCCATGACAAAGGGCTTCTCTCCCTCTGCAAGGCATTTCTAGCCCACAAGGTGCAGCTGTTGGCCCTCTTCTAGAGGCAGTCATGCCAAGCATTCCTGGCTATTAGACTGGCCATAGTCCCCTGATTTGGGGGATTTAATTCTTATCCCATGTCCTATGTGCCCTGTACACAGAGCCCTACAAAAACACCCCTCCTGATGGGTTCCCAAAGCACCTCCTTTCAGAACAGCATCTCCTATGAAAATACACCATCCCAAAACAGCTGGTTTTGGGTGGGAGGAGTGTTGGTGGTGGTGGTGGTGGTTTGGTTTAGTTTTTGTTTGTTTGGTTGGTTGGTTTGTTTTTGTTTTGTTTTGGGTTTTTTTTGTGCTGTGAACAAAGAAGCCAGCACAGACACTACGCTTCACCCTATCAGCAGGTCAAATTTTGGGTTTGCTCTTTCTTGAATAAAAGCCCTTGACAACATGACCAGCACACTTAAATAAAAGCACTGGAAAACCATCCACTACTGACAGGGACTAACAGAGATTGATTTAAATTTGCTCCAGCCAAACACCCCTGTTGATAAACCCACTGTAGAGGACAAACCCAGAACAACTTGGGCCCTGGAGGAAGGAACCCTAGAGACTACTGGAGTTCATCCTTGAATGCTCTCATACTAACAGGAACTTGCAGGAGGGGAAAACATGCTTCAGCTGAAAAAATGAAGGAAACTAAGACTTAACTGTAACTTCTGTAGGCACTGAGCTCGGTGAGAAGACTGAAACACAAGATGAAAGCCCAGTGAAAAACATTTCAGAATCTCCAAGCAATATTAAAATGGAAGAAATAAAGCCACCTAATTTTAAGGCACATATGTATGGAAGGACATAATCACTTTCTCAGTGTTGCAGAATAGTTAAAAGGAAACTTAAAAATCAGCTGATAAGCACAAAAGATACTTTCAGAATCATGTGATGTGATGTGATAAAACCCACAAATATCCTACTGTATCTATTTCTCATGTAATAGGAGAAAATACCGGTTTAATTTATGTAGTGTGAAAGCTAACAATATGTTCTGCAGTGTTGTTTAAATAGCTAATGTTCTCACATTAGCTGTAAGTGATTTTTGACACTATAAATAAATGTAATAAAAATAATGTGAAATCAGATAATTCAAGATGCTGCTGACCAGGACTCATTGCTGCCTTACTGTTCCTCGTGCAGCCATGAAAAATGAAGTTTTGGTAGAATTTTGGAGTTTAATTAAAAATTTATTTAAAAAATGATGTTTGAATTTGCACAGAAATATATGGAGTTTTGATTATTATTATTATAAAATATTCCTTTTCTTTTAAAATATCATGTTTCCTCTCATCTTTAAAAATAAAACATGTCTTTTTACAGTTTTGTAATTTGCCATGAATTTGAGCTTCAAAATGGAAACACAATGAATGCTTAGCTTGAATTTCTCTTTATTTTGAACCAAAAAGCTGGAGTTGTGTCATTGCCCTCACAATAACCTAATATAGAAATTTACTTGATGTGCATTTGAAAACAAAAAGTGAAGCAAAATGTAATTTCAGAATGAAAGATACATACTTCATCTTCTGAGGAAGGTTGAAAGTTCAATTCTGCTTTTAGTAAAATAAAAACTACAGCCAAATATAACACATTTCCAGGAAAAAAAAAAGATTTCCATTAAAAGAACCTTGAAAACCCTTGGTGTGGACCTCTCAGTGAGCTGATGGACTTTAGGAGGCTCCAGAAGAAAAGCCCAGTTTGTGTAATTTTTCAGGAGCTGCAGACACTGCAGTGAGATGTGAGAGACCCTGCCTGCAGAGCAGACCTGCCTGCAGAGCAGACCTGTGCAGCTCCTGCACCCCAGCCCCCCATGCACCCACCACAGTGACCTCTGCAGCACCAAGGACACAGCTCTGCACACTGAGGTTCCTGCAATGGTTTCTCACTGCAAAAATAGCCTCCCTGTGTGTGACAGCTTGCTGACCAAAGCTCCTGCCCCCAGCTCAACAGCTCAGGTTGGTGGCTGGCTGCCTCTACAGTGCTCTGCACCATTTGCAGCGTCAGGGAAAACATTATTTAAAAATACAGCGGTGTTGAAAGATCTGAGTGCAATATAATGTGATGTAAGACAAGCAGTATATACAGCATGGCTCTTGTTGGGCAATTTCTGGACACACCAGTAAACACTGATAAGCAAAAAGAGGTGATTTGGGGGAGCACTCATAGGCTGATGAGATAATGTAAAGCCACCCCAATGTAAAGGGGCAATCTTGTATGTAAGAAAATCACTGCAATAGCAGTTAAAAAAAAAAATCCTGCAGTCACTCTGTGCTTGTAGGAATGTGAAAGCACAGAGAAAAAAAAAAAGGAATCAAATGCCAGCTCATCTGAAGAGCCCAATATCTATTCTCAAATTTTAGCTCTGAAGTTGAAATATCATAGTGAGAGTAATCAGAAAGGTCAGAGAGATGAGAAATTAAATAATCAGTGGGAAGCATAAGGCACACTTCCCTTTGGAGCCTCACCTTTGTTACACTTTTCAAATCCTTCTTCCTTCCACAAACTAGGGATATTTTACTCATTTATCTGAGTCAGGAGTTTTCCTGCTGACTCTGCTAGAACCAAGCTTTCTCTTGGTGCCTTCTGCTTTCACTGCATAGCCAGAAACTCATCCACACACTTGGGTCCCACATCTCCAGAGCCTCTGGCTCCCTGCATCACTCCACCTCTCCACCCCTGATGGAGGGTGCCCCTCCTGCTGCACTGTGCCTGGTAACTCTTGCCAGCTTTTGCATTAGATGTGCCCCCCTCGTTAGTCATCACCAGCACTGAGTGCTTTGGCAGGCTCCAGAGGACACTGAGAGGCTTTCTTGTTGTCCAAGTTCAGCTAGCCCTGCTGTTTTGCTGATTCAAAGTGTTTTCTTTTGCATTTAGCAAGGATCCTGTAAGATCTGCTGGCAAAGCATCTTGAGAATGAAACTGCAATGTATGTATTTGTAAATGGTGCAGAGGAACCTGGGGACCCAGACTCAAATGTGCAGAGTCATTTCTACTGTAGATGCCAGAGGTAAGCCAAAAAAAGAAAAAAACCCAAATACTCCATAATCTAAAATGCCTTGGAAGGGATATCCATCAAATTTCAGGACAATCCATAATCAAATGGATTTTTGACAACATCCAGTCCTCTGAACGTCCTCCTGCTCCTGTCTGCAAAGCACCAGAGCAGCACACACGCTCCTGCAGCCGTGCTCCTCAGTCTGCCACGCTGCAGGAAATGCACCACTTCTCGAGAAGAACGAGCAGTGCACACTTAGCAAGTTTAAACAGCCAAAAGAGGTGATAACCTAAGCTTTGACCCCAAGTTTATTTTTAAAGGTGTGAGAAAAGCCAAGATGCTCTTCAGTTCACCTCTCCTAGCGGGCTGTACCACACAGCTTATGCTCACTCAGCTTCCTAACCACCAGAGGGAGTCCCTGGAAGCCAACAGTGCAGGAAGCAGAATTAAAATTCATATTTTCTACAGAGATCTCCAGCATACCAATCAAGACCAAGAGATAAAGCAATCCATGCAAATCTGATTGACGGTGATGGCTTGGCGGGGTTTGGCTCTTCTGTCAGCAGAGGTGGAGCAGAATTCCAAACAGCCCATCAGGCCCTGAACCACGCTGTGTCCTCCCCAGCCCTGCAGCTGGGCACGTGCAAGGGCAAAGGCTGGGTGCTGCAGAACTGAAATCACCCATTAGGAGATTACTTACTCCCTGAACTGCAGTACAGCCCCTGCTGCTCCATTCCAGCACACGATTTTTGCTCCCTGCTGAGTGGCAGGGACTGTGCAGCTTGTTGGGCCACCAGGCAGCAGCACGGGACTGCAGCCACTCACCTCCAGGTGAGCCCTCCTCGCTCCGTGGAGAGGAAGGAAAATGCACAATTACTGTAAACTGGATGCCTAGCATTTAAATGGCTGAAATTCAGTTAAATGAATCCCATTTTCAGCTGTATTGCTTCATCAGAATTAACTGGAGAAATCACAAATCATTGCCACAGCGGTCTGAGACTCTGCTTGCAGAAGGCAACACAGCCTAGAGCTTTCGCATCCCTGACTGGGTGAAAATAAGAAGCTGGATGACCACAGAGAGTCACCTAAGGAGGCCTTTAGACTAAATAGACTTTGTGTGAGCTCCCCAGGGATTACCAGCCAGCAGGAGAAGCTGCTCTACATGCTTTGCTGGCAGCAGCAGATGGCGATTCACAGAGGCTGGAATCAAGCAGACTTTCCCCTCAGCTGAGCCCGCTGCTGGAGAGGGTTCCAGAGCCCTGCCCTACCTCCCCAGCTGCACCACTGGCTGTCCCTGCACATCCCCTGGTCCTAAACTCTGTGCTTTGACCAGGAACACCTTTTTACTGAGTGCTGTTTGCACACTGAACCATGGCACATAGTGACAGCATAGTTTAAAAAAAAAGAAAATTCAAAATACTATCAGTTTTATCGGTGAAAAATCCTCTTAGCCTGGCAACGTATTCCTGACTTCAATCTATATATGTGTGAATATCTTCCTAAATTCACTTCTGGTGTAAAATCAAAAAAATTTCATCCAAAAAGCCCATCTGTTTGCAGATCCCAGGCAGTCAGAGAAGTGATAATCTGATGTGCAGTGCTCATGTGAACACATATATAGACATGCACAACACACACGTATTCCTGGGAGTTCTCATTAACTGTCCCAAGGAAATCCATGGAGCATCACTAAGAATACACCTTATACACATCAGTTTCCATTTCCCAAATTTATTATTGTGAAACTAGAGGTTCAATTATCATTGTAGCTAGTAATTAATTACACCATCATTAGAAATCATTAATTCATTACTTAGAAAGTTTGGAAGAAGATCGTAGTAAAAATCATCAGGGACCAAAGAAGGATTTTTTTAGCATCAATCCTTTACAGTCAGTGATGGAAAAGAGAGGGAAAATGGGATGAATTTTGCTTTTAGGGACACATAATACATAACTGACTGCACCAAGAGCACCTGTTACTGTTTCTTCACCACACGGACATCCCAGCTCAGGTATGAAATGTCGTGCTACAGATGCACATAGCTCTACTCCCATTAACAGGAGGATCATGGGCACACAATTACAAATTGCTAGGAGTAAGATCACAGCTAGGGGGTAGATGAGTTACTGTGCAGAGATGAACTATTATAGAGTCTGGCTCTTAGTTGAGAATACAGAAAGCCTATTAAATAAAAAGAAGCAACCAAGGCCAGGCTGGATGGGGCTTTGAGCAACTTGATCTAGTAGAAATTGTCCCTACCCACATATAGCAGAGTATTGGAATTAGATGATCTTTAAGGTCCATTCCAACCCAAACAATTCTGTACATGGTCTCCAAATGAACAGTGGCCAAAATCTGGCCTATACTGCTTGCACCTAAATTACTGGACTTGTTAAATTTTAATAATTTAAATTTTTCCTACGCTAATATACTCTTCTGCCGCTGAACACTCTAGTGAAAAAGACACAGTGAACCTTCTATCACTGAGCTCTGGAAACTTCTCCAGTTTGCACCACACTCAGAAAAACAGGGCTTTGAAGGTGATGGCATAAGGGAATCTTGCCAGCACAAGTCAACGTGTACAAGCCTCTCTTAAATCTCTCAAAAGTTTTTTTTCCACACACAGTTTCCTTCCTGAAGCGGTTATGACTTAGTGCAGAAAAGTCCAGCACAGCAAAAAGCATCAGCAGGAGACTCAGGAGCCTTGAGTTTATGATGCTGTTCACAGAGCAGAGGCAGTTTTGCTGTTGCAGAGGTGGGACGGCAGCTCTGAGCAGGGACACAGCAGAGTCCTGCAGGAACCTGGCTGAGGTGCACACAAGCAACACATCATGGGGGTTTGTTTGCATAACTCTGAGAGAGCACTTCAGTGCCCTGGAAAATTTTCTGCTGTGGGTCCCTACTGTCCAGGGAACTGAACAACTGAACTGAAAAAATACCAACTTCTGTAGAGCAGAATAATTAAATAACAGTTTGATACTTCCTGACAGATGAATAACAGCAATGATATTTACAGTTCTAGCACTGAAAGCATTCTGTAACCCCAGTTTATCTATTCTCGACTGAATCAATTCACCTCCTGTGCTCCAGTCAGCTGCAGCCAAGCTAGTACAGAAGATTAACCAGTTTTTACTCACTGCTCCTCCTGGCTGGACCAACTTCTTCCAGTTCTGGTTTTAAACGTTTCTTTTAATGTGAAGTCTACCCAGGTTCCTAGAGTTCCTAGAAGTTGTTTAGAGCCTAATGCTAATAATGCAAGGTTTGTGGGTTTGATCCCTGTATGGGCCATCCACTTCAGAGTGGGACTGGATGATCCTTTCCAGCTCAGAATACTCTTTGATTCTGTGAAATGTCATATATCCAGTTAGGAAGCTCATGTTCACCTGAGAAGAGGGCACCTGAGCAGTCTGGCAGGCAGGGGAGGCCTGCAAGCAAGTGCCTATTATTCCAGGAGAAGTTTGGTTATTTTGGAAAGATGGGCAGAGGGCTCATATGAGGACTGTCACCCCCCTCAGCACTGGAGGAAGAAGTTTTGGGAATTAAAAACACGATGAGTGGTCCTGTGGCTGAGCTGATGTTTTACAGCTGGGGTCACAAGGGACTCCTGCCCTCACAGGATTGGGCAGAGACCTCTTGAACACAGTGGGGCACTGCCTGGGGTGTGCCTTTCACTGGCTGCTTTGGGAAAATAAAATCCCACCTAGTCTGCTGGGTAACAGCTCATCCCTGTGCAACTGGCAAAGGAAGAAATGTATTTTTACAGTAAGCAATATACCAAAATATTCTTATGTCATGTGGACTTTTCTGGAACAGTTTCAGTGATAAAGCAATGCAGCAGATGAAAGGAAAAAGCTCATCATCTTATTTGAATTTTCCCTCCCTCTTCATTGACTTACAAAGCACAGCAATTTAGATCAGAAACCCCCCTATCTGCAGAACATTTCTGAGTGACTGAAGTTGATACTGAAACTGGTGTAGGCATGAGTCTGGAAACATTGTGAAATTTATTTCTCTAAACCTTTCTCTGGTGTTTTTGAAAGATGTTGATCAGAAAACGTTTAATCCCCTGGGAAAACGTTTGTTTTTTAAAGAAGCAGAATTTTTTTGTTTTTTGTATTTTTCATATGCACCAATTAACCACTGCCTGCAGGCTGCTATTTTGGCTAGCCCTAGGTATCTGATCACATGGATCATATTTACACCAGTGTGTCTGAAAGTTTGTTATTTACAAGTTCTCTTTGCCTGGATTATAAATAGGAACAAGGTTTGGAATGACTTGGTTCAAAGACCTGCAGCAGAACACATCCTTATGGTTCTTCAATGCCTGTGCCACCTGAAGTTACACGTCTTTAAATGTTAGTAGCACTCTGAAAAATAAAAAGTGCCCAGAATACACCATCTTAGGGCTTTATAATCTGCACCTACACACCTGATAGTGTGGGAAACAAGCCCACAGTGCAGCATGTGAAGCACCTTGCATGGAGCACAGATCTCTTTACCCCAGCACAGTTTTGGAACCAGCTGGGCATTGTGTTCTGTAGTGGGTCCCTTCCATTATTGATGAGCTATTTTATGTATTATGCAGTGCTATAATGAAGATGAAGTCTTTTGACTTCCCACACTGTGTCCTCTGTGGTGCTGGGAAGTCTTGGGGCAATATTATCAAATAAAACAGGCACTGCTTTGTAGAAGATGAATTCAGATGACTGAATCTCTCAGAAGTTACTCTTTACTGCCACTGAAAAACTGAGGGATGCAGAACTAGTTGGCAAAATGGTAATGAAAAAATGAACTGAATATAGCATTAGAAAAAAGTATAAAAACCCCTGTGTACATTTTGGTCTGAAATCAGTACATCATAATCTTCACACACATCCTTCACTGACAGAAACCTTGCAAATAGTTGGGGCATCTAACTAGCAGAGAGAATGTGTAGTGCATTCTGCCAGTTTATCTGCTATTTGATGAATCAAATCTTTATTCTTTTATTTCTTCAAAGTACTTTTAAAGGAACTTCCTCCCAACCATACAGACATGTCCCCACTTCTGAAAAAGGAAAAGAGTAGAATGACTGAAGGAAAGGAAAAAGATCTCAAACTCCCGAGAACTTAAGAAAATCCAAGAACTTATGGGAAAAGAGAAATACATGTCCAATAATCCACAGTGGTGGAAAAGACAGCAGATCTTCTAACCAGAGGAAGAGGAGTGAGGAGCAATCCTGCTGACTATCAGAACATCCTCCCTGCAGAGGTAAGGCTGGCTCTGTGAAGCTGAAGGCACAGGGCTGAACTCTGCACCCTCCATGACCTCTGTCTGTATTGTGTGGTCTGTAAGACACTTGGAACAAGAAAATGGCTTTCTTACAAGGGATAAATAAAGAAATAAATCACTATTAATTTTCTTCAAGCCTCTCTCCTATTTGAAGCTTTCCTCCAACATCTCTCTTCTTAGTCAGATAAGGCAGCTGACCTCTAACTATGATTAACTCTGCAATGAGCCTTCTGCATAAGGCTTTTCAGCATGTGGTGTTTACATTTAGAAATGGAATTTTCATACACTGTATGCCAACAATAACTAAGTCCCCAGGGCACAGACATCAAAAGAAAAGCAGAAGTTCACAATACATTATGTTCACTATGTCACAGGCAGCATTTACCAGCAGCACAGATTGGAGTCTGAATTCCTCTCCAAGAGGTTCCAGGTCTCTAAGCCATGGAAGCCCAAGATGCCCCCAGAGCTGGTCACGCCAAGCCACAAAGCTGAACCACTGTCCCCTCATGCAAGGTGGGAACATGCAGATGCTGCCAGCAGCCAGCTGGGACTCAGTGTCTGAAGAGAGCAAATAGGGAAGGAAAAAAATTAAGAGTTCCTTTGCCCATCCCCAGAAAACTGGGGAACAAGAAAGGAGAGAAAAGTCTCATTCCCTCTCTCCCAGAAGTGTAACCACTCACTGGGAGAAGCTCTGAATGCACAGGCTCCATTAAGCCCTGCAGAAAGTTCCCTTCATTAAAGGCACCACTGGCTTCCCTACAAAATTGTGGCAAGGGAGAACTTGCCCATGTTAGCTTATTTATGTTCTCACATTATGTCCTGCTCCAATAACCATGCTGCCCTGCCATCAGTCACTGCATTGGGTAAATCTAAGAGGATGTAAGCCCTGAAAAACATGAAACATCTAACAGCCTGTGGGCAGGATCTGTGCAAAATTCTTCCACGGTCTCCTGAGGCAGGAAGGGGTGATGCTCTGCCCCAGTGAAACCTGGCTGCAGATGACAAAGGAAGCTGGTGACACCCTACCTTGTACCAGGTAATTTATGCCAGTGAAAGGTCTGACTTCTCAAAGTGGACACCATGAAAGAAAAACAATTAAATGAGAAGTTGTTTGTCACATTAATGGTCTTACTAAATGACACCATTAAAGCCCTGTAAGCAAGAGATTGGTAATGAGCAAGTCAGTGTTATCATTTGCTCTCATTTCGCAGGCTGGCTCAGGACCAACATTTCTCCTTTTGTTTGTAAGGGAGAACAGATTAAAGGGATGTATAAGGAAATCAAAGTAATTAGGTACACAAACAAGTTGGCAGGTAAACAACTGTGATTCAATGAGGCAAGTGTCAACCTCTAAAGGAAGGATGGTACGTATTTGTAATATTATTTCTGTTTTAGTCTCATTTTATCTGATTTTGGATTACTCCTAACCTAACCATTAGCATCCTTACAAAGCAGAAGAATGAGCCAGGTCTGTGTTCACCTCTTTCAAGGCTGCTTTAGCCCACCCTGGGGACAGGCACTGGGAGAGCTCCCACCACAGCCTGAGAACATGGACAGCTGTAAGGTGGCCAGCTGTCCCCATGGGTAAGAGTGTGAGTACATCCCCTGCAGAAACACTGCCAGCCAGAGAATTCAGGCTATGACTTTTCACCCAGCTTTGCAAACTCTGGGATGTCGCACTCCTGGGGAGTCACCTGCCCCAGCACTGATCTTGACATGTAACCTGGGTAAACACAGTCTGGCTGTAGGATCTGATTCAGCCCATTTAACCTTTGGCATTTAACACAGCACTTGGTTTAGTTTTCACTCGTGCCCCATGCAGTCAGAACAGAGACATCAGTGCTTGTGGTTGTACTTGGGCATCACAGTTTCTTTCATGAGGATGAGGGAAAATAGTAATTCCCATCACTAGCTCACAACTATGTGTTCAGTTGAAGTGACCCAATCATCTGAAAGTCAGCACTACCTAAAAATTATTTCCAACTCTCCAAAACATAGACCACTAGCATTTTTTCAAACTAGTTCAGCTTAATGCACTATTCAAAACTGCACACCATTACTTTGTGCCAACAATAGTTATTTTCCCAAATGTAACAGTACCCTGACTCCACATTTGGAGAAGATATGATGCAGTCTCACATCTTCTGCTGTAGTCTACCATGATTAATTTTAGTTTATGGAAGTGGGTGGTAGAATGAAGGGAGAAGCAGCCATGGAAGCCAGAATCTATTCCACTATGGGAGGATGAGCAGTGCTCAAATGTAATAATGCCTCAGTGGGGAATACTGGAAAAAACTAAACATTAGAAATAGCCCATGCCAAGTAGTGCACACAGCATATTCCAAGCTGCAGAACAGCAGATAGGGTTTGCTGCCCTGTGAATGTGACAGAGGGAGCATCTGTTTCACCCTGTGCTCTTGGTTGAGCTTTTTATGAGTTGTATGAGCAGTTCTGGGCATACAAATGCACCCCTTAAAGCTCCCATCCATCTGCATAAGCACATATCTAATACATGGATGCATAGATATAATGAATATGTTTTTCCTAATGATTTTTCCATATGAAAAAGCAGGCCCTAATGCAGCATGCAGGCAGCAGAACGGATGGGGTATGCAGGCAGTGGCAGTGCCTGAAAAGATATATGGATATGTGTGTTTGTATGAATCCCCACTCACATTAATTCAGCCCACAAAAGCTTAATGGCTATAGAAGCCTGGAAGAGCAGATATGAAAAAACATTCTATAACTTATGTCCATTATGTACTTTTGCTGTCAATTTGCACACTGAGATCACAGCAGTAACAGGAAAAGTTATGATGATATTAAAAGCTTTGTTCTAATCCATTATCAATGTGTAGCTAATATTACAGAGAAATACCTCTGCAGATAAATTGCATTATTAAAAGAAGAAAAGTGAGTATTTTTGGAATTTGTTTCATAGAATCAGAGGGTTAAAAAAAAAAAGCTTAAATAAAAAGCTTACATTCTCTTTAATCAAAATTTTAGTTTTTGACAAGTTCACCTGTAAAGAATGGGACAACTGGCAATCTTTGAAACTTATAACATTTTATGTATGAGACAAAAAGGGTTGCTGAAGACTGAATGTTTACCAGACCATTTTTTTTGTCCAGAAAAGAAAGTTTTTTATCTGTGATCCAATTCATGTCTTTGAATGTGACAACTACAAATTCTAAATGCAAGCTCTTCAGCATGGACTGAATTTTAAACCTGTAAAGCATCTAAAGCACACTTTTGGTGTGCTAAGGAAATGAATTAAAAATACCCCCAAAAAAGCAAAATGAAAATTATTGCTGGCTGTATATGCATAAACTTCTCAGAAATTTAATAGGCTTTGCAAGCGCTCAGAAATACTTTCTTAAAAATATCTGTTGTTCGTTGCTAGGTGTAGCTAACATAATTTAAGACAGTTTCTTGTATTTTAGCCTATGAGCAATGAATTCTTATCCTGAGACTTGTGTTTCCACAAGGCACCTCCCTGAAGCAAACTCAAAATCTTGCAAAAACCTCACTCCCTTTGACAGGAAGAAACAGATGGGAAAAAAACCCAACACAAATTTAAGGGCTTTTGGAAGAAAGGCAGACTCATCACAGACATTGACCCAATCACTACATTCAGACCACAGTAGAAGTATCCAAATTTGGAGGGCTGAAAGGGCTGAGCACATCTGAGCAGACAAAGAGCTCTGTACTCTTCTGACTTTCATGAGTTCAGGACTGGTGAATCTTGGCCAGATTTCCTCATGAAGTCTCCTGCTGTGGCACATACTACAGCTCAAAATCTTCAAGATGAAGAAAGCAGAATTAAGCCCTCAGTACATCTAAATATAGCTAAGAATTTGATATATGAATTGATTTTTGATGAGTTTGCATTTGCCAGCTTAATAGAACAGAAATAGCAAAATAAAAAAATCTGAACTCTCATATTACAAATACACCTTTTAGTAAGACATATTTGTGTATTGAAAGCTGATTGTCAGGAGACAATCTCTCTCTAAAGAGCTGCTGTGCATCCCCAGTGAACACTGCAGTGAAACTGGATGGCAGCAAGGGCTGCAAACTTTGACTCACCGTGTTTGCAAAAGGAAAATAAGGCTGTGGTGTGTGCTTTTGCAGGGGAAAAAAAAAAAGGAAACCACACAAGGACTGCTCTGTTCCCAGCCCAGGAGCTGCAGAGAGGTCCTAAGCATTTAACTGAGAGCAGTGCTTCATCCAGATGCCACAAACCAGAAACTGGTTTCCACTGAGAAACCAGGATTTTATTTATTTTGGGCCCAGTTCAAGCTAATGCAATGACAAATTCCCAGAACAGCAAAATTCACCACAAACTTCTTCTACAGTCAATATAGCATTCAATGACCAAGGTGCCACACCTCTTTTAGACAGCTGACCTACAAGAGCCAATGGCTGACATTAGCCCAACACACTAGAAATACCAGCTCTGAGTCCTATCCTGGAAGATTTTGCTAATTTTACTATAGTTTCTGTTTACTTGAAAATTTTATTCTGCCATCTCATATGTAAAACAACACATTTAGGGATCCACATAAATCAGTGGGGCTATCTGCCTGTTGAGGCATTCCCAAATAACTACTGATTTCCTATGGTGAGTTAAGGCACCATGAAAAATGAGCAGAAAGGGAAATAAAATCTGAAAACATGTGCAAATCATACTACAGCCAACGCTGATCTAAAGGCTAAGGTTTTTTATTATAATGTGCTTTATAATGGCATCATACCCAGTATGACTGCACTAGGTGATTGGTAACAAGCATTTTAAAATGTCACAGATTAACAGAGATTAATTTACCTCCATCTTGTGAGTTCATGATGTTCAGAGCAAACAGCATTGCATTGGAGAACGTGGTAGCCTCTTCTTTGCTTGCAAAATTCAAGCCATAGACCTGCCGTGCGTCGCGCCATTGATGAAAGGTGGGTGTTGCTTGATTGTACTTCAGTCCTTTCACAATTGAGTAATTAATCACTACCTGTGGTTTGAAACAGAGGGGTGAGGGTTAACAACAGCTCTGCTTTCAGTGGGAAAAACCCTCGGGTGAGGGTTACTTAAATGGGCTGAAGCAGTTCCTGAGGCAGCTCCTACGTGGCTGTGCAGTAAGGCAGTGTTTGTTTCTGTGACACAAGACTCACATCTGGGGGTGACATTCACTGCACTTCAGCTCAGCCTCGGGGACCTGCTCGTGTTTTCTACAGCACCTCCACAGGATGCAGCTGTGCAGATGCTGCAAACAGCTGTCAGGAGCCAGGGCCAGCAGCTGTTTCCATCTTTTGGAGGATGATCATGCACAATTGTTAGAAGGAGAGCCAGACAGAGCTCTTGGCATTAACCTTGCCCTGTGGCACACACATTACTCATTGCACCAGTTTTGCTCTCCTCCTCCCATGTGTCTGATCACCACCAGCTTCTCGTGCTTAGAGTTTTTCTTTAGAATCAGAGTCAATGACAAACCCAGGAAACCACTCCTCTCTCATTTCTTCCTTGCTGTATGTGTGGTGTTTTCCAAGTAAGAGGTGACTGCAGCAGAAGGCTGTTGCTTTTGAAATTTAATCTGCTAAATACAATGCCCTGTTTATCCTTGGATAGGGCACTGGGACACCCAGCTACACAGCACAGCTGGGCTCCAGACAGAAACCTCCAGTGCTGAAAGTGTGAGCTGCTCTAGCTAAGGGGGGAGAGGCAGGAGTGTCCACTGCACCACGTAGCACCTTGTACACAGAATTTGTGTTACAGGTGGATCCCACACACCAGAAAACCTACCAGTACTTTTTTTTTTTGCAGTCTGACCAGCATTTTGGAAAGTTTTCTGTTAACACTATGATTGCAACTAAAAAACTTCAGTGTATTTAAATAGTCCAACAACATTTTTGGTAGATGACTGACAAATCTTAATTATAGAGGGCAGACTTTTAAAACTAATTTCGAAGATTAACAACTAGCTCTGAGTTTTGAATTTTCAGTGGACTGACAGTTTAAACTGGCAGAGAAACATTAGATGAGCACCTAATAAAAAGGAAATTTTTTGACATACACTAGTATTTTTGAAGGACAACACAATCTCATTGATATAGTTAAGAGATGTCTTGTAACTTTACTATATTAGCATACAAAAAATTATGGAAACCAGGACAGAAGCCACTACACCCCTAGATGTTACAGGTATACTCTTATTTCTAGGATGCATTTACTTACAAGAGCCAGCCTTAGAGAATGATGTAGAAGATAGTCTTTGACTACTTGGTCCAGCTTTAAGTACAAATATGATGGTGCAGCTGTTGCACTCAAATTACTGTCATTACTAAGGCTCCATAAAAATGCACTGAGAAGCAATCAGACCCACACAGCTTTTTTTGGACATATTTCATTGCAAAACTCCTGACCTGTGAGCCAAAGGAAGATGCAGCCTTTGCAGCCTATGGTACCCTTATTGGGTATACAGGCTCCCAAGAATCAGTCCCCTGGAAATGGGAACTGCATCACCAACATGCTGCATGGAAAGACACCCACACCAACCAGAATAAAGTGGAAACTGGTCACAGCAAAGGCACTGAACTTCCTCTTGTATCTGAGAGCTTGGATAGTCTTCTCTCCTTGAAAAATTGTGACATCACCCCCATTCTTCTACGGAGCATTGGGAGAGCCTGTACCAATGTTGCTCACACTCAGAGAGTCTCTAGAGCATGAGTAGACTCATGCCTGGATTGCTAAACCAACAGTTTTGATATGGACCAAGTCTTTAAGTCTTCCAACCCATTTTTGGGTAGACTAAGGCAAATCTTTGAGAAAAGGTTGTGAGCTTCTACCAGGCTTTCAAAGTGAGTCTTTCTCACCTACTAATGCCTCTGTTTCAAAGGACAACACTATCAAAGCCCAAAGAGCACCAGAGGGTGCAGAGCATCTGTATAATGAAAGGCAGAAATTGTACAAAACTATGCCAAAAATTGTTTAATGGAAGTCAGGTAAACTGTTCAAAACCTGCTTCTAAGGAACTCCACGGATCTGCTTTGTTCTCAGGGTTAGATCCCTTTAATTGAATAAAGACAGAATTTGAATGTTGGCCTTCAGTAATCATCAGGATGCTCACACATGTAATACCTTGTCTTCAAACTCAAATCAGAGAGTTTACTGAGAAATGAATCACTGGTAAATGAAACTTAAAATAGCCAGAGTTTAATTTTTATCTCCTTTGGTTCATGTTTATAGAAAATGGAAAAAAGAGGAGGGGATCTCCTGCTGTTGTTAAGAGTAAGTGCACAAAGGTGTCTTGTACAGATGGTGTGGAGACTCTGCAAGGCACATGATGATAATGAAGTGCTTCAGAGCAGTAATTAAAATAAAGAAAGTCTCCTTGTTTGAAGCATGGGGGTTTTTACAGGTGCTTCTGAGGGATCTTTACTCTAAAGCTTCGTATGTCAGTAAGAGAGCACATCTGCCAGGCTGAGCAGAGTTCATCTTTTAATCTTTAGTTGCAGTCTACAGCAGGTGAATTGCAGAAGCTCTCACTGGAAATCTTGGAATAAATCATGGATTTGTCCATGGCAAACAGTTCTTCCTATTCTATTACTCTTCCCCTAGAATTTGACTTAAAAGATGAAACATGACATTTCATATGCCACTTTTTTTCTTTTCAACCCTCTTTTAGTATTTTATATCCTGAACAATGTAGTCTTACTGCTATATCTTACTGATATAAATGTCTGTGTTGTTTTGAAGCCTGTTAAATTCTGTATTTCAATGATCTCATATGGCAAGGTGTTTCACAGACCAGTCATGTATAGCATTATGTTGACATGTTTCAATGTTCTCATCACTATAATGTTAAAAAAAGAGAGATTTGCTTCACTTCTACCCAGTACTCTCCCTCACCCTTTCACCTCAGTTTCAGGTATAGGCTCCCTGGGACCAACAGGGAATTTTAGAATCTATACTCAAAACCAAGAGCCTTCCTTTTGACTGCAGAGCTGTGAGCTGCCAGCAGTGACAACAGTGGTGGCTGATGGGGCTCACAGCAATGGGGCTAGCAGGGATGGAGTGGGCTTCAGGGCAACACCTGAGGTGTAAACACAGCCAGGATCCTGGGAAGAGTTCCCACACAAGGCTCACCACCAACACTCTTGCTTATTGAACCAGGACAAGACAATTGCTTGTTTCTGCAGAGCATGAAATAGTTCAGCAGCTTGGGCCCTGCTCTGCTGCCAGAGCTCAGGCTCATCTCTCAGGGAGCAGCCACGACTGCTAAAACAGCAGGAATATAAAAACTGCTACAGCTGAGGTCAGGTTCTTTACTTCTGTAGGCAGGCCCAAACCTGATGAACTTCTAATAAGTTACAACAGTGATTAATTGGTTCTTCCTTTTCAAAAATTGTGGTTAGCTTATATTGCAAGAATCCCGTCCCTGTTTCAGTTTTGGCTTGGCTTCACACGTGAAATATCTCACCTTTCCCAAGGCCCTGTTTCTGCATTCACTTCTCAGCCACATGAACACACCAGCACCTCAGGAGAGGTGATTCACTTGTGAGCTGCACCCTCCTCCCTGCCCTGTTCAGCACGTGCCTTTGGGTGATGAGATCAGGCTGAACTGACATCACTTGGTGTAAACTCCTAATTTGAAACCTTAGGTTGACAAGGACTCCGGAATGGGGAGCTAATGCTTTTTGGCTTTGTGAACCTCTTGCATGGTGACTGAAGTTCACACTTGTCACCTTTACAACAGGCCAGGTAATAACAACAGCTGGCAAGATGAAATGGGTGTAAAAGACATGACTGTGACTGTTGGCTTCAAGAATCACAGAATCACAGAATTGTTCAGGTTGGAAAAGACCTCAATGAACACCAAGTCCAAAATGAAGGCTGCAAGGGAACATCAAAGCTCGTGACGTTAAGTGATTGTAGCACTGATCTGGCCTTAGCTTCAAACCATTTCTGGCCTCTGTGGCGACTTCAAAGCTTCCAGACTGTGCCTGTGGTTTCCTAAGGTTCCTGCTCAGGCCAGTGTGAGGCTGTGCAAGGCTGCACCTCGAGCAGAGCAGACCGGGAGCCGAGGCTGCGCCGGCCCGTGACACAGACACACAGAGGGAACCAGAGCTGCTGCCCGCTTCCTGGGGAGACAGTGCTCCAGTTGTGCTGTTCTGCAAACCACATCTGCCTGTGGTGAGCTTTTCAGACACTGTCAGCAGAGGAGAGACAGTGATAAGGAGATAAGGCAAGCAGAATGAGAATACAGCGTCATAAGCCACAGCACACCCACCAAAAAGGGGACAGAGAAGAGAAAGGCAGCCAGACAGAGACAAGACAAGGAGTCTACAGAAGAAGATACGTGGAAAATGAAAAAGAGGATGAAAGTTAAAGAGAGATATTATTAGAGGTGTAATATAAACCAACAAAATTAAGAAGCAAATATAGTCAGACAGGAACAAAGCCGCTAAGATTACTCTACTCTGTGCCTTGACAAACAGAATGTAAGAAAAGCTTAAATTGTTCCTCCATGGTATTGTTATGTTACATATTTTAAACTAGTTTCTCAACTCTTCAAAAATCTGTGTAGCTTCATTAGCTTCATCATATGCCAAATCACATTTTAGCTGAAGATTGGTCCTTTTCAGATAAATATGTCTCTTTTGGCAAACCAACAGCTTTACTAAAGCCTCAATGAGATTTACTAAAGTTTCAATGAGATTTAACAGAACCTGAGAGCACTCATGAAATGGCTTGAATGGAGAATTATTTTAACTGAAATTCGTTTCTATTCTCTTTAAATCCAAATACTTAGCAAGCCTAGCAAGTTTATGATTCCATGTGAGACTCATATAAAATATATTAAATTCTGAATCTTGAGACTCTCAGTGTTCCTTTGAATACTACTATGCTGCACTGTCTTGACTTTATTCATAATACTGGATTTCTGCAATCATATTTAAGGGAAACACTTTGTTTCAAGCAGTTTTAGGTGACTCATGTAAGTGACTATAATTTCTGTTTATTAGTAAGAGGATTTTTAGTCTTTAAACTCTAGAGAAATACAATCTTCTACCTGTTTCCTTCTGAACTGATTTTTAGACAGCATGCAGCATCTTCATAAGTTGGAACATTTCAAAGCAAATAAAATAGTACAGTTAATGCAAGATATGTTCAAAGTGCAGCTTAAGATTTGACTTTTTACTATGTCCTACTCTTTAAACTGCATTCTCTGATTAAGACAGACCTCTGGTACTCAGTCTCCCTTACAAATATACATATTGACTTTATGACTTGTGCTTCTTTTACACCAGCTATTCAATCCCATCCTAGATTGCAGTCACATGAAAGTCATTTACATTCACCTGCTGGCTATGTAAAATAATGAATTAACATGGCCCAGGATAAAGCAGTACTTTTTTTCATAACTGACTAAGAAGACATTGTATTTAATTTTTTTTTAATATATATTTTCTCTTTCTGAATGGAACTGCTTTCATATATTGCCTTTGATCTACAGAGAAGGTTAAAAGCAGTCACAAACTTTTGGCAGGTGTTTCTGAAGTGCACTGCAAGGGGAGCCCTGAAAGCCAGTGTGCTCAGAACCCACCTATTTTTGTTCTGCTTTTCCTTTCTCAGAATGACTCTGTGTATGCAGGTGTAGCAAAGCCATTACCACCTCCAGTAACCTGAGTAACTTTCCCAGCTGGCCCAAGCATCTTTCCAGCCGTCAGCTGAGGATCAGCAGCGTTTCCACAAGCAGCTCAATCCACTCCACATTTGTGGCGGCTGAGAGGTGCTGGTACCCTGGGCTGCTGCTCCCTGGGCTGGCCTGACCTGGCTCAGCTCGCCTGGATTTGCCCTGCCCCTGCCAATCCCACAGCAGCAGCAGTGCCAGCCTCACTCCCCAGGAGGCAACACCACTCCTGAACCAACAGGCAACCCCTGGGACACTTTTTTCCTGATCCTTGTGCCGCGCAGAGGGCTCGAGGTGAGCACAAGGGGTGGGCAGGCTGGGCAGCCCCTGCCAACCAGCCTCATGCCAGCACACCTCAGCTCTGAAATTCCTGCTCTGAAATGCAGGTGCTGCACCACTGCTCACTCAAGGAAACCTTGTCTGGGGTCCAGTTGTGACACTCAGGGAGCTGTGATGGCTTGTGCTGCCCAGCACACCACAATCCAGGCTGCCAGGGCCACGCCGTGGCAGCCCTAGGCTGAGCATCGTGCTCTGGTGGCCAACAGGGGTCTGATGCCACTGCTGATAATCTAAATCCCATATTATTCCTTTAATACCATGGAGGTCCTAAAAATTAGTGTGCTGTAAATCAGATCACAGTGTGCACCTAGGATTTTAAAGTGCATTACAAGGAACTAATTGCTTATCACAGCAATGCAACAACCACACTTTGTGGGACAGCAGTGCAGAACAACTGATTTTTATTTTTAATGTAGTACTAAAACCAAATAAAAAGTAATTTGGAGGGAGCTGAGAGCAAAACCTGCTGAGTGAATAAGACTCATTTCACAAGAAAAAACTGGGGGGGAGGGTAAACATTTAATTTAAATTAAATGTTAAATTAATAATTTAATTTAATTTTAAATTAAATACCATTTAAATCTCTTTGGCATCTCCCAAACATTCTTTTTTCAAATAAACAGTAATAATTTCTGATACATTCCGTGTGCAAAAAAAATTATACAAAACCTGAATCAGTGGAATCTAAACAGACTAAGAGACACCTTGCAAGGAGCAGGAAATGTTGCATGAGGTATAGAACTGAGGTTAGCAAATGAGATCAAAGGTTAATTTACAGGAAACTTGATAGAGTTACTCACTTGTTGATCCTGCAGTTTAACTCCAACTACCCTGAAGGTGTTTGTGGCCGTGTTGTGGTAGATGTTGATTCTGCTGAATCCCTGCTGGCCAGGTTTGATTGGCACCCATTTCTTACTGGTATCGTCATAGACCATAACTGAAGCTCGGGCTTGGCAAATACTCTGTTCACTGGGGAGGAAAACAAAAATATCAGGGAAGAAAACAGTGAATTTGCTGTTTATTGCTTATTACTTTAAACTTCTAAAGGAAAAAAAAACAAACCACCACAACAGAAACTATCAGTACTACTTTGAACATATGTTTTATAAGAGACCTGCTAATCCTTTGAATGCAATCTGTTAAATTAAAGCTGACATGTCATGTGTTCACAGAATTAAAAAACCTCCTGTATGCTGCGTTTTGAACCAATAATCTATTTGATATAAAACATTAAGCCTTGAGAAATAACCTGCATCACATAAACATTATGAAAACTGTCCAACAGTACAAGTGCTCTATTTATTTTATGTATCTATTGGCAAGCGAAGCCTTTTACATTTGCATGAAAACCTAACAATATTTTATAGCTTGCTGACAAAACAAACGTGACACCCACAGCTGAGTTATACATTTCAAACTGGAAGCAGGCAGACCTTGAACCAAAAGCCATGTTAGGTAAACTGAAGAAATCAATTAAGTTAATCCAGCTGACACCCTAATACCCAGCCCTGCTGACGCACTTAGGAATCCCAGAAAACACAGTGCAGAACACACAGGAATGCTTTTTCCTAGTAGCAAAGTCCTAGTAGCAAAGAAAGTGGGGAAGGGGAATCCATGAACGTGGATGCATGCCAGCATTAAAGTACATAACCACTATTTTGTATAAATATATATGAATTTGTATAGCGTAAATAACTATTTTTCCCCTTTAGAGTCACAGAAATGCCTTAATACATTACCTCTTGTTTATTAGTCATATCCTGACTAATATACATATAGAGAATCATAATAAAACACACCCACCCTTCAAGGGCAATAAATGCCACTGGCAAATGCTGTGACATGTCAGAATTTCTGTTCTGCTCGCCTGGCTTCCCACCCACTTTTCTTATACCAGAGGAAATACAAGTTGAAGAAAAAAAAGGAATTGTGCAAGTTTTGGAGATTTGAAATCTTTAAATGTAACAGGGATTTTCAACAAGCAAATAATGCACCTTATGATGCATTTATGATTCAGTTAGTGCATCTATATGAAACTGTTGAGATCTATGTCCTGCAAAAACTTTAAGTTCACGACTGTCCTGTTAACTTTAGACCTATATATAGGTATATATACCTCCCTTCCTCAGCCCAAGCCATATTAAATAATTTTCTACAATGCAACAGCAAGTGGTTAATCCGCTTTGCACACAAATCCCTTTCCTTCCCTCTTTGTTTGGGTTTGCCTCCCTAGCACACATACACAGAGAAATAAAGGAGAAGCTCCTGGGTGATGCCAGACCATGTTGCTGCCCTGCCACTGTGCCAAATTACAGAATGTAAATTATACCCACTGCTGCCCACCCCAACCTGCCTGACCCCATCACTGTCACCATTTTAATGAAAGGGATCACATTGCTTCAAGTATTAAGGGGATCTGGGTTGATTACAGCAGCAATTTTCAATCATTTCTGACTTGTGTGTCTCAAAAAGGTTTCCGAGGCAGATGTATCCCCCATGGTACACTAAAGCCTGCTGACTCTGGCTTGTTTTGTCAGTCACTCTGCACAGCCTCCAGGTAGCCCACAGAGCTCCCACAGGCTGTGGGCAAGAGCCTGGAAATTCCTCACAGGATTTATAGAGGGAGCAGTGATGCCAGCAGACATCTCTATAGAGAACAAGGTAGGAAAATTCAGAATAAATTGTATTTTTATTACGTATCATAGAAACAGCTAAATTCTGTTACCAGAGCAATATATTTAGATCAGAAGGACTAAATATTATTTTATTTATATTGTTCAGAAGTCATAAAATCCAGCTCATCCACCAGTTGCTATTGCCTTATGAGATACCTGGAGAACAGCTGTGCCTTTGCTGATGTACTTACCCAGCAAAGACCTCTCCCTCCTGTTCTTTAAGGTACACTAATGTCTTGTGGCAGCTCCTCCATATCTGACACGAGCAGCTGAGGGATTTGAGCTCCTTCCAGCCGGCCTAATGCTCCAACTGCTGCAAGAGCTGCAGCCTGGCAGCAGTGGCAGCATTGCCTGCACCCTCCAGACCTGCTGGGGCACACTTGGATTCACAGATGGGGAGAATGGGAGGGAAATGTACCAGCAAAATGGCAGGTTCAGTGGATGGCCTTGGTCATATGGGAGTAGAAAGGCTAAAAAGAATCCCTGGTGCAGTCTTGTGGATGGATGGATGGTGGCCACCTGCCTTTGCTGCCAGGTGTGTTGTGCCACCTCCAGCTCCACAGGTGGGGGGCATCAGCTGCCCAGGGCACAGCAACCCCCTGCCCAGGTAGCCCAGTGAGCTGGGGGCTCCAGGAAAACATTGCTCCTGGGAGAGTCACACTCAGCCAGTGTGACACCACATCCTCCTCAAGCCCTACCAAGCACTACAAGTCCTGTTGTACACTAAAATAAGCAAGAGCACATCACCGGCTTCATCAGAACAAGCCTAAAACCCAACACTGTCTCCATTTCAGATGAATTTCGGAACCCACCATTACTACAAGCTGCTAAATTAGTCAAAATTAATTAAAATAGCCTTACTTACAACAAAGAGACTACACCTAACCATTGGGACATGAGGACCTTAACATGGCATTACTCACAGTGCCACACCCAGATCCCAACAGATACAGCAACTTTGCCTTCAGGCTCTGCCTACACCAAAATCAGCAGCAAAGGACCTGACACTGTCCTGTGGCTGAAACACAGACACAGAGCTCAGGAGCAGGGTTTGATGCACGACAACCAATTGTTACTGTGACATGAAGCAACAAAACATCAAGCTCAATCCCTGCTCTCCTGCAGTCAATGGAAGTTTTTCCTCATTCATTTAAATGGAAACAGGATTGAGCCTGCTATCTGGCCTCCAGTGAAATAACAGAAAGGAACATAAAACACGAGGGGAATCCTTTTCTGCAAAGCACTTCATCAATCTTTCAACATCCAAAATGCCTCCAGGGACCCATTGCTAGCTTGCTGTCTCACCCTAAATGGAGGTGTAACTCTTTATTCTGCAGATTTTCTACTCTTCCTCTGTGTAAAAGGCACAAACATCCCACCACTGCTTTAAGAGGCTTCTCTGAAAACAGCCCAGAAAATGTTCCCTTTATAAAGCTCAGTGAGAATCTCTGTGTTACTCTCTGTACATTATTTTTAAAAGAAATCAAGCACCAGTGGTTTCATGAATGTCCAGCAAAATTTTTTTGTTATTTTTAGGACCATACATCACTGATACTTATGTCAACTACATGTGATAATAAATGTGGGGCTTGGTAACACAATTCTGAGTATCCACATTCCTTCTCCATGATAAGAGTTATATATTAGTACTTATATGCAAAATATGCTTGCACACTTCTAGAACTTGCTTTATTTTCCTATTACACAAAAGTTACTGAAAATTTGGTATTTGATGGAGGTCCATCAAATTTCACACATTTCAAATATTAGGAATTCTCCTACTGATATTTTGTTTTACATTAACATGCAGTCAGACTCATCCACCATAGGTAATGATGTATAAAAATATATAAAACTGAATCATAGAGAGATCCTAATTACAAAATTGTTCAGGTTTGTGCACAACATCTACTCCAATTTGCTACACTTTACTATGGGGCAGATTAAAGACATCTTCTTTAAATGTGGAGGGGAGGGGGTTCTTCCTAGGGACCCCAAATCCTCATAATCACCCCTTTTTATTCTGAAAGCCTTATGTCTGCAGGATGACAAACTTCTGCACTAGTAGCATTTGTTTGCCTGAAGTTAAAGAAAGTCTGCTTAGTTTTGTTCACAGGTGATATCTAAAACTGAGTGTTCATAGTTGAGATTTATAGAATATTGTTTCAATACTACAAAACTGTAAATTAAGAAAAGAAGTTTGCAGATAAATACTATTTGTTTCATTCTGTTTGACACATATTGACCCACTCTCATCCATCTCTTCTGTGTAAGATTCATCTTCAAAAATCAGCAAATTGTTTAAGTTGGATTTAACCCTTCTTGAAAGGGTCAGCATTGACCTTTCTTGCCCAGCCCTGGTGAGAGTGGGCAGCCACTTTGAGACAGTGCTGCAGGGAAGGGGCCTTTGTCCTGGAATAACCCTCCTCTCCTCTTCCACCTTTTCAGAACCTGAAAAACACAGTCCTTTCTTCCTGGCTTTTAGTAAGCATATGATTACCAAGACCACAGCCAAAAAAGAGCCACAAATGAGTATGGAATGGATAGCACCAGGAATCTTGGAAAAATACCTGTGTTTTTTGTGAATTATCACATGACACTTAATGCGGTGGCTTGACATGACCTGGCTGACTGCAAGTAATTAAATAGGAGGAAGAAATATAGGAGGTGTGGGGTAACCAAATGGCAGAAATTACTGGTTGGCAGTGGAGGAGCCATAGATCAGATGGAGAAAAGCCCTCCTGCTTCACTCTGCCTAGCCCAGTGGGTTATCCAAATATACAAGTAAAAAGCTCAGGCTGGAGCCACAAAAGATCTGTCATAGAGAATAAACAGAACAAACCATAATGTTTGGAGGAGAGTCTGGCTCTGAAGGGTCTCTAAAGCTTTTCCCTCTTGTTCCAGACTGAGGAGAAATCGAGTGTCCAAGCTGTGCTGTGCTCCTTCACTGACCTGTTTTCTCCACTTACACGTTTATCCTCTTAGGAATAAAACTTTTGCAGCGCTTGGTACTGAGTGACTGAGCCACCTCTGACCAGCAGCCCTGTGCAGAGCCTGCCTGGCCCAGGGTTATCCCAGTCCTACCCTGGACCCCCTGTCCAGCACCAAACCTCCCAGAGGTCACACCTCTGGGGCAATGGGAGAGGTTTGAAATACTTTCTCCTAGAGCCAGGACGAGGTCATACAGATTTTGGAGGGTCACCAAATCATGCTCACAAAAAGTGTAACAAATATCCACAACCAGCTAACTTTGGGACCAAACACCTAATTCTGCGGGCTTTAGTCCAGCCTGCCAGGGGGACCTGGACTATCCTTCCATAATCCTTCATATTTACACACACAACTGTGTCCTTGGGACAGACATTCCCTTAGCATAAACTCTGAAAGCTCCCTGATAGAAATCAAGATCTCATGCTTTGAACCTATTATGGATCTACCTTGTTTCAAGTTGCTCATGATTCATTGACTTTCAAAGATGCTCTTTCCTGGTATTCACAGAAAAGGCAAACAGCTATTTGTACAAGTATTTCCCTTATTTTTCATTTCCAGCTCCCATACATCCCCTCCCTGAATATTTATAATATTAGTAATTAAAAGTTATTTTAGATTGTTCTAATCACTCATATTGGTGTGAGAAATTGTTGTTATTACTTAGTCCCAGGCTTGCCTCATGAAACCTCAGCCCAGAGAATGTGGGAGATAACACACAAGGCATTTACACATCTTACTCCACTTGTACACCGAGTTTGCCACAGGAATTCACACCCGTGTGGTTAAACGTGACATGGAAGAAATTGCTGATGCTAATTTAAGATGACAGAATACTCTCAATGTCAGCTTAAACAGCTAATGTAAATCCAAAATCCTGTATACAGAGATGTGTGATCTGTGCAGTAGAGATCTGTGTTAAACTCAGAATCAGCAAGCTACAACTCATGTTCCTGCAGCATTTTAAAGTGTACTTCAAACACTAATATACTAATTTGCTAAACATTTTAATAGCTTTCACTTTAATAAATATAATAATGACTGGGATGAAGGGAAAGTGTTTCAGTAGTAACCTGAAACAAGGGACAGTTCTCTCTGACCACTGGACTTAGAGAACAGAAAGCCTGAGAGACTCTCTGAACAGAAGACAGTCAGGTCTTCTGGGCTTACATGGAGACCACAGCTGAGATCTGAGCTCGTAACAGATAAAGCTGCTGCAGTGCAGTGGCTCTCCAGCCTTCCCACCAGAGCTTCACCACCAGCTCTGCTCATGACTCCACTTCTCCCTGGGAGCCTCATTTCTCCAGCACAATGTCAGTCACACTTCTGACTCCTTCTGGGACCCCCTGTTTCAAAGCCTACTTCCCTCTACAACCAAAGTTGCAGCACAGCTGGTGTCACCATCGTTCACCTCTGTCCCAGAGCCCTGAAAAACTTCCTCAAGCAATGCAGCAAGACCTCAGTGAAAATGCAGCATTTAGCCACACCAAAGGGCAGCTCCAGGGGGGCTTTATATCCAAAGGTGCTTTTAACCCTCAATGACATGCAGATGCTTGACTATTTCATAGCAGATATTTTAACAGAAGTCACACTCTCCTATATAATATGGAGGTGCCACAATGACCACCTCCAGTTGTTTTCTGAGCTCCACTTCCTGGCATTCCCTGAAAAACCAACCCATGGGCCCAGTGATCAGAAGTTCTCAATTTGCACTCCCTCCTGGTTGCCTGCCTGTGCTGAGAGGGCTACCCAACAGTGTTGCCCTTGCTCCACTCAGCCTGAAGTGAAGCCCAGAGAAGCTGCTATTTTTTGGTCTCTGCTCAGGCTGGCACACTCACACTGCAGATCTTTTGGTGCTGGAGTTTGTCTGCACTGCCTGGAGATGAACCTTTTGAACCGAGCATCTGCTGAAGGTGCCTGGCCACCACCTTTCTCCACTGTTAAACTCTAGCATCTAAACAGTTTAATATTAAATAGTTACAAGAAAATAGTAGAATTATGAAGCCTCGTTCATAAGCACCTCTCAAAAGGGCTGGCACTGTTAAATGAAGTCCTGACACACCTGCAAGACAAATACATATTTTACAGAGCAGGAAATGGAAATACTGGTACTTACAGTGCTATCAAAAGTAAGATGAACACCAGTTCACCTCCATAAGGAAGAACATTCAAAAGTTACTTTCTGTTAGGAATAAGACATTAATTTTGAATTCTCCCTTACTACACTGGCATACACAGTGGGAACTGCCTTGTCCAGTATGTGCTGCAGATACCCACAGCAGAATTTCAGTATTTCAGCTGGAAACCATAGAAGACACAGTTTGTGAGGCACCCAGGTTGCACACTAAGCCAGGACTTTGGCAGATGAGTTGCTAAATTTGGGAACACACACACAATCCCGACATGACCGGAGAAACTTGCATAACCTTCTGTCACCCCTCAATGCTCCTGAGCATGTGACAAGTGAATAGAAATATCAAAAATTACACAGTATGCAAAACATGACTGCAGGAACAGATCTCTCACCTGGGCTGTCAGCCCAGGACAGCTCAGCCCTCAGCACTGCCAGCTGCAGTCTGTGGAGAGCCCTGACCTGGCAGTGCCCGCCACGGCACTGAAATAGCACATCTGCCAATCAGTGGGGATTTGGGGCCAGCACAGAGGCCACACATTGATGCCCTCCTAAGCCAGCACATCTGCTTAGTTTATGTGGCTGAGATTTTTAAACCATGCAGTGTTGTTAATTTTAACCCATCCGTCTTCTGCTGGGTTTTGCACACTCAAGCGGAACAATTCAAATGACTCTAAGGGGAACTCCAGTTATCAGCATCTCAACCCAGCACGTTAAGAAATGCCTAAAGAGATCTGTTCTGCAAAATGCATTTCACTGAGGAACTGGTGTGGTTAAGAGAAGTGCCACTGCTGCTGGGCATTGCTGCCAGGCCATGCCCCAGGAAACTTTTCCTTCCAAGTTCCAGCAACTGACTGCTAATGGAGTCCCCCAATGGAGGAACTTCACTGCTCCATTAATGCTTTGAATCATGCAAAGTTTCTTTCTGTGAAGGGTTCACTTTCAGATTTTACACACCACCTTGATGATACACTTTGGGAGTTCCTAAAAGTAAGTATCAAGTAAATGCTTAGAAGTTTCTAAAAATGAGTCAAGTAAATGGCCTGGAGAAACACCAGGAACTCAATTAGACAAAAACAGTAAAAAAGCAACTTGACTGGATCAAGTTGCTATTAATATAAACTACTTCCCTTCCCCCTTAAATTACAGAAATAAAAACAAGAAGTACCTAATTGTGTAAAATATGAATTATGCAAAACCCAAAACTGAACTGTCAAGTGAAAATACATGACTGAGGGCTCTCACTCATGGGCCAACCCTATCTGTATTTCAGGAGAACAACACCTTAAATAAAGGCTTTGAAAGATTATAATCATAACTAATGACCAGGAAAGGCAGACTTGTAAGTGAATAGAGGAAATCAACATACAGATCTTTCATTAAAGCTCACATCACTTTGCCTTGGTTTCCCTGCAATCCCAGAAGAAATGTAAATAAATCTGTGACAATTCCCCTCAAGCTGATGGAGGCAGATCAGGAATGAAGAAACCCTCACCTCATCAAGTCAGCTTCTCCCTCACTGCCAGGGGATGCATGTTAATGTAGTATTGCCATAACATTGCCATAAAAGCTTAATTACAATTTTATACAACTATAAATTATTCTACCAGGCTACAACCAAAACACAAACCTTCTGTGTTTATCACAATACGTGCTCTCCTTCACATCCAGTCACATTCATTCTGGTCACCAAATTCCCTGCCAACAGGCACAGTCCCCAATACTTACGTGCCTGCCATGAGGAGGACCTGGTGAGAATCCCACAGAGGTAAATGCCCAAAGCCGGCACGTGTGCTCAAATCCAAATATTCTATTTCACCTGAGCAGCAGACAAATTTGGCAGGGAGACAAGCCAAGAGTCTCTATGAAATCTCACATCCAAAACAGGAAAGGGAAGTACTATTGAAAGAGAAGGAGGCCAGGAAGTAACACTTATATAGCAGGGGCGGGGAAGGGAAGGGACTTTAAAGAAGAAATGTATTCTTTCTTAGAGCTGCTTTACTGAGCAAAAGTACAAACAATATAGATTAAGATTAGATGTGCCTTTGTTGCCTCATTGGAGGCGTGGATATTAAAAACTTCTCACGCATTTTCTCAAGGTACAGGTTCCCTGTCCAAGAAAAAGCAAAAGCAAATAAAGCTCAGACCCAGAGAAAAGAAATTGCTGTTATTCATTTATGGCACAGGTGTTTGCACAACTCAGAACCAAAGCCAGGGGCCCCGGTGGTACCACCTGGCAGCCAACCTGGCATCCTGCTGAGGCCCAGCTCCAGCCCAAAACTTTAACTGGCAGAGCATGGTGCAAATTTTCTCTCTCTCACTTACTTAGATGCCTTTTGCATATCTGCACAACTTGACCTGGAGCAGAGGATGCAGGGTGCAGGTACCAGGTAACTTCCCAAAGCACCTCATGAACTGCAGAGCTTCTCAGCTCCTGAAGAACTGCTGGAAACAGCCAGAAGCCATGAGTTTGCCATGAGGCACACAGACTTTCTCTGGGAGTCAGCACCAGAGGCTCTGAAGTCTCCACTAATGAGAGCAAAACCTGCAGAGCCCTCAGGAGATCACACGATTCCTGGCATTCTTGCAGTGCTTTCAGAGTGCAACATACATTTGTAAAAGCTTAGATCCCTGTTTAATACAGCAAAAAGAGAGATGTGCAAGAAATAGGCTGAATTTGGCACGGCACACCAGCTCCCTCCAGTGCAGTTTCTGCTGGGGAGCAAGGGCTGCAAGTGCTGCTCCACCTAAGCAGGAGAGCAGAGCATTTTCACCTTCACTGTTTTTCCTGTTACAAGAGATCACTTTCCTGGTCCAAGTGAAAGACCTGCAGAAGCTACTGCTGAAATGGCACCTAGTGAAAACATGGGTGTCAAAACCTGGCTGCTCTCACAGTTGGTAGTACATCGCCTGTTCAGCTGCTGCTTCCAGTTCCTCTGCAGAAAATCTCTGTATGACTGAAGAGTTTCAGTTTTCTGATGGGAGGAGTTTAAAAGCCAACAAGAATGGAAGTTCTCTGACATTTAAGCACAGTTTTTTCTGTAGTGTTTTTTTCTCTCTCTCTCTCTTTTTATTTCTTTCTGTTTAATGAAGCATTTTATTATCACTTTCTTGGGATTTCAGTTTGGCTGCATTTTCATGACACTACATCTTTCTGCTTTGAGATCTGTATGGATGTTGGGCACTACCTTGTTTCATTCAAAAAAATCCTGCTTTTCATTCATTTAAATTTTGACTTTACTTGGGGTCAAGTGGCAGTTCCTCTGTATAGCTCACAAACTGTTTAGACTATAATTGTAGAATTAGTCAGTGCAAATAGTGCTTTACTGCATGTATTAGAAAAGGACATCACCTGAAAAATGCAACTCCAAGTAAGTATGGACACAAATCACTAATGGCCCAGATCAGCCATGCTGGCTCCACTGTTCTGGACAGAAGATACTGGAAGATGGACTAAGCAAAGATCTGAGGAGCCTTTTTATTTCTCTGATGTCATGTGTCTGAGATAGATATGGTTCCTGATTCGTGGGGAAGGAGACAGCACTTTTGAGATAGAACAGTTCCCCCATTAAACCAAGCAGATATTACTCTCTTTACACACAAGTATCAACTGCAATGATATCAGCTAGAAAGCCCTGGTTTTAAAGATTTGGTTCTCCTGAACAAACACCTTTGAGCACACCTGGAAACTCCCAGCCTCCCCCCTGCAGCTAGCACCATGCATGCTGAAAGCACAGCAAAGAGCAGGTCACTACTGACACATCCAATGTCACCCTGGGAAACAGTGACAGTGAGCAGGACAAAGCCCAGGGCTGCCTTTCCATGCCCCTGTCATAAGCCAAATTAATTTCATTAAGCGCCACAGCATACATTCCAGCAGAAGTGCCTCTAATCACCTCTTTGCATTGCTAAAATGCCTCCATGGCCCTGCGCTGGAAAGGGGGCACTTAGAAGGACACAGCACTCTGTGACAAATGACACATAAGACCGAGTAGCTGACTTCTATCCTGTCCTCACAAAGAACCATATGCTGGATAAACAGATTATTTCAGTCATGTGCTGAGATCTGTGTGAGCAGATCAGGATTCCTAAACACAGAAGAGAGGCTTTAGTTGCAATTAAGTGAATATTCCCATAGGTTTCCAAGCAGCATGTCTGCCGGCCATGTACTCGACTTTCATGTTCCAAAGACTCCCAAGTGTTGGATTTGCTTTCATTTGGAGAGTTTCATGACCAGATGAATTGTGATTTGTATAAGACATTATGTAACATTATGTATTTACAATCCTTAGAGCTGTAGGCTGAGCCAGAAAGGTGAATGCCTCAGCCTCAAAATTGCTCATCCCCAAACACAAAACCCAGGCTATTTTTAAGAATGAAATGAAGCACTGGAGAATGCATTGCTTATACTATTTAAAAAATAAGAATCACAATTATAATATAAAACTGTACCCACCTGAGAGTTATTTGAAGGTAGACATGATTAAAATATTTTTTTCTTAATAAGCATGTTTCAGACCTTCCAAATAACTATTTATACTTATATATCTGTCAGGTTTAGTTCTGTGCTATCCTCAAAAGGCATCATGTTATATTGCACAAATTTCAAAATTTGCATATGGCAAGTCTTTCATTTAATGATTCCCTGATTAAGAAATGTGGAAGTTCCCACTGAAACGGTACACTCAAATTTCATAAACTACAAGACAGTTTCATGAATATATGCACAAATCATATGCAACAGCATATAAAATATGCAGTTATATATTCAGATTTGTAAATCTAATTTCACAGCTGTTAATAGTCTTTGAATGTAAGACATTTCCTCATACACTGAGATTTGCAACTGTTAAACATGCTGATGAGGCAAAAAATAAAAAAATCCTTGTCCTCAGAAAGTTTAACCCTATATGTTAATATATGCTCTTGCTCTCTCAATCTCTTTTGTTCCATGCTTCCCACTCATTTGAAAGGAACAAGAAAGAAACCAAACAGGAGAGTAAAAGATACATAATTTACTATTAGCAGAGTTAAAAATGTGCAGTGAAGAGAGGTACCAGCTGCCACTTCGACAGCAAAACAATTGATCCTGCACTGAGCATATTTTACAAATTAGTCTGGTTTGGGATATTAATTTAGGACGCAATCCCATCACTGATGAGGTCAAGGAACTCTTTCCATGGATTTCAGAAGGACTAGATTCAGCCCTTTGTTTAAACCCATTCAAGTAGTGATAAATAAACATATGGCAGGGAAAAAAATCTTTTAAATGCCATGAGTTATGCAGGATTTGGGAAGCCCTATGTTTTCCTTCTGGGAAGCCCCTGGCTCTCAAGTCATGAAGTGCCCTTTGCTAAGATGATTTCATCTCACCCTCACTCCACAGAGGGAACTGCCAGCACTCACCTGCTTCCAAGGAGATGTTTTGGCTGATGCAAACAGCTTAGGTATTGCCCTGAGGAAATAACTGTATTGCAAAGAATTAACTCCATAGCTGCCTTCAATTTTCCTCTCTATAAACTGTGATGAGCAGTGGGCAGTAAGCCCAGACCCCACGGTAAGCAGCATGGAACAAGTTATAGACCATATGGAGAGAAATAAACTGCCACTTCATACACAGGGTATCTAGAATGCTTTTTTTGCTTGAGTCAGCTAATTGCACATCCGCAAATCAGCACATTTATAACAAATGGAGCATTATGATATCATGGGAAATCTATTTAACATGATCAAAGTCTGCCAGGAAAAGTTCCCCTGAAATTACGAAAGTACTTAAGAGTCCTGAGTGCCGGGGACATTTTACAGTCCCTATTAAACAAACATTTTCACATTGTTTCATGGCAGCCGGTGGTACCAAGGGCTGGATCTTCTAAGGCTCCATGTCAGCAGTCTCACTGCAGCCCTCAGCATGGGCATCTCCCTGCTGCAGGCAGGAGGCACCTCTGTACCTACAGCTAGAACCAGCCACACCACCCACCCCTGCTCCAGCAGCAGGCAAAGAACAGCTCCTGTTCCCATCAGCAGCTCAGCTGGGGCATTTTTATGTCCTTTCTTTTCAAGAAGCTGAGATTTACAGAGTTGCAAACCCTCCTCTACACTGCAGACTTCAAGGGGTGTACTGAGCTTTTCCATGTAACTTTTTTTTTTATGTTAAAGCTTAGCAATGCCCTTGATCTAAAGAGCCATTAGAAATGGTCTGAATGCAAATATAAACTTACTTGGACTACCAGCTGAAAAATGTTCTCATATTTATGTCACCAAATGTGCTATCCCCCAGCATTGCTCCACAGCTGATATATTTTCACCTTAAGCTTGCATTTTCCCTTAAACTTTAGTAAACATGATGAGTGGTTTTAGCAGCTGCAGGCAGCAGTCCTTTCAACTGCCTAAATTACTTTTTCGTAGCTCTTGATTTATGGGGTGCTCATGTAAATTTCTGGTGTTTGTATTTGAAACAAGAAATAGAAACTTCACAATAGTCCCAAAGCAAGACTAGGAGCTTCTCACTCAAAACTAGCACTGCCTCAGTTCTTCGCTATTTAATGCTGTCCACCATTAAGAAATGCAATTCAAGCATCATGTGTTACTGAGCAGGTAAGAGACTTGTCTCATGAGACACCTCTATCCCATGCTGTGAGCACCATGAGCCCGTGGAAGGGTTTCTATCACAAGCCTGTCAGAGGCACAGCCCAGCAGGTGTGGAGATAAGGAGAGGGTTTCTGATGTAAGGGATGCTGGAGTAAAGAGAAGGCATGTAAACACAGCTTAAGAGACTGGAGGGGAAGCAGCTGACCAAAAACCAATCAGAAATCACATGTAACTGCATTTTTATCACTTGAAGTTCTCTAAAGAACTGTCTGATGTTCAGGTCATGTCATTTGATATTCATTGGGAAAGAACTTTTCATGACAGCAATTCCATCCCTAAAAAGTAAGGGCTCAAAGTGAAGGTTGTGCAGGTTCTGGAAGGCTAGGTTCACACTAAGATAAAGAATGCCTGGCCTTGTTTTTAGCCTTGTTTCTAGCTTTGTTTCTGTTATTTATGTTTCTTGGAATAAGACAGGTTGGAAATAATAGCTGACTTATAGGCACAGGGAAACTTCAGCTTCAGCAGAAGGATCCCTGGAGGTGGAATGGGCACAGTCAGCAGTTTTTCATGTCCATTCACCACACCTTTTACTGCCATGTAACACAACGTGGTGCACATATGCAGGGAAGCCCTCTCCTGTAACAAAAGCAAAGCATTCATATTCCTTCCACATTTTTCATGTTTCACAATAATCCCTTACAGCATTTAAGAAGATACTGAGGCAGTTTTGCATGAATCAAACTTGCTTTATCCTTGCTGAAGTTGGTAGAAAAATTCCTATTAGCAATTAGCCATTGCAACTGCAGCAGAAACTTATCTTTTATATCATCTGTGTCATCAGTTAGGCAGTAGAACAAGGTAAATTATACTGGTCTGTTGAAGCCTCATCTTAAATCCAGGGTTTGCAATGAATGACATTGAATGTGGCCCTGATATCTGCAGATACACTTTGGCTGGGAAGAATAACAAATCACTGCTGGGCCCAAACAAAAAGCTGCACAACTGAGTCACAGTGTAAATTTAGATCAAGTATCTTCATTCTGATAAAAAGTGAGCATTGCAGATTGACTGTCTGTAGGGTCCATCATGAAAAAGATGAAACCCTCTTCAAGGTGGGCATAAAATGTCACCAAATGTCAATAAAGTCTGCTCAAAAATCTATATTAATTGTGGTAATCAGTGTGGGAGGATGTCTCCTAAATTTCTCAGAAAGAATAATTTTCAGATTATTTTAGTAAAAAAACCCCACAAGGACAGCTAGCAAAAGGAGATGTGCAGTAAGCAAATCCTTCGTCCAAAACTACTGATACTTTTAAAAAAACAAAAATTATCCTGGCAGCCCCTTCTTTTCCCCCTTTCCCTCCTTCGATTATTTATTGGCAAAGATTTTTCCCATTGCCTGGCAGATAAAAAGATTTTCTGAGTGCCAAAACTGAAACAGGATCCCTGAGCACATTTGTGCACCAGACTTGTTTGTGCACAACATTTGTCAAATAATGGCAGAAATATTCTTGCTTTACCATGATTTCTATCCTTTTCCTCCTAGCAACCTTTCCCCCCTTATGATGACTTTCCCATCACCATGCAGGGACACCATGAAGTGCCCTTTCTCAGTTCAGTATCTGCTAAACATGTGCAAGTTGGCAGTGAACTGCTGCTCAGCCTGACCGTGTCCTGCCTTTGCCTCACAAAGGACACCAGACTGAATCACTCTCCTCTCCATCCACTTGGTGAGTGTCACAAAACAGTGGCTTCCATTCCTCTGTCAAACTAGGCTGACACTTCTGAATCTCCTGGTCAGCTACTGGGAGGGTGGTAGAGAGAAGGAAGAGGATGGACAGACAGAGAGGTGAAGAAATAAACCTTATTTCTAACTAAAGACAGATTGTCCAAATAATCACTGCTCACCTCCATTAGTACCCTCATCAGTTTGTTCATCTGATGACTACCAAACCCTCCACAATGGCAGGCACAGTTCCTTTCAAAATCAGCATCAGAATTACAGATTTTTTCCAAAAGTACACCTTTCTAGTTGTCTGGCATTTTTTCACTGTCTAAAACATGTAGGGGTTTTGTCAGCACTTCAGACTTGTCAAAAGGTAACCCCTCCATCCAAAGCTTAACATAAAAGTTCAGCCCTTGAGCCATTACAGAGTGGGAGTGTTCAGCAGCCTCTGTTTGTGTCAAGATTGCTTTTCATAATAATACCCCGGGTTTATTATGACAGGACTGAAATCTTTAAAACTGTCCTTTTGCATTACTGAGACAATGTTTTGGGGGAAAAAAATAAAAAGAGAAATTACAATCACAAGTCAACAAATTACAGAAAGGACAGGTAAGAGAAAGCCTACAGAGAATGGGGAAAGTTTCAGTCGTGATTCAGCTCATTGTTCCTTCTCATGTCTTTCTGAACCTTCTACAGCTCCATCATCTCCCAGGATCACAAATTCATGAGGCAAGGTCATGGAGGATTTCTGGGGAGTGAGATAACACCTGCAGTGCATCTTCCACTGGGCCAGTGTTAGGCAGCCCAGCCTCTACAGTAATGCTACCACAGCCAAGTGGGATCAGAAGGCAAATTCCTCTTTCAAGTGCATCAACCATTATCTTTCAACCCCAATATGAATATGGAAAGCAGCATCCAAAGCTGCATTATGATTAAATTGTTAGTTACAAAACCCCAAAACAACACAAGAGTTTTAAAAGATTCACATCATTGCCATAGCCTTGGATGTCTTGCCCTACATCACGCCCTGGCTTTTCTCTAGGCCCCAAAGGCCTTATCAAAATCAAAACTGATACAGAACCCTTCAGTCAGCTCACAGCAAGATCCCTCACAGAGAGCTTTATGACTGGTGTGTTATCAGCTGAGCAATGTTGCAGTGTTATTTGGTCTGCTGAAACCAACTCCCCAAAGTGCAAACAGAACAGAAACCAGGCAAAGCTCTCAGTTGTCTCTTGGGCTGCACACTCAGTTTAGGCAGTTCAGGCTTAGTGAATAAAGCACTGACCTCTGAGAGCCCCAGTCAAATCCAGCTCATGTTCCCATGAAGGGCACTGGAACTGGGTTAGGGAGCACAGGCTTCAAAGAACCAATTTCCTTAGAAATGACTGGATTTTTTGCCATGAACCTTTCTTCTTCAATATTTCTGCCTTTGTTGCCTGTCTCATCTCTTTCTGCTTAGGCTTACTGGTTTCTAACACCAAAACCATGGTCCTTATTCCCTTGATAATACAACCACAGGTGGAAATCAGACCATGGATTCAGGGAACTCTCCCCTGAAATACAGGATAAATGAAAACAGAACTTCTCTGCCTCACTCTGATGGCACAGTGGCCTACACAGTGAATGGTTTCCAGCTCCCAGCTTGGTGTTACATAGCTAGTGGACTCTTTATCATTTGCCTGGTTTTCCATCCCTCCCCATATCTTTTCTGGATAGAGGTGTTTTGCTCTTCAGTACTCATCCCACCTGGCCCAGGAAAAGAGAAAATGGAAAATAGAATAAAGCAAGAGCTATGAATTGGTGTGCCAACACAGCCAGATGCCTCAATCTTCTGAGTCTTCCACTGCCACTGCCACTTTGAGTTAGGTTCCCACCATTTTTAAAATGAGAATAAGAATAATACATGCTGAGAAAGAGGTTTTCTATATCTTGCTTTCTATGGAGGCTGTCTAGGTCTGTGCCATGCCTGAGGCACTGTGCACACTGTTGCCATGCTCACTGCCCAGCTCTGATTTTGAAGTCTCACAGCACTGCAGTTTTAAATAGAATCCCTCCAGAAAACAGGTAGAATGCTTCTCACTCAGCAGCATGCACATCCACACTCACCAAACTGGCTCTGGGACCCAACACTCCCTGCCACATCAGTACCACACTTGCTTTGTTAGCTGATACTGGGTCAACTAAAAAGCCTCTGGATGAGCATAATGTTCAGAAAATATAGGGGCTTGTTGCAAATTCCATTTTACTGGTGCTATTCTATTCTATTCTATTCTATTCTATTCACACCCTTTCAAGACAGTTTTGGGGAGCACTATTTTCAAACTTAGCATCACCACAGGGTAATCTCAGTCACATGCCAAAAAGCAGACTTATGCTTTAAATGTGTCTGTGTTTGTCTTAGGCCACAGACATCATGCAAGGTGGAGTTCAGTGGATGGAGCCCCTTAGCCCTGGGCAGCAGAAACCACAGTCAGAGCTCTGCCCATAGCTGGAAGCAGTGGGATTCCCTCCTTGCAGTGGGGTTCCCTCCTTGCAGTGGGGTTCCCTCCTTGCAGTGGGATTCCCTCCTTGCAGTGTGGTTCCTTCCTTGCAGTGTGGTTCCTTCCTTGCAGTGTGGTTCCCTCCTTGCAGTGTGGTTCCTTCCTTGCAGTGGGGTTCCCTCCTTGCAGTGTGGTTTCTTCCTTGCAGTGTGGTTCCCTCCTTGCAGTGTGGTTCCTTCTTTGCCACAGCAGCACTTGTCCAGGTCCAAAGAGGGGAGGCAGACCATGGTTTTTATCAGGAGCAATTAATAGTGGCTTGTTGATTTATTTGGTTGCATAAACGTGCAAAGGAAAAGGGAGTGTGATGCAAACCCTTGGAGGTCTCTCAGGAGTCTCCTCTGTTGGATTGGAAACTTCTGAAACCAGAGGATGAGGACAGAGTCCCTCTGTACAGCCATGGCACCAAAGAGCCAGGAAGCAGAGGGCTGGCTGAATGACTGGAGAGGATGAGAGGGGGTTTCTGGACTTAGATTCTCTTTCACTTTTTCATCTGTACATTTTATAAACACTTGCAATTCTATCATCCACTTCAGCTGTTACAAATAAGTACCTTCACTTACATTTTGACATAACTCGGCTTGAGACAAGGTTAGTTTAGTTTCCAGGTGCCACACTAATATTACAGTGTTCCTCAAGCTAAATTACGGCTCTATTTATAACTGTGAAGCTTTAATGAGCACCCAGCTCATTATAATAAAGCACAACACAGCTTGCAGTGAAGTGTGCCTTCAGAGACACTGTGTGGAGCTGTGTGAGAGCCAGCACTGCAGGGTGAGGAGAGAGGGATGCTTCCTGCTGAGCAGGGTTCCCAGCAAACACCAGGGTACAGCCAGCGTGGCCAACACTGCATCTTCAGTGGGAAACCCAGGGAGATTCAGGTTTCCAAAACAGCAGAGCTCATTCCCCAGCTCATTCCTAAAGCTACTGGCCTGCTTGGTAGCCACCCCTGACCCTCCCTGTTCAGAGGAACAGAGAGCACCAGTTTGACCAAGAGCCAGGACAGCCCTCAGGAAACAGTTGTACCGAGTCAACAGGAGCCAAGCTATTATAGCCAGCATAAATATTACATATTTATGTATGATTCCATATTAAACTTGTTTTATGCACATGCAACAGTCACAATTATTTCATGCTTTTTTTCATCTGCAATGTTACGGTGCACATATAAGGACATTCTTATTCTGGAGAAGAAAAGAGGGAATAGTATGCCTTAGTCTTTCAGTTTATATTCAATACGAAGTGGAAAACCTAATTGAAAATCATTAATTCATAGGTCTGTGCTGCAGTAATGAAAACAAATTAAGCCCAAGTCCATTATTTCAGTTGCATTTGGTTTTCAGCAAGAAGACTGGGATTTCTAAATATATGTTAGGTAACACTCTAAAATCCAACAGAGACTTGGCACCTGGTATCTTGTATCTGAGCTTCATTATAGGAGCAGTGTTTATGTTGGATGTGTGTTGGATGGTTTAATTCCAGCCTACTGAAGAGCAGCCTCCAGGTCATAGATCTGCTGCAGCTAATTTGGCAGAAGCAGCACTGTCTCTTCAGAGAAGGGCAGCACAAATCTGCAAATACAGCTTCTGTCTGGGGTAATGAAGAGCTTTAATTTTCTGCAGAATGACAGTCACTGAGCAAATGTAAAAAAACCCCAAACAACCAAACAACAACAACAAAAAAAAACCACCCAAAGAGCCATGGTAGTAAAGCACAGATCCTCCAACACACGGAAAATCTCAGAGCCTCAACTCCCCTGAGATGTCAGTGCTGTGCTGGGGCCACAGCAGAAAAAGAGAAGAGACTTTTTTCTCTGCAACACTGCAAGCACTTTCAGCCATCTCAGGTTTCCACCTACCAGTTCAATGTGATGAACCTTCCCCCCTAGTCAAAAGCATGTTTCAGCACCTTGCAGGGATGTGCAGGAGGTGGTTTCCTTTCCCAGATAACCCCGGGAAAGGCAAAGCATTTGAGCAGTGCTTTTGGCAGGCAGCAGTGGGAAGGCAGCAGGCAGAGCCCTCCACACCATTCTCTTGTGGAGGAAGCAGAATATCCCAGCCCATACCCCAGGGACCAATTACAGGCAATTCCTGGGACAAGGCAGCCCCAGACAAACAAGAGATGCCCACCAGTGCCACAAGGCTTTGGGCATACTGTGTGCTCAGGGTGGATTAGAGGAGGGATGATGCAATACTGTCCTTTATGCTCTGCACGTGCTTCAGGTTTGCTGGAGGGCAGAGACGAATATTTCATCTGTAAGGAGTCACCACACTGAACTATGTGGTGGCACATGACATTGTAGGGAAATGGGCAGGGAAAAGGAGGCACAAGTGGCCATGCCAAATGCTAATGAGAACAAAACACAGAGAAACAATACCCAAAGCATTTACTGTCCATCTTTGCATATTGGCACTGTTCTTCAACGTGCTTGTCTCTGAGGAGGAAAGATTCTGTGATCTCCTCTCTACTACTGGCACTCTTCTTCCAGAGAAACAACTAGCTGAATTAAAGCATATACAGCAGCCCATGCCAGTGTTAGCTTATTTGACTATTAATTACTCTAAGGAAAAATCCTGCTGTTCTGAAATCTGACAATTTTCACAGGAGACTCACCAACTACTTATCCACTAAAACCTAAGATGACAAAGACATAAAAGTTATATTAAAAAAATCAGTTTATTAAAAATATATTTAAATAACATTTTAAATTTTTTAACAATTAAAATAAAAATGTTAAACCCATAGTTTATTTTAAAATAATTTTCTATGTATTTCCATAACAACTTCAGTTTTGTGAGATGCATATTGCATTGGAAGAGATGCAATCAAAGACATCAGAAAAACAAATGGGATGATTTGTAAATACCAATCATATTTTTCAGATATTCAAGACAGCGCTATTTTCCTTATCTTAAATGGAAGATTTATCATTATGGAAATATGCTAAATCCTACTTAAAAATGAATCAGAAAAGGCAAAACCAAACTGGTGCCTCCAGCAGAGAGCCCAGACAAGGACAACGGCAATTTTTCTTTGCATCAGTTTTAAGGAATAACACTATATTTCTCTACCTTGATAACCTTCTACAGCTTACAGTACTATTATAATTTAAACTCTCTAGAAACCTATATTTCTTGTGTTTGGATAAAACCAAAGCAATGCCCTCTCTCACACAGGCCAGACCTGCGGCGAGCTGGGGTTGCTGGGGAAGGTTTGCTTGGCAGCTCAGGCGGAGGCTGAAGCAGTGCAGGGACAAACTCTTCTGTGTATTTCCCTTTCTGCAGTCAGCAAAAAGAGCCCCACTCTGAAAACAGCGTTTGTAGGTTGCCACAGGATAAAACAAACCTCAGAAACATAAATCAGGCTTAACAAAGGAGCTTCTTCTTAACATGGCTAATGGCTCGGGTTCCTCCACAGACAAAGACACTGTTTGACCTACTGCTCTAATTAGAGGAGTAGTGATGTTGACATTTGTGTTGTATAAAGCAGACATGTTAACAGCCAGAGGGAAAGCTGTCAGTGCCTCTAAAGATCACAGCATTCATGGCAATGCATGATTCAGTCTTTAAATATTCAAATAATCAATGCAATGCTTAATTTCTTTTACTAATAATAAGAAACAACTCCTAAATCAGAAAAAAAACAAACCAAAATCCACCAAAAACCCACCCCAACTTCAACCAGTGTTAATGTTGAAAGATTAACAGGCGATACTTCAATAAGTTTTATTCTGCCGAGTACAGTGTTTCCTTCCAGGTTTAAATAATCCAGTTTTATCGTGAAGAAACACAAGCAATTTCTGCTCTCTGGGCTTTTCACTTACTATTAAAATAACACCGGCCACCAGAGACTGAGGTTTGTGCATTCATATGTGTCAGGTTCACCAAAGCAAGAAAACAGATACTGCTGCTCATTTATAAATACATGAAATGTGTTTTAATTTGACTCTGATCTATTGCATCCCATTCCCTTGACATGAGATGCACCATTGCAACAGACAGGCAGCTCCTGTCTTACAGATCAGAATCCCTGTGGTAAATCCTCTCTGTGAGCACCCAAATACCCCAGAATGACAGCCAGCCCTTAGTGCTGTAGCTCAATTAGCTTCAAACCCTGCCCAGATTTTTCTCCCCAAGATGTTGTTGATGTTCCCAAGCCCACTTTTACTGCAGCTGAAACTGAACACAAAGTACAACAGACTAATAGAAGCTTTTGTATTGCAGTCCAAGTTTAAACTTTTCCACTCTCAGCACTTCTGTCCCAAGGAGAGGAGTCAGGCACAGAGGTGGAGAGAGGCTCAGCATCATTCATCACATCCCACAACATGATGCTGGCTTGACAGAACCCATCCTCGACACTTTTAGAGCCTGTTTTGTAAAATTATTTTCTGTAAGTGGATAATTGACTCATTAAGCTGAATTAGAGCAATATGATAATGCACAAACCAAAAATGCAATCATTGTTTATCTTGCTGTTCAGTCCAGCCTTCAAAGCCACTTCAATAAAATTGCTACAGCCAATGACTTCTGAAGGAAACAATTTACAATGTGTTGTCCAAGCTTTTAGAAAGTTAAGAAAAAAGACATTTACAATGGTATACATTTTGTTTATACATAGATGGTACAAAATGCTTTCCATTCCTTTCTTAATGCTTTTAATTTTTTCTACCAGCTTTTAAGGGCTGTTCCACTTTCCTTTGCATGACATCCCATGGGGCCAGTATTGCTCTAAGGGAAGGCACATGGAGATCATCCCTCTTCCCCATACAGCTCCAAACACAGCACAGGGACATTTATATATATGTGTATGTGTAAAAGGCAACAGGATGAACTTAAAATGCATTTTGGTGAAGGGATCTGTGAACCTCCAAATGTGCTTGGACAGTAGATTATGAGGAGACACACCTCTGAACAGCAGCAACGTTTTGGGTTGCTTCAGTACAGTAAAATCTATAACTTCTCTTTTGATAATCTAGAAGAATCAAGCTTGGAATGACTCTTGTATAAAGAAGATAAGGGAACAGGGCCACAGTACACTATCCATCCCAGCAGGGGAGGGAAAGTTAAGTTCATGTCATTCACTCTTCACTGCACAACTGCTGCTATTCCCTATTGATCCCCACAGTAATTGTGAGTAGCCACAGAAAGCCATTCCCAGAGCCAGGACAGTGCTTACCAGGAGCAGTTTTGCTGTTTACAACACTTTGGGGAAAAAGATGGAGGCATGAAGAGGAAGGAAAGAGATTCTTCCCTCTCAAATTTGTTTTATGCTGACAGAAATCCATTGATTTTGTTGGAGTTTTTTTTTCCTCGTTTGCAAGGACAAATTCCACTCCATTCCATGAAACTCTCTGCTCCAAAAATCGGACTACTTAAGCATAATTTTGGTCTCTAGAGGGAGATACAACACACACCAGGGCATAGGGTAGACATAAACATGACAGCAACAAGACATGAGGCCACAGCAGAGGGTTGGCATCTGGCTGGGCAACAAAACGGTGCCAAGGTGGGTGACACAGCAGGGACATCAGCACTGAATGACCCAGATGAGTGAGGTCAGGAATGGAAAACTCCTGCTGTCCATGGAGTGACTCCTCTGCTCTCAGAGGAAGGTCTCCTAAAGAACAGAGCTGAGACCATATCTTTGGAGAAGGGGCCAAAAGTAACAATCACTTTGGAGCCAACAGAGGGAATATTTGGGTGGAAAGCTGTAGATGAACACTGCAGTAGAGAATTTAAGTATGATGTTAACACCTTGCCTGAACATTTTCAGGAATCAGCCTATGAAAAGACAGAATCAGCCAATGTAATACTCCCATGCACAGCTCAGTTAGGGCATTTAGACAGTGTTATGGTGACCAAGACCCACCTGCCACATGTCACCAGTCAGATCTCTCATAGCCACAGCAGGCTCAGCACTAGCAAGGACAGAAACAAGCCACAGTTATCCCAGAACATTTGCAGCTCCTGGTGGATCTAGAACACACTGTGGTGAAAAGAAATAAACACTATTCCAGTCCTGCAGTTAACACTTGCATATTAAGTGTTACAATACAAGACCTGATGTGATAGTGCTCTACACAGTCCCTGAAGGGACAAACCACCACCTGGAAGAATACAGGGAGGAATCAGCCCCTTTTTCAACAGAAATTCCAACAGAATGATATCTTAGTGAGAAAGCTTTGGAAATTCATTGAACAAGTCTGTACTCTGCTGTTTATCTGTTTAACATGTGACTGGCACACAACTTCCAGTCATTACTCTAAAGCAATTAATTTCTCTAAACAATAGGAGGGAACAGTAGGTTTCTCCAGAGCCAAAACTGCTCCTGCTTTTAGGCTTGGCTAAATGCAACCCGTGCAGACTGTGGCAGCTGGCAGGCTCAGCCACAGACCCTGCTGTGAATTACTGCTAAAAAACACATTTGGGTTTATTAAGCCTTTCTTCCTCCTCCAAGTGTGACAGTCATGGTTCTGGAGTAATCACAGGCTTTGTTTAGAAGCATTTGGGGAGTGTTTGAAAGCCCTTGCAAGGTTCACCTCAGAGCTGCTGAGCTCAGGGATCTACCAGCTGCACCAGAGATGTACCTGCAGCCTGTGGGGTCTGATGCTTCAGGAGGGATTAGCCTCAACTCCACAGTCCCCAGCTGCTTCCTCCAGGGTGTCCCCTTTCCTGTCAGGATCCACACCCATCCTCTCCACCCTGGCAAAGGTTTTCCCTGACAGAAATAGATGCTCAAATTCAGATTAAAGTGCAGCAGCTCCCACTGTGTGTGCTTGCAGACCAGCTCAGCTATGAAATGGGGACCACATATGAATGGGGGCCCTGAGCCTGCAGCCAAGTGGGAAGAGGGTGGGGGAATACACAGGAAGAGTCACAGAGAAGGAGGAGGTGCTGCTGGATGGGGTGCAGGATAACAGCAGCAAGGCTGTGAGCCTGCTGCTCTGCAAATAGATCTGCTTCTTCTATTATAGTGAAGTTTCAGGCATGGTTCACACCGTATTTAATTAAGGTTTGAAATTTCTCTTTTTTCCCAAAAACCAGTGTTGAACAATAATGCTTCTGATTAGCCAGCAAAAGAGATGACTGTGCTATTGGATTGAAAGCCATAAGGCATATATAAAGTCTCAAAAGGTACCAATCTGGGTACCAATCTGACGTGGTAAAGATGTCATTTCAGCCTCATATATGATAGAGCCAAAGCAAATTACCTGCTGCTGATGTCTTTTTATAGCATTGATGGCTGGGGTGGAATAATGGTTGCCAAATGAAAACTCATTCAGCCCTGGGAATCAACTGATGTTCCTAAAGCCAAAAATCATGTTGTTGATGCTCACAGGAGATGGAAATTGATGACTGTAATCTCCATGAGGAGCACGGTGGCTGCACTAAGGCACCCCTGCTCCCCACCCCATGTGGCACAGCCATCAATCTGGTGTGTGTTGTTAGCACAATGCAAGGTTGCAGACCACTGAAATAAAAGAGAAGGAAATAAAAATTTCCACAATGGGAAATTGCTGAGGGAGGCAGAGTGAGAGGATGGCAATTTTTGTCAGTTCACTGGATGAGGACACGAGGCTTGAGCAGTTCTGAAGTTAACACCTGGGTATTGGAGGGACACAAGGAGGTTTCTGTTCCTTCAGGCACACAGTGTGGTTCTGCCTGTCTGGCCACAGCCCCAGCAGCTCTCACAATGCCGGGTCACAGAAAGGGGGAAGAGCAACAGGGGGATGACGGTGGCACCCAAGGTGTGTTCTGGAGTGCTGTGCCTCCTCTCAGAGCCAGTCCAGCTGCCTGCCAGGTGTGCTGTGTGAGGCTGGCACTGTGCAGGATGGATGGTGCTGGGCAGGGTGCTGGGGGAGCACGCACACCCTCTGCCCCGAGGTGGGTGCTGCTGCCTCGCCGTTCGGGGCCGCCCCCGCTTCCCTGACTTTCTGGAAAAGACAGAATCAGGCCAGCCAACTTTGCACCATGTGCCCTGCTTGCTGCCAGCAGATTTTCTAGCATGTGCAGGGCCACAGCAGCAGCCGGGTTGTGCTCATCATCCCCCCTTACCCCCATATTTCCATGGATGAATAACATAGTATACATCAAGATAAATTTATCTTGGGTGTAACCTCTGGAATGTCACTGTGGTAAAAACAGAACTACGTGGGCCATAAAACAGATGAACCCATGTCACTGGAGAAAATAATTTCAGATGCATTTCTCTCATAATTAATAGCCACTAACTTTTTCAGAGGGAAGAAATGCTGGGAAGATTTTGCTAAATGCAAGCTTAAGAGAAAATAGCAGATTGATTTTAGAGAATAATTTTCAAATGCTTGTAATGATATGATGTTCTTCTGATACGTAGTTCACAAAACAACCCCAGGCCAGAGTAGGTGGAGACTAACATATTGATTTCATTGAAGCAGACACAGTACTCATCCCTTTGAAAGCTGGCCTTACCCTTTCACTTTTTTCAGTCAGTAGCAGAATGGCATAATAGGAAAGAATTTTTAAAAATATCCACTGTGGCTGATACAGCTGAAAATATGTTCTGAAACAGCTCTGATGACATAGAGAGTGATGGAAACCCTCAGAAGCCCAAAATTAGACACACAGATAGGTTGTGTTCCTTCACACTGGTGTTGGTAGACACTGCTGCAGTGTTAATCTCTATCATAAGGGCATGATTTGTCTTTTCCTCCTAGCCTAGCAGCAGTGACACATTCTGCTTTCAACAAATGGTCCTGAAAGGCTGCTTTGCTCTTAAAAAAGAATATGAAAGGACTGGAGAAGACCAAATCAGCTTGTCCTGAGCACCATTTTGTAGTGAAAATTTGCTCTCCAATTGCATTGAGATGCTGTGGTTGAAGCTTTTCCAGTGTCATCCTCCACACAGCGGTCCCACTGCCAGGGCTGACTGATCTTGCTTTCCATGCCCAGAGCCAGGTGCAGCATCAAACCCAATGCAATGTTCAGCCACCAGGTCTCACTGCAGATCTGGCAGTTTGCTAAGGTACAAAGGTTATTCAGCACACATTATTGCCTAGGGACCCTCTGCCTATTCATAGCACATCGTTTACATTTCCTGGAATTTTTAGCAAGGTTGTTCTGCAGATAGTAGATATTATAACAAAACATTCAATTCCTATCAAAAAGTCATCAGCTCTTGCTTTATTTTTGCAGACTGCAGGGTACATTTCAGGACAGCATGAAGCAGATGTGTAATCTATTATCCCTTGCAGTGGTCTCAATCAAAGAGTGATTGACCATTCTTTAAATCTAATGGCAAATTCTATCCATCAACAGACATCCCTCCTTGCATCGGAGGCACTTCTGAGGGTGTTGCAAGATATCCCCATCTTTGCCTTTTTATACCCAGCTCTTCTCCTCAGGGATTCTTTTGCTCATCTCATGCATTCATTTTGCATCCATCTCAAAGATCCACACCAAGTTCAGTGTCTGAATTTGCACTCAATCGCTCTGCCGTCAACAGAAAGGCTTTCCCTCTCCCAAACCAAGGCTAATGGATATTTTCGTCAAGCTAAATTTGTTTAAGTGGAAATTTTAGATATAAAACCACAAATAAGAAGTCCAGAAAGAAAATCACAGCAGCATAGCATCATTGTGAGGTCTGCACTCTAGCCTGAAACTGCAAAAAACTGTTGTACAGGTGATGAGTTTTTATTTACAAAGTAGAAATTAAAAAGTTTACACAATCCTACAAAAAAATCCAGCTCCTCCCGTGAGATCTTAAGTCTTCTGATGTATGCTGTCCTCTCTGTGTGAACTCCTCTGCCTCTGTGTATGGGTTTATTGCAGCCTCAAATGCCTCCAGAGCATCCCCTGTTTCCAATGGAGCAGAACTCTACCACCAGCAACACTTCAAGGTGTGAAACCTGTCCAAGTGCCTGATGGCCTTCTCGAGTTTTTCCTTTCGAGCCAGCTAGAGCAAAAAACCACTTCTGCCGTACATAGCCTCAGTTTTTCAGTTTTGTTGAAATTAATCTGGGATCAGCAACACTCTGATAGCATTTTCCAGAAACAGGGAAGGGAACAGAAAAGAGGATCCATTCCCCTCTCCTAAATGTAGAACCATCCATCAAACAGGACTCCTTACTGTTGACACCTCTCAGAGACACAGTTTGGGAATGTTTTTAATTACTTGTCTCTTGGCTCATGTGCAACAGTCTTTGCTTGGGAAGAGCAGGTAAGGAAGCATGGGAGGAAACATGTGGTTCATGGCAGTTTTTGGCACGGTGGTTTTACTGAGGGTTTTTTGGTTTTTTGTTTTGCTTTGCTTTAATGAGTCTCTTCTGTCTTGCTGTCAGCTCTGAAGCAAGACTTCCTGCACCAAAAGCCTAAATTTTCCATTGCAGAGACATGAGACTGCACCACCCAAGAGTACAGGGTACATGTGGTTATTCCCAGCTGGTGATGCCGGGAAGCTCACACAAAGCATGGGTGAGTGGAGCCAGAAGCAGGCAGGAGCTCAGGACAGGTTACAGCACAGCTCCTCCTCTACTCACCCTTTCCAGTCAAACCACCATGTCTGTGTCTCACCCCAACCCCAGACAGCTACACAGGGCAGAAGGAGAGGGGGAAAAGAGAAATATAAGTTCTAACAGGCGACAACTACGATGTCTGAACTTTTACTGCCTGCATGCTGTAATTCCTAACAAGGCTCCTCCATAAAAGAAAAGCCTTTTTAATGATGCCGAGGATTAAACCCCAGTGAAACCTGACAAAGAAAAGCTTATTCAGAAACTCTGATTTACTTCTTGGGGATTAATGACACTTGAAAGCAGAACAAACCATCACACCACAATAAACAAGCATAAAGAGAAATCAGCACATAATGGTGATTTATTTCTCTGTACAGAAAACAGAAAAATTGAACTATTACAGAGGCATCAGATTAAAACCATCGTTTTTGGCTATAAAAACGTTTTATGTCAAATTAATGTAGCAACTAAGCATTGCATTCCAATTTGGGCTACTTTAAACCCTTTCTAATAAAAGCAAAGGCCAGTTTCACAGGGGGAGTGCAGAGTGTGATTTCACAACCACTGCGGAAGCTGCCCTGGTCTGTGCTGCAGATCTCTGTCCTGGCCAGCTCTTCTCTGGGAGTGAGGAAGTCACAGAGGTGCACTGAGCTGGGGTGGGCTCTACAGCCTGGGTGCCACCTCCCTGCCCACTGCCCAGGCTCCTTCCGAGCCCACCTCCACTTCCAGGTGATCCATAAGTTGTTCTTGCAAAAGCAGGAAGTGTTAATTATGGTGTAAATCAGTAAAATTAATTAAAACAGGGTGTCCTGCACTATTGCCATTTTGGTTCGCATTTGTGCTTTTTTAAGCTGTTTCCCAAAGGAAACTCTTACTGGTTGGAAGAAGCTTGGTGCATCTTCAGGTGATCAGCAGACTACATTATTCAGTATTAAAACTCAATAAACAATTACACAGGTTAACTGTACTTGTGTTCAGAATTTTTGATTTTTACATTAACTTAGGCAAAAAATGAATGATGTACATTTTGCATTTCATAGGGATTGTTTTTCTGGTTTTGATTTGTCACACTGTGTAGCAATAGAAATTTGAATTTTAATTCATAGCACACAAGGATAAGTTACATAACTCTCAAAGTTCCATCTAAAAATTAATTTTAAAAATATTACAGAATAAATATAAAATATCTGCCGTAACACTGAGCTGACAGACTTAAAGCTTGGTGTTTTCCACAGCTTTAATGCTAACAGGTTATATTTTTATTTATAATTCTGTTCATAATTACAACATGGAGGTGGAGAAAAAACAAAGCCCAAAACTTTATGTTTATTCTATTTGGTCTGCAAATTTTGAATTCACATTATTCAGCCAATGCAGGAGAACCAGCAGGAGTTAATGCAGTCCTCTCAATATTCCTGTAGGAAGAGGCTGTGGTGGTCCAATACTTAAGCACAAACTACTTTCTAACCTCCACCTCTTCTGTAAGTAGACATTCTTTTTAACTTCAAGAGTCAGCATGGAGAACTTACTAAAATATTCTTAATTGAAGGCAGATTTTAACAATTGTTTTTTAAAGATATAAAACCAGCAGAGAAAAACTTCCATCCATAATTCACAGTTAATGTAGATACTGATTTGTGATTTCATCCATGGTTTTCCACCTGATGCTGCTTCTAATCAAGTAGAACTTTCTCCAGTCTCTGAAGGCTGCTCAGCCATACATTAACATGGAGCTAGAAGTATCTCAACATTTGCAGAAGACTTCAAGGAGAAATCTCTCACATCTCCCACCTTTTCCAAGCCCTGCTTAGAATAATTATCAGGAAATCAGATCCATTGAAGGCAGAAAATAGTCTAATAATGACTTTCTTGGCCTCCAATTTTTCCAACATCTGTTTTTCCTGCTGTGTTTTGTATTTCAAACCCCTTTTTAAATAAAAAGTCCTCATTTTAGCCATGCCTTCTGAGCATGTTATTAATAGTGTCCCACTAACAGAGACACCAGGATAAATACAAATGATTTAATATACCCTATTCAAGATCAATTTTTAATCTCATTAACTCCATTACCTTTTCTGTTTCTTATTTAAATGTCTTCTTTAACTGTCTGCTCATTTTTTTTTTATTCCAGTCATAATTAATGCTGAAAAAAACATTTTTCTTTTTATTTCTTTACTCAGTCAATGCTAGACAGGTGATACCCATCCTTCTAAGCAGACTTATGCAGCAATACACATGATTGATGTGCAAGACTGCTCAGTCCCCTCTCAGAATAACCACCTGGAATAACTCTAATGGGTCCTTCAGTAGGACTTAAGATGGAATTTTACCACCAAAAGGGAAATGCCCAGCCAGCACCTGCAGTGCAAGCATGAGACCTGGCAATGTGCTGCACCAGGGTCTTGTGCTTCTCAGGCTCTTCCCAGTGTCACATGCTGGAAGATGCAGCATCACAGGCTCACTCCCACAGTGCCATCCCAGCCCTTCTCCTCAGAACTCATGGTGCCAGCACAGAGTGCTGTCCCTGTGTGCCACAGGAGTGCTCCTGCCTCTTGCAAGTTCTCCACCAGTCCTTTTCAAAACCAAAGGCAGCATTTGCTTCCAGGGATAAATAAGAGGCAAGAAGGCAAAATTGTTCTGGGGTTACTCCAGCAAACTAGTAAATGGTGTGTTTGTGCTTCTGATCCTTGTGGCAGGAGGAAGAAGGGAAAAGACCAGAAAAGGAGAGTTGGGGAAAGATGAAGGGACAGATTGCTGAGAGACAGAAGAGATGGGGACATTGCTGGTTAGAAAGAAAACAAGTGGGGTTTTTGGTGTTGTGTTAATCTAGTTGTCCTGGGTCACATCCAGCGGAGCTGGCCAGCTGCCATTAGCTGAGCAGCCAGCCCACTGCATGTTCTGCCTGGGATTGTTGTCTCATTTCTAGAGGCCTTCAAGACACCTGCTAGGGCTCTCCATGGCCAAGCATTGCGTACCTCTGAAAATATGCTTTGTTTATTTAAATGCAGCTTCAACAGACTGAGGAGCCTGTGCACTGCTGTCAGCAGCAGTGGATGTGTTTACCCAGAAAGCAGGTGCAATGAAGCCAGGGCTCTGCCCTCCCTTGGCAGAGCAGGACACCAGCAGCAGGAGGAAAAACCCACAGGATAAGAGCAGTCTGAAGGATCAATAAGGCCAAAATGGAGATATTTCAATCTCCCCTCCCCACCCCCTTTTTATCCCAGGGGATAGGATCCCTCATGCACTTCTGACTGTGAGATAGGATGATGCTCTTTGGCATTAAGATCTTGCTAAATGATACATTTTTAGGACATTTTCCAGTGTAGTAGTCTCCTTTGGGACCACATCCCAGCATTTTCCCTGCTCCATGGCCCCACAGTCCAGCCATGCTGGATGAGTGTCACACATCAGCTGCAACTGTGGGATCCAAGCTGGGAGAAGCCTGTAACACACTGTCCACAGCATGAGTCACTTGTTCCCCAGGCTGCACAGGGGGACAGGCCAGCCTTCCTTCTGCTCTTTAACCACTGCACTCACTTCTGCTTGGAGTTAACCACCTCTTCCAAGGCAGGCAGCCCACCTCTCTCTGAGATAACCCCTGCTGGCAGAGAGATGATGTGTTTGGGAGGACAGGGAAGGCGCAAGAAATCTCATCTTGCAAAGAAGATTTTGTGACTTAAGTTCATTCCTCCAACATAAGCATTTGGAGAGAAACGCAAGTCCAGAGATTCCACATCTGGGCCTCTTTAGACAAAAAGTCAAAGAGATCCCAGGAGCAAAGTGCCATGGCTGGCAAATCAGAACTAAAGTTCCAGGAAAAAAGAAGAGAAGCTTCTTGTCTGTCCCCACAATTCCAAATATAATACCCACAGGACTCTAAAACACACTAGAGCAAGAGTATGAATGGAAGCTTAAATAGACTGTTGTCATCTAGTACATCTAACAAATCTAATCAGAAGTAACAAATGCTGCTAAAAGCCTGCTGCAATGGCATCAGGTGTAGCATTTCAGAGTCAATTTGCAAACACTATCAGTTTCATTCTTCCTTTTCGGATGTGTTTTGTTGATATCTCGTATCAGGTTCTGCTTCTGTCCTAATCCACACTGATTTCAGTTTGTGACCATAAAAACACCTGTCTGTCAGATCCCCTTCTTCCCAGGGGCAAAAGGCTAAGATTCATTGGTAAGAGGTGCTCAAATACAAATCTAATGGATGTAGTGTCAATCTCAAGAATTAACAGTAAACAGGACATTTCCTGGCAAGTCAAGAAATCTTTATCTAAACTGCTGCTGAGCCTCATGAGGGCATTTGCAGGCAGAATGCTGTAGTGGCAACAATCACTTTTAAGCATGAAGATGCACAGGAAATGTCAGGCACACATTTGGATGTGTGTAAAGTTAAGGATGTGACACAAAGCCTGCTGAAGCCAGAGTGTCTGAGAGCAGTCTTAGAAATGAAAATTTAGGTACTTTGTAGAAAAAAAAGGAAAAAAAAAAAAAAAGATGGATGTATTTGTGATCCATGACTGAATAAAGCTAAATACAGCTAAAGAGAATGGCTTTTCCTAATTATATTTTTCAGGAGAATCTTTTTGATTTAAACACTTGCATAGCTGTAACAATGTTATCTAATTTTGGCAGAGTGGAATGGAGTAGACTGACTAAAATTAGGTTTGCAAACATGCACTAAGGCTTCACATGACTCATCTACATCTCTACTAACGCCTCCCTGATAGACTAATGGAGGGCTCCTCAGCAAGGGATCCTCAGCAAGGATGATGATTTTCTCAATAAAGGCAGAAGATTTAAAGTAACCATGTTATGAGCAATAAGAAGATACTGCATTTGTCCCGAGGCAGCACACTCATTTTCAGGATGTCTAGCAATGGAAAACCTCTTATCTGGACAAGGTACTTCTAAATATTTTCCTGAAAAGGTAGTTAAATCTGAATGAATGAGTTAAAGCCTATGTATCCTCACCTCCTGCCACAAATGGGCTTTGCAGGGAAGTCACACTATAACAGTGTGATATGGAAATAGATGTAACTTTGTCCAGGGTGGGGGTCATTCAAAAGAAAAACACCTGAGTAGAAGCTGTTTCCAAAACAAGACTGTTGCAACCTTAGCAGGTTTATACTCCAGCAGTTTACCTATCCCCATTTTTTAGACAGTGAATCTTCTGCCCAAGAGACCCCAGTGTTAGCACAAGCCTAGAAGTAACCCAGGTCTTCCCAGGCCCTGCTCCCAATCCATCCCCCATATCCCACCATCTTCCTTCTGAAGCCCATCCTGACTGTGGGTCTCTGGAACAGTGGTGGGAATAGGAATAAATCTGACAGTGCTCTGCATTGGTGAAGCTGCTGAGCTCAATACTTTTTACTTTCTACTACCAGCTCCGAGAAGAGCCCCTATATGCCATCCATGCCTCATGTCCCCTAAAGGCTGGGAAGACACAACACTGCCAGAACAAGGCTCTTCTTATCAGTGCCTCCAAGACCAGGCAAGCAGGCAGCAGGGTTACAACACTCTGAGACACAGGGGGTCCCTGTGGTGGTGAATTGTAGAAAATATAAACAGTTAATCAAAACAACACTGGGTGACGCACATGGGTACAGAAAATACAAATTGTTTCACTGACAAGGATGGCACAAGGACACACACTGTGCCTCTCCAGCAAACAAGAAGTGTGACTTCAAGTTCCATGTATGCAATTTGGTCAAAATTACCATGGCATGACAAACTGGGATCCTGCCAATGCAGACACAAAGTTCAGCTTAGCTGAGTGCTATCTGACCAGATGAGCTTCACAGCCTCTGCACCACCCCTGATGCCAGGAAGCATCAGACAACAGCCTACTGATACATAGGGAAGCACTGTCAGCCCCACTGACAGCTGCACAAGGTCTGACTAACACTAAGCAAATGATAGATAGCTGATGGGCAGGGACGTAGGCAGAAATTACAACCCTGGGGCTAAACTGGTGAACTGGCAGAGGGAGTGGCTCAGGGAAGGATGTAAAATGATCTGCACCATGGGAGGAAGCATTGGAAACTATGGAAGAGGGCAGAGTGGTTTGTCCTTTCAGCCATAGACTAAACTTTTGATTCCAGTTACCCACCTACCTTCCATTCCTGGCTAGACTCCTGCAGCTTTATTCCAGTAATGGCTCCAAATTGGGCAGCTGGGAGAGGGAATGAGAAAATACCCACAATTTCTTGTTTCACCATACTCCCATACACTCAGCTGCTCTGCTCCTCCCTCTTCCCTGAGGCTCTTGGGTGTCCCCTGTGAGGAGCTCCCAGCTCAGGAACCAGGCAATACAGAACTGCTCTGGTCTTTGCACGGCCAGGGCAGGCTATGAAGGCTTCTGATGCTGGAGGCTGCACCAGAGAACAGACCTGTGTAAAGTAGGAGCCTTGTGATAATGAGGAAAGTTACTATTTAACTGATATAATTGGTGTAATTGAAGGCAACACACCTCACTTTATTGCAGGAAAATGAAATAGTCACATCTCATTCTCTCTCCCACCTTACACCCAGAAATACAATGGCACCAGGGTTTGAGTGACTGGGAATAGCTCCATTTTCTCTGCAAGCAAAAAGTCAAAGAACTTTGTATTTTTAAAAATGAAAACTGAGATTAGACCTGACATTTAGAAGCTTCCAAAACTGGCAGGCCCTAGGGCCAGGGACTTTGCAGCCCTGAGAGGGCAGCTGTGCAAATTCAAAGAAAAGAAGTGCAAGGAAATTGCATAAGTTGACCTCCTCTTCTGCAGCGAGGAGAGAAAGCCCAACACTTCCATGCTTCACTGGGCAGGCACTCATGAAGATGAGTGCAATGTTATGATCAAAAGCTGTCTCCACAAGGAAACTCAGTGAGGCAGCTGGTCTCCATCCCAGCTTAAAAATTCAACTCTGCTGGTCCCCGTGGAGGAGCAGGACCCTGACACAAGCCTGTTACCTTGGGCTTTCTTTTCTTATATGAATTCACAACACTTGAGCCTGTAGATGAATGAAGCCTCTTTGCACAGCCACTGTAATTTCACTTGCAGACTCAGGCAGCAAACTCACAGAGCAGAATTGAGTCCAGCAAGGCAGTGAATGCATCTTTTCTGTCCTAAGGAACTGCAACACAGCATTTTCTGCCAGAAAGAAGGCTCGGTTGTTCAGCATCTTTTGAACACATGCTTCCAGATGAAAAATATCTGCCACTATAATTAAGGGTAGGGTGCTTAACTAAATATTTCTTTTGTCAGCCATTCATTTTAAAATGCAAGTTTGTTGCCACATTATGCCATTTCAGTATTGGATTGCCCTCAACCAGAACATCTGTGTACTTCACCAGCTGCTTTAAACAACTGCCTTCTTCAAAACTAAGTGAAACAGATTATGTGTTTTATTATAGTCAGATTTCACTGTGAAGTTCGTTGTTTTATGTGCCGCAGTTGGCAAGAAGAGAATTATTAATTCACTTCCAAATTAATCAAAAAACTAAAACTCAAACCTCTCTTCCTAAAGGGACAGCAACTGCCACCTTATAATTGCGATAAAGATGTGAGCACAGGAAGATTTAACATTATTTACATATTCATCTGCTTCATATTTGCTAAGACATTTGGAAGCATGCCCCAGGAATCACACAGATTCAGTCACTCTGTAGCTGGCAGTACCAGGGAAAGAGAGATCAGCTCCTGGGACACAGAGATAATTGCAGCCTTTAGTTGCACATAGGCTTGGTTGGAATAACTGTTGGCTCAGGATATTCATGTGTACTTTCCAGTGCACAGCAGTATCTCTCAGAGTAGTGAGATGCAAAAGCTTAGTCAGGTGTAGGGAGGGATATGGGATTTCTTGTCCCAGAGCTCAGCTTTTAAAACAAGAAATTATCAGTTATCCTTGTGACAAAGAATTTAAAATGTAAGCTGGATACAATGGGCACATCTGCCCAAGTTTTCAGAAAGCATGCATCATGTTTAAGGTCCACGCTTATTATTCCTTGTTATTTCAATGGTTAATGAATTATAAGCCAAATCCAGTGCAGGAATAAAGTAGTACTGCATGAAGAACATCCCCAGCTACTCTACAAAAAGCACAACAGATTGGGACTTTGACAAGATCATGTAAACAGGAGCACAAGGATTATTTCTTGAAGGGAATTTCCTTTTTAGTGTTTGCAAACTACTGCACCAGTGAAACCAGGGTGGTCTAGGATGACATTTAAAACAAAGCACTTCATAAAAACAAGTGGTTTCAGGCAAATGTCAGCTATCCCAGCTTCATTAACTAATTAATTCAAAGCATAAAGATAGTAACATCCAAATGAGATGACAAAAGTTTCACATTGTCCTTGTAAGTCACAGGCCAGGAGAAGCTCAGATACACTTTGACATATCCACTTTTGTGTTTCAGGTGTGTAACACACCAGGATCCTTTGAAATCCCCTGCAATTCTTTCCACAACTTCTCCAAAGGGCAGATAGGTAGAACATGAAGGAAGCTATTCTCAGTTTTCCTCATCTGGATGGGTTTTACTATCCAGGAAAAGCTCTTTGGACTTTTAAACACATCTTTCCCTCAGAAAGCTTCATGACAGCACAGAATTTCAGTGGTTTGGGTGCTATTACATGTACATAATCGAGCCAAAGCACAACAAAGTCACAAGACACATCATACAACTTAACACAGAGAGGGGCAATTTATAAACAGCCTGTATGGATACACAGGAGCCCATTAAACTAAGAATACTGATGCAGTAGTGCTTGGGGTACCCCTGTAGAAGTGGTCTTCAGATGGCTGTGTAAGCATCACAGGCACTGCATTCCAAATACATTTCAAGGAGAATTTAAAGTAGACTGAAAGAAAAAGAACAACCCAGGGGATGTGGTAAGAATCAGGATAACCACAAACAGAACCCCTAAAATGGTCCCTATAAAGAGGGAAGTAGGTGATCTTGTTGGAAGAGGTGCTTGTACCTCAATCAGAAATCAAGTTTTGTCTTGACTAACATCACATTTTACAAGGGAGTTTATTTGCTCCATTTCCTGCAATGGAGAGATGCATTCAAGCAATAAACTGAATTCAAAGCTGTGGTCTCACCCAAGTGAATGAGACAGTACCTGGGTCATTCAAATGTTTGTACTCTAAAATTGTGGTTAAAGCTAATGAACATTAAAACACGGGCCAGAAGCTGAAGTAATGAAGATAAAATCAAAAGTGACACATGCAAAACCCCAGTATAAAAAAGATAAACTCCTGTAAGCCACAGTTTGAGCCAGATAAAATATTAGAGCCACTTAGACTGAGTTCTGCTTCACCTTGTCCAGTCCAGACAACCTCTAAATGTCAGTTCTTCATTTGGACTCCCTTAAAATCAGAAGAAACAGAAGTGTTTCTAGAGCTCTGTCTGCTCCTAAAGTAGGTGGCTAAAACAGGTCAGATGAATCACGTTAGCAGCAGTTTTTTCTCTCCATTGATTACACAAGGAGCCTACAGGGACCAGGACGGATGTAGACATTCAGAGTCAGGAGAAATGAAGCTCATCCCAAACATCTGCACAACTGCATCCACAGCACTACTGATCTTCTCATGGCTGAAAGTGGGACTAATTTCCACTGCAGAAAAAAAAGACAGAAGTAGAATACACCCAGCTTTCTGAAGAGTGATCTCAAATGTGAATTCCCAACATGGCAAGGTCTTTCCATTTCAAACATTTGAATTAAGTCCATGGGTTGAAAGAGTCTGAGACTGTTCCCTATTCCCAGCACTACATTTAATCTGGAATCTGACCTTTGGCATTTTACTTAACCTTACTTTTCCTTCTAACAGCAAACTAGGGATAATTTTAACAACTCTGCCAGAACACTGAGTTACTTGATGAACATCTTTAAAGTGTTCTGGGACTTCTGTGCTCCTCATCAAAACAGGGATACTATTAACTATTATATGAACACTATTTGATTACCATTACAAACACAGCATTTTTTTGATATTTACCTTTAAAACAGCTGATACTAATTTTCATGTGCTTTCTTTGAACAGTCCTTCTCAGTCATATTCCCATGCCTATTTCTCTGGGATTTATATCTTCTGATCTGTCACTTTGCAGGTTTATCACCAAATTCCCTTTTCCTGTTGCCTGTTAAAATCATGTACTAATGAAAAAGGAATCATTCTTCGCTTTCTGCCTAAATGTGTCTATATATAAATAAATCTCTCCATATATATAGAAGCCCACACATTCTGTCATTAAGTGTAGCAGATAAATAGATTTGAATTGCAGTAGTGTAAATAAACATGCAGCCTTTTCCCAAATCTAATGGACAGATATAAATAAGTCCTGTCTAGGAGTCACACTTGAATCACTATACACAGTAACTTGGGCTAGAAATCAAAACAAAGTGTCATTGTCTCCATCCTCTATTCTCACAACCCCAGCAGGGAAAGTTCAAGGAAAGTGCTCCCATAATGCAAACTTTTATTTGCAGTACAGTGTAGAAATACACATATAAAATTATCAAAGTATGTTTATGTACATATCCACACATACAGTCATGTGGGAAAGGCATCCTTGGACGAGGGAGACCCACACAGCAGGGCTTGGATCCCACTCATCAGTGCCACTCCCAGGATTTAGGACACTCTGTACCTCAATTTCTCTGCCTTTAACAACTGGTCTGGGGACAGGCCCCCATGTCCACAGGCACACAGGTCCCATGTCTGGCAGCATCTGCACTAAACCCCAGCATTAGACAAATCCTCAGCTCTATGGCACAACTACCACTGTCAGATTTGATCCCTCCTTGAATTTACAGTGATTTTGGATTTCAGACTAGAGTCTGCATGCTGAATCTTATTTACCAGCTAAGGAAACCCAGCTGCCTCCTCCAGCCCAGGTTCCTAGATGGATGGCTTCCTGTGCCACACATTTCTGGGGACTGCAGTGAGAGGTGCAATTGCAGCTGCTCAGTGCCCCTGCACCGCCCTGCTTGCCCACCAGCCCTGTCCTTGCTTGCCCACCAGCTCTGTCCTTGCTTGCCCACCAGCTCTGTCCTTGCTTGCCCACCAGCCCTGTCCCTGTTT